>OX422209.1:655063056-655420556 GCA_949130495.1 Sambucus nigra
CCTACCCGGAAAGATTGGTCACTTAGGTTGAACGATTCGCTATGGGCCTATTGTACTGAATTTAAGAATCAACTCAGCATGTCCCCTTTTCGCTTTGTATATGGAAAACCTTGCCATCTTCCCGTTGAGCTCGAACACAAAGCGTATTGGGCGATTAAGCAATTGAACTATGCCATGGACAAGGCCGGTGAAGCCCGCAAGCTTCAATTGAATGAGTTATAAGAACTACGCAATGATGCGTATGAGAATTCCAAAATTTCGAAATAGAGGATGGAACTCGCTCATGATAGCATCATTCGACGAAAAGAGTTTCTCCCCGGGCAAAAAGTTCTGCTCTACAACTCTCGGCTTCACCTATTTCCGGGAAAGTTGTGGTCACGATGGTCTGGCCCGTTCGTTGTGAAGAATGTTTTCCCCCATGGAGCTGCTGAATTGGATGATTTAAAAGGGGGAAATACATTCAAAGTGAATGGACAACGCCTAAAGCCATATCTAGAGGCGTGTACAGAAGAAGTCGACAGCGTCTGGTTGTCGGACCCCGTTTACGGGGTTGAGTGAGCTGTTGAAGTGAGGTCGTTGCACCCCCGACGCGTATGGGGTGAGAGTCATGTGTGTGAGAGTCGTGTGTGTTTTGAGAGTCGTTAGGACTAGGTTTCGTTCGGGAGAAGCATTCGTCTGTTTTGGGAATTTTGAGTCAAAGGGTGTTGACCAGTGAAATCGAGAGGGTTTTTAGTCCAATTAGATAGAGAGTATATCGGGAAAGTAAAATTTTTTGAAGAAGAGAGCTCGAAACCGAATTAGGAGAATTACAACCCAAAAGCCCTGGGGTGGACCGGTTCCTTTTTAAGGCGGACCGGTCTGACCCCGGATAGGTTCCTTTTATTTTTAAAAGAACCTGTCCGCCTGTCGAGGGTTTGAAAAGTCAAAGGGCCGAACCGGTCCGCCCCTACCCCAAACCGGTCCGCCCCTACCCCGGACCGGTCTGCCTTCTGCAGATCTGTCTTCTCCCCTTCCCAAGATTCACCCCCTTTCCCCCCAATCCCATTAATTCCCTCCAATCCGTTTTCCCTCTTCCCAACCCCAACCTTTCCCTCCCAAATCCAACCCCTTTTCCCTCCAAACTCCTTCCCTCCAAATCCAACCCCTCCCCTCACCCTTTCCACTATAAATACACACCCAAACCCTCCAATTCTCCTCACACCTTAAAACCAAATACTCTCTTCTTCCTCTCTAGTATTTCAAGCAATAAATCCCTGTTGTTTCTATGGCTCCCCGCGTTGCCCCCACCAAATATGACTCCACCGTGATCCAACCCTCCGGTTATGGAGAATTCCTTTCCCGCCAAGAGGAGCGGTGGTGCACTTAATACTTCGGTTTGGTCCGCAAACTCCATATGGAGCGCGCTGTCCAATGGGAAGACCTGCCCAACTCCGTCATCGCCCTATTCATGGCTTGGGGCTGGTGCCGATTCCTTAACCAACCTCACGAAGCGGTTTGGGCAATTGAAGTCCGCTCATTCTATGGTACCCTTGTTCGGACGGGCCAATTTGAGGCCGAAGCTTTCGTGGATGGGACTCCCATTCCATTTTCCTTGGCTCGTCTCACGGCCAAGTTGGCCGAGTTTGACATCCCAGACGTCCAAAAATTTACATATCCCCAAAATGTGCCCCCGGTCGACAAGGACATTATCATGGCCTGAATTGCACCGAACGTGGCCTGGATGGGGCAAACCGTCGCCGTTGGACGCCTAAACGAGAAGGCGCGCCTCACATTTCAGATTGTGTGCGCCAACTTATTGCAAACGTCCAACGATTCTGCCATGTGTCCTCGGCAAGCTACTTTGACATATCATCTCTTCGACGCCCAAACTTCCATCCATTTGGGCCGCACCTTATACACGGACATCATTAACGCGTCCTAGGATGAGAAGGGCATCTCCCCACTTCCTTATGCCCGATTGATCACTTCCATCCTTAAAGATGCTAGCATAGCGGCGCCGACCGACCATACACGCCTCCCCGGTCCTTTTGGACAAGGGACCCGCACCAAAAGTGCCAAACAGCTAGCTGTCCTTCGGGCTAGGCGGGACGATGATGTTAAAGAAGAGGCTTCCTCGAGCGAGAGCGAGGAAGAAGCTGGGACAGTCGGTGAGGATGTCGAGATGGGAGACCTCGGCGCGGACGAGGAGTCGGTGGACGACCCAGATTTCGAGTGGGCAGGAACCGACCTCGCAGCCCGCATGTCGGTGCTTAAGACCAACTTCAACATTTTTCGGACCAACTACGAGCGCGACATGGGCGTAGTCCTCCGCTTCCAAGCGGACATCTATTGCCGCCTCGGGTGTGACAACCCGAATATAATCACGATAAATTATGTTTAAATCATGATTAGACTATGTGATATGGATAATATGTTATTAGTATATATAATGTTAAGTCATTATATTTAGTCTAATCCTAGCTTCATAAAGTATGGAAAATGAATAAGTTACGAATGTGAGATTTTGAAGTTTTCGGTAGGAATGCTCATGTTTTAAGGCTAGTTTGAAATTTATAAAATAATAATTGACTTGGGGTGAAAGCTAGATATTTGTAGACAGGTTAGTTAGGGTTGTGACAAAACAAACGGTGTGTGAAACGGAGGTCCGAGTAAGAAGTTATACCGAAATTACTAACGAAGGGTAAATCTGTCCATTCATTTAAGTGGAAATTTGTCCTTTATGCCCAATAAGTGTCTTAAATTGATTGGTTGGAGGTGTAGGTTGGCTTTGGCCGACTTCAAACCCTTAGAACTATCTCCTTATTCATCCAAATTCATCCATGAGAGATTTTAAGCTTAAAGAAAGAGAATTAGGAAGTTAGGAAGAAAAAGTGAGGAGAAAATTGGAGAAAAAATCCGTAGAAATTACATAAAAGCCCCTAAGGTATTTCCATCCATAAATCTTGTTTATTTCTGTGTATTACTTATTTAAATGATTGAAATAATCATTTGTTTACTGAAATTCCATGTCTTGATATGTACTTATGGATAGATGCAAGTTTAAGTAAACTTGAATGTGTAAACCCTTGAGATTGTTTTGTTTAGGAACCTTGTTTATTAAAACTTCCATATATTTCTCTATAATTACTGGAATTGATTGATTCCAAATGGATATTTACCTGGACTAATATGTGTATTACATATCCGAAAATCAGGTTAAAATACCAATAAATGTGTCTTTGGTGATAGTTTGAAGTTCGGGTATGAAATCTGCCCTAAGGGTGAAAGTATGCCCGCCATGTGTTCGATGTTTTGCTTGACATAGCAAACGAACCTTAAAAATTATGAAACTTTAATTCTTTATTATTCAATATGTTTAATGATGTTGGGTAACATATCATAGAAATTTATGATGTAGAAAAATTATGAAATTTCTTGGAAATTGAATGAACGATAAAAGAGCCTATAGGGCAGATTTGCTATGTGGAAAAGAAATAGGCATATCTTGCTCTAGGAAACTCAGAATTATGTTCCGTCTTTTGTGTTGGGAACATGATATGATAAGTATTGGATTACCAAGAAGAATTAAAGAAGATTTGGGTTGTAATTTGAATATGTTAGATATCAGAACCTGAGACTAGATGGGACTTCATTTATAATGAATGATTTGAATTGAATAATATGATGCTTATGAATTGAGTTATGATTGAAGTTATTCTTTGGACTATAAATACTCTTATGATGATACTAATATTTTAAGAATGATAGGAAGGGAAGAAGAGATGATTGAACAAGTACCGAATAAAGGCAAGGGAAAAGCTAGTTAAATTGTCAAGGTGAGTGTACTTATGATTTGTTTCATATATAATTATGAATATAGCTCTAAGAGCGGATTTGTTTGAATACTTCGGTATTCAGGATTTGTTTGGATATTAAAATATCCAGGATTTGTTTGGGTCTCATGATCCAGGATTGGTTTGAGTACTTCAGTATTCAGGATTTGTTTGGATATTCAAATATCCAGGATTTGTTATTGTCAATGGGCAGAATTATTTGGATCTTATGATCCAGGATTTGTTATTGCCAACGGGCAGAATTATTTGGATCTTATGATCCATGATTTGTTATTGCCAATGGGCAGGATTGTTCAGATTTTATATTCACATATTCAATATAGAATTGTTATTCTATTGCAGGGAAGGAGTACCTCACTAAGCTTAATGCTTATGGTTTATATTTTAACAATTTCAGGTTTGTACGCTGCCAGCTAGGATAATATATGACCGGTAAGTTTGAGAGTTTCACCGTTAGAAGAGCTGGGGTTTAAGTATGGAGATTTTATCGTTGTTACACTAAAGATTTTGATATACTCACACATTGTATATATTGATTTAGTATGGATTAAGTTGATCATAGTTAATCGTAGTATTGTATAATCTCTAATTATGACTATGATGTTTACTTCGTTATGGCACAAGAACAATATTATGTTCATTATGCAAAAAAAAAATATTGATAAAGGAATTAAACTTTCAATGGGCTCGAGATTATGATCCAATTATTCTAATAACAAATGATTAGTATGGATATTGGGTTTGGGGTGTGACAATTAGTGGTATCAGAGCGTGGTTATTAATTTTGGACGTGTGTGATGATTAGATGGCAGTATTTAGTTGATTTTATATTTATGAATTATTTATATACTAACCAATAGTTTAGTATCATAAACTATTTGTATTGGATGTTAGAACTTTGTTGTATTACAGATAATTCCAAATGGAACATGGGAATGGACAACCTAGAGAAGAGGGAGTCGCTTCTCGTACAGAGAATACTGAAGTAGAGCAAAGTGTTGCTGGAAGGGCTAGAGAGCAAGAGCAACTTACAGAGATGCAAATAACGGCACATGCAATGATGAGGATGGAAGAGAAACAAGAAAAAAATATGGCGCAAATGGCAGAACAACAGGCTAGATATCTAGAATCAAAGATTGTGTCCAGGATTGAGAAAGAGGCAAGGAAGGAAATGAAAGATTCCATGCATGAGAAGTTTTTGAAGTTGAATCCTCCAGAATATTCAGGGTCAGTTGAACCTACAGAAGCTGAGATGTGGGTCAGGGATCTAGAAACTATCTTTGCAGTTATGAAGGTTCCAGATAACCAGAAAGTGAATCTAGCTGTGTTTAAGCTCAAAGGAGAGGCGAAATATTGGTGGGAAGCCAGCAACCATTTGGTGCCCAGGATGGAAGGTACTGATGTTATTACTTGGGCTGAATTTATTAAAGCTTTGTATGTTAAGTATTTCCCTAAGGTCTATAGGACGGAGAAGCTGAGGGAGTTTATAAATTTATCCCAAGGGAATATGTCTGTGAGGGAGTATGATGCTAAATTTACTGCTTTGTCTAGATTTGCTACTAAGTATGTGCAGGAGGAAGAAGATAAATGTAGTAAGTTTCAAGATGGACTGATTTGGCCTATTCAAAATAGAGTGGCCACTTATGAGTTAGAAGATTATGCTTCTCTGGTAAACAAAGCCACGATAGCAGAAAGGCAAATGAACCAAGGGGCGACGAGTAGAGAGAGTTTTAAGAAGAGTAGATTCGACGCATCTCACTCTAAGGGGGGTGAGGGTGGAAGTGTTAAGATGGAACCTCATAAATTTCAGAGAGGTGGTAGAGATGGTGGTAGAGGTTTGGGGAGATTTGGCAGAGATATTAAGGGTGGAGAATCTTCTACTCTGGTTAGGAGGTCAGGAAAGGGTGAGGCACCGACAAGAGTTGTTACATATTTCTTTTGTAAAGAGGAAGGGCATTATAAATCCGAGTGTCCTAAACTTAAAGGAGTGGAATGCTACCATTGTCATCTAGTGGGGCATGTTAAGAAGAATTGTCCACAGTTGGCAGAGACTCCAGCAGCACCTAGTGAAGCAGCAAGCAGAGTGTTACCTCTAAGTAGTGGAGTGAAAAGTGTTGTTAGAGGACAAGCTAGTGGTTCCAGGCCAGGTGGATGAGTCTTTACGATGAAAGAAGCTTAGATTACTCCAGATGTGGTGACAAGTACACTTTCTGTTACTGATAGAAGTGCTTATGTTTTGATTGATCCTGGTTCCACACATTCTTTTGTGTCCTATGCTTTTGATGTATACCTGAATAGACCATGTACTCGTTTAGATGTGGGGTTGGGTATTTATATGCCTATGGGGGATATGGTTGTAGCTGAATATGCTTTTCGTGATTGTGTTTTGACTGTGGGGTCTAGAGATACAGTTATAGATCTACTTCCATTGGATATTTCTGATTTTGATATAATTCTGGGAATGGATTGGTTATCTAAATATCATGCATCTATGGATTGTTTCTGTAAGGAAGTTGTTTTTAATATGCCTGGTGAGCCTGAATTTAAATTTGTGGGGGAAAGGAAAATTGTTCCCAGTTGCATCATTTCTGCTATTCAGACGAGGAAATTATTGAGTAAGGGTTGTGAGGGTTTTATTGCATATGTTCTTGACACTAGGAAGGGGGCTTTACAATTAGTCGATGTTCCTATTGTACGGGATTTTCCTAAAGTGTTTCCTAGTGAGTTGCCAGGGTTACCTCCAGAAAGGGAAGTTAAATTTAGTATCGAATTAGCACCGGGGACAACCCCTATTTCTATGGCACCGTACAGAATGGTACCTGCTGAGTTGAAAGAACTCAAGATTCAGTTCCAAGATTTACTTGATTGGGGGTCCATACAGCCTAGTGTATCTCCATGGGGTGCGCCAGTTTTATTTGTGAAGAAGAAAGATGGTACCATGCGTTTGTGTATTGATTATAGGCAACTGAATAAAGCTACAATTAAGAACAAATACCCTTTACCTCGTATAGATGATTTGTTTGATCAGTTACAGGGTGCTAAAGTGTTTTAAAAAATAGACTTACGATCGGGTTATCATCAGTTGAGGGTCAAGGAGAGTGATATTTCTAAAACTACTTTTCGTACTCGATATGGTCATTTTGAATTTCTGGTGATGCCTTTTGGGGTGACTAATGCTCCAGCTGTATTTATGGATCTTATGAATCGGGTACTTCATCCTTTTGTTGATTCATTTGTGATAGTTTTTATTGATGATATTCTGATTTATCCATGTGATATGGTTGAACATGAAAAGTATCTCACAACTATTTTGAATCTGTTGAAAGATAAGAAGTTGTATGCCAAGTTTAGCAAGTGTGAATTTTGGCTATCACAAGTTGTATTTTTAGGCCATGTTGTTTCGGGAGATGGTATATGTGTTGATCCTAAAAAGGTAGAGGCTATTGTAAAATGGGAGAGGCCCAATAACGTGACTGAGGTGAGCAGTTTTCTGGGTTTAGCTGGGTATTATAGGAGGTTTATAAAAGGGATTTTCTTCAATTGCTTTGCCGATGACTAAACTAACCCGGAAAGATGTTAAGTTTGAATGGAATTCTGATTGTGAAAATGGTTTTGATGAATTGAAAAAGAGGTTGGTAACTACCCCTGTTCTTACTATTCCACATGGTGGAGATGGTTTTGTTATTTATACTGATGCTTCACACCAGGGGTTGGGTTGTGTTTTTATGCAGCATGGTAGAGTTATTGCTTATGCTTGTAGACAGTTGCGTACACATGAATGTAATTATCCTACACATGATTTGGAACTTGTTGCTATTGTGTTTGCTTTGAAATTGTGGCGTCATTATCTATATGGTGAGGTATGTGAAATTTTTACTGACCATCAAAGCCTTAAGTATTTATTTACTCAGAAGGAGTTGAATTTGAGGCGGAGGCGGTGGATGGAGTTAATTAAAGATTATGATTGTACAATTAACTACCACCCAGTAAAGGCAAATGTAGTTGCAGATGCTCTGAGTAGAAAGGCTTCGGGCAGGTTATCTTGTATTCGGTGTGCTAGAGTTGCTCACATCATGGAGTTGAGATTGATGGGAGTAGAATTGAAGCTAGAAGATGGGGGTAGGTTATTTGCTCATGTAAGTGTGAGACCTTTGTTAGCTACCCGTATTCGTGATTTGCAAAGCCAAGATCCTTTTCTTGAGAAGAAATGGCAAGATGTCCGAGATGGCAAGTCTGACGATTTTTGTATTGTGAATGATGGCTCTTTATTGTATAAGCAACGATTATGTGTGCCTAATGTGGGTGGATTGAAAGAGGAAATTTTAGATGAGGCTCATAATTCCATTTATACTATGCATCCCGGTAGTACTAAAATGTATAGGGATTTAAAGGAGCATTATTGGTGGAATAATATGAAGAAGGAAATAGCTGATTTTGTTGCTAGGTGCCTTATATGTCAGCAAGTGAAAGTGGAGCATCAGAAACCTACTGGTCTGCTTCAGCCATTGTCGATACCGGAATGGAAATGGGATCATGTAACGATGGATTTTGTGGTTGGGCTTCCTCGATCTCAGAAGGGGTCAGATTCGATTTGGGTAGTGGTGGATAGATTGACGAAGTCCGCTCACTTTCTAGCAGTCAAGACTACGTATACAATTGATAGGTATGCTAGATTGTATGTTAATGAAATTATTTGATTGCATGGAGCACCGGTATCTATTGTTTCAGATAGGGACCCTACTTTTACATCTAGATTTTGGGATAGCTTGCAGTATGCTATGGGTACTAACTTGAAGTTTAGTACGGCTTTTCATCCCCAGACAGATGGGCAGTCTGAAAGGACAATACAGATTTTGGAAGATATGCTTAGAGCTTGTGTGCTTGATTTCAAAGGTAATTGGGATGAATATTTGCCTTTGATAGAATTTGCATATAACAATAGTTTTTAGTCTACTATTGGTATGGCTCCATATAAAGCCTTGTACGGTAGACGATGTCGTACACCGATATGTTGGGGTGAAGTTGGTGAAAGGAAGATAGAGGGTCCAGAATTAATTGAAGTCACCACTGAAAAAGTGAAGATTATTCAAGATAGAATGAGAATAGCTCAAAGCAGACAGAAAAGTTATGCGGATAAACGACGAAAAGATTTGGAATTCCAGAAAGGGGATTATGTGTTTCTTCGGATATCGCCATGGAAAGGAGTTGTGAGGTTTGGAAAGAAAGGGAAATTAAGTCCACGCTACATTGGACCTTATGAAATCCTTGAAAAAGTCGGGATGGTTGCCTACAAGTTAGCATTACCACCAGAGTTAGCTCGGTTACATGATGTTTTCCATGTTTCTATGTTAAGAAAGTATGTAGCGGATCCTTCACATGTGTTGGTGGAATAGCCTATTGAGTTAAAGTAAGACTTGAGTTATGTGGAAGAACCACTTTCTATCGTGGATAGGAAGGAACAAATATTGAGATCAAAAGTGATCCCACTTGTGAAAGTTGTGTGGCGAAGGCATTCCATGGAAGAGGCTACATGGGAGAGCGAGGATACTATGAAGATTAATTATCTGTATTTGTTTGATTCAGACAACCAAGGTATGTCAATTTCGGGGACGAAATTTCCTAATAGGGGGAGAATTGTGACAACCCGAATATAATTACGATAAATTATGTTTAAATCATGATTAGACTATGTGATATGGATAATATGTTATTAGTATATATAATGTTAAGTAATTATATTTAGTCTAATCCTAGCTTCATATAGTATGGAAAATGAATTAGTTACGAATGTGAGATTTTGAAGTTTTCGGTAGGAATGCTCATGTTTTAAGGCTAGTTTGAACTTTATAAAATTATAATTGACTTGGGGTGAAAGCTAGATATTTGTAGACAAATGAGTTAGGGTTGTGACACAACAAACGGTGTGTGAAACGGAGGTCCGAGTAAGAAGTTATACCGAAAGTACTAACGAAGGGTAAATCTGTCCATTCATTTAAGTGGAAATTTGTCCTTTATGCCCAATAAGTGTCTTAAATTGTTTGCATGGAGGTGGAGGTTGGATTTGGCCGACTTCAAACCCTTAGAAATATCTCCTTATTCATCCATGATAGATTTTAAGCTTAAAGAAAGAGAATTAGGAAGAAAAAGTGAGGAGAAAATTGGAGAAAAAATCCGTAGAAATAACGTAAAAGCCCCTAAGGTGTTTCCCTCCATAAATCTTGTTTATTTCTGTGTATTACTTATTTAAATTATTTAAATAATCATTTTTTTACTAAAATTCCATGTCTTGATATGTACTTATGGATAGATGCAAGTTTAAGTAAACTTGAATGTGTAAACCCTTGAGATTGTTTTGTTTAAGAACCTTGTTTATTCAAACTTCCATATATTTCTCTATACTTACTGTAATTGATTGATTCCAATTTGATATTTACCTGGACTCATATGTGTATTACATATTCGAAAATCACGTTAAAATACCAATAAATGTGTCTTTGGTGAGAGTTTGAAGTTCGGGTATGAAATCTGCCCTAAGGGTGAAAGTATGCCTGCCATGTGTTCGATGTTTTGCTTGACATAGCAAACGAACCTTAGAAATTATGAAACTTTAATTATTTATTGTTAAATATGTTTAATGATGTTGGGTAACATATCATAGAAATTTATGTTGTAGAAAAATTATGAAAATTCTTGGAAATTGAATGAACGATAAAAGAGCCTATAGGGCAGATTTGCTATGTGGAAAAGAAATAGGCATATCTTGCTCTAGGAAACTCAGAATTATGTTCCGTCTTTTGTGTTGGGAACATGATATGATAAGGATTGGATTACCAAGAAGAATTAAAGAAGATTTGGGCTGTAATTTGAATATGTTAGATATCAAAACCTGAGACTATATGGGACTTCATTTATAATGAATGATTTGAATTGAATAATATGATGCTTATGAATTGAGTTATGATTGAATTTATTCTTTGGAATATTAATACTCTTATGATGATACTAATATTGTAAGAATGATAGGAAGAGAAGAAGAGATGATTGAACAAGTACCGGATAAAGGCAAGGGAAAAGCCAGTTAAATTGTCATGATTAGTGTACTTATGATTTGTTTCATATATAAATATGAATATAGCTCTAAGAGCGGATTTGTTTGAATACTTCGGTATTAAGGATTTGTTTGGATATTCCAATATCCAGGATTTTTTTATTGCCAATGGGCAGAATTATTTGGATCTTATGATCCAGGATTTGTTATTGCCAACGGGCAGAATTATTTGGATCTTATGATCCATGATTTTTCATTGCCAATGGGCAGGATTGTTCAGATTTTATATTCACATATTCGATATAGAATTGTTATTCTATTGCAGGGAAGGAGTACCTCACTAAGCTTAATGCTTATGGTTTATATTTTAACAATTTCAGGTTTGTACGCTGCCAGCTAGGATAATATATGACCGGTAAGTTTGAGAGTTTCACCGTTAGAAGAGCTGGGGTTTAAGTATGGAGATTTTATCATTGTCACACTGAAGATTTTGATATACTCACGCATTGTATATATTGATTTAGTATGGATTGAGTTGATCATAGTTAATCGTAGTATTATATAATCTCTAATTATGACTATGATGTTGACATCGTTATGGCACAAGAACAATATTATGTTCATTATGCAAAAAAAAAAAAATATTGATAAAGGAATTAAATTTTCAATGGGCTCGATATTATGATCCAATTATTCTAATAACAAATGATTAGTATGGATATTGGGTTTGGGGTGTGACATCGGGGATTCGAATGAGCCACTACCTTCCTACTACCATAACCCCTATGACCCCACCGCGCCCGGTTCCTCCACCCCCCACCCCGTTGAAGCTCTATATGGTGCTGGCAATTTTTTATTTTTCTTCCTGTTCACAGTTGTATGCTTTTTCCTGCACATGTAACACAGTCCGGATGTAATAAAAACTGCATTTTCTCTATTTGTTTGTTTTATTTATCGCACTTATTATTTTGCCTTATTTAGATTTTAGTCCTTTTTTCTTGAGGACAATGCAAAAGTCTAAGTTAAGGGGGATCACAAGTGCGTATCTCTAAAACTTCACAAATTTTCAAAAATGCCCAGAAATTTCCAAAAAAAAAAATCATAAAATTTTGAAAAATCCAAAAATATTTTTGGTTCAAAATAAATAAAAATTGGAATTCAAAATTTTCAAAAATGTCATTAAAAGTCGGTTTAAAGTCTCAAGTTGTAAACATTCAACATACACAAAGCCGAAATTGACCAAAGATGGAAATTGAGCGAAAATTGACGACTTAACGAATAAGTGTGGAGGTTAACAAACCCGGTGAGATTCGAGCCTATCATTTGTTGCGAGTTTTTAAATCAATCCGAGTTGATTATTAACTCAAAGTTCTTTTCAGCGCCTAAAAAGTTGTCAAGGATCTCAATCCTTTCATTTTGATCGGTTTTGAAAAACGTGTGTGTTATTGCTTGAAAAACGTGCCAAATTAATCTATAAACTTAAATTCATCTCAAAACGCATATGGTAACGCAATTGGTATTTTAGACAATGAAGTAGGCCTCGTTTGTTACCCAAAAATATTGGCCATAAAAATTTGTGAAAAAAATCATCCCTTTTGTAACCCAAATTTGAGCCGAATATTTTTTCCCTTTCGATTGACAACCCGAAAAACCCAAATAGCCCGGAATTGTGAAAAATGGAAAAATTCAGAATTTAAGTCCAAAAAGTGCATATAAAGGGGCAAGAAAAAAAAAATAGATATGCTCAACAAAAATAGCAAGAAAAAAAAGTGAAAAATAGAGAAATTGAGAAAAAGAAGAAGAAAGTGAGCAATGGCTCGAAAAAAAGCACAAATGGACATCACTAATAATTTTTCCAATTCCAACCTCCCTACAATTGTCATTTTATCCAATATACCTTAAAACCCGAAAAAGTCCTAACCGAGTCTAAATTGCGAAATAGGTTACCGCGTGGAGAGCTAATACACCAAAAGATAATAAGGGAGATTAAGTGCGTGGAAAAAGAGGCAATGTTCCCGTTTTAAACCGTAATCCGTTGATGAGATCCTTTCACCATGAAATTTTCGTCTTTCTACTTGTATGCGTGATTTTGCTTCCATTACATTTACTATTTATATCGCGCATACCGAGAGAATAGCCACAATTCGAGAGATTCGTTTGTGAGAGCATTCCGTGAGAAATTGAAATCAAAATGAATTTTCGAATAAGTAACGTAATGATCAATTGGTGGAAATTTGCGGTTAAATTTTTGGCTTCGCACACACGCACTATGATTTGAGACCATTGAACATGACTTGATGATGATTATTTTCTGGAAAGGTTTGAATTATACAATTTTTGCATATTTTGAATTTTCTTTGAGTCAAATTTTGTGGGTATATTCTCTGCAAACCCTCACGAGACAACACTCGTCCTACTTGGGTAACCTAGGGGTTTAAAGGCTTGTTGCATACGCTAAATGCAATCGTTGGCCCGCGAAAAAGGTATTTGATCCCAATAGAATGATTTTCAAGAGTTGAGCCTTGCTAGGATTCTTTTACATTGCTCGGGACGCGCAAAGTTCTAAGTTAGGGAGGTTTGATTAGGCATAAATTCTTCCTAATTTATCCCTTGATTTAGTTACTTATAGCACCTCGAACAACGTAATTGAGTTGGATTTATATCATAATCATTCTACTGACTGATCCTAATGAGTACACCGAGTTTCTAGTATTTTGTAGTGATTTTACAGGCATTTGATGTCAAGAAACGGAAGAAAGAAACCGGAAGAGTCAAGAAAGAAAGAAGGAAAAGTCAAAAGGGAAAAAGTGGAATTTCCACCCGTAATTCAGATGAGGTACCTAAAGAGAAGTTGAAGACATCTCATTCACGAGTACATAGGAAGAAACGGCACCTCTATTGGAATCCCAGAACAAAAGTTATGAGCAGTCAAAGTTGAGCCAAAAAGTCAAATAGCCGGACCGGTCCGCCTAAGGCCCGGATCGGTCCGGGCTTCGAGATTTGCAAATCCTATCTCTTCCTAAAAAGACTCCTAGTGCAGCTGAACTCCGAAATTGTTGTAGGGTATAAAAACCCAATTTATTATTGTTATTGGTACGGAGAATTAGTAGGGTTTTTTTCCTCATCTTTTCCAGAAATCCTAGTTTAGCTAACAATTGCAGTTTTAATTCAAAGATTGAAGATTTATTCAGTAATTTTTGTGAGTATCAGTTTCATTCATTGTTTCACTTATTGCTTGGGTAATTTTAGTGAGTATTTCTTATTTTTAATTCTTTTCTACATCTAATTACTATTTTCCTTAGAGTAATTATGAATTCCTGCACATCAATCATTATTTTCAAAAAATTCAACATGTTAGGCTAGATTTTCCAAGGCCAAGGTACATGAACCCAGTCGGATGTGTTAGTTGCTTGTGTATAAAATTAATCCTATGAATTTAGTGATTGATTATGATCGTATTGTGTAGTTACACAATAATTGTAGATCTTTATATCTCGTTTGCCTCTGGGTACTCGGGATGATTTAGAGTGCAATTTGAGTGTCACTATTGCGGTACTGATTTACTCATCCTCAGATTAGGTATCACGCGGGCTTGAACCTCGTATACATAATGCTTGGGAGTACTAAATTTCGGGTCAGATCAATCAGATAAATTTATGATTAATATTATAACTGCACTACACTAGGGTTGGGGGATTGTATTCTCGTCCTATTTTTCTCTTTATTTAAAACAAAAAGTTTCGAATCATCATTCATCCTTAATTTCGGTAGATTAGTATAGTTGCATCTCTCATAATTTCATTATTGCATTTAGCTGTAATCAATCTCAAAACCAAATCAATTTTTCCTTTTCTTTTTAGAGTCAAAGTTAGGGTCTCTCCGTCTCTTCCCGTCGTCACAACTCTGTTGTCCTTTTTCCCTAAGGATCGATACCCGACTTACTGGGATTATTACTTGAGCGACATGCTTACACTTGAGCCTAGATTGAACGCATTCCTGAGACACATTTTCAGTCGTGTCAGTGAGCCACTATGTGAGCCACTTTGAACATGCATTCTTCAAAGGACTCCTTAAAAATTTCTTTAAGGAATCATTGTTCTTTCAACATCTTCTCTGCCTCTTCATCATAACTGCTAGCCATATTGGCCCCATCAACCAGTAATAGATTATCATTCACATTGGCTTGGGTTAAATGATTATCCCTTTTCTTAACATACATGTTAATGAGCCTTCTTAGTGGAAAACACTTGCTATTTGGGTGACCCAACTTGTTGTGGACTTGGAAAAACCTTATGTTATTTATATCCTCTGTATCATAAGCTTTGTGCTAAAATTAATAAGCCTAAACATCTTATCATGAACCATCTGGTCGTAGAGATCTAAGGCTTATTCTAATGTACAAGGTAGTTCTGCTAAGTCCCCTTTACTATCAAACTTCTTCTTACTACCCCTTCCTCCTGAACATCGTTTCCACCTCCCTATTCCTCATCTTCTTTATCAACGTAATTAACTCAGGAGGGCATTCCACTCCCCATGTAATTAACTCACGAGAGAATTTCTCAATATATTGAGAGGAGACATAGTGGGTGACCCCATTGGCAAAGCAACAGTGTTGTTGGTATTAGTCTGAGCATTTCTTAAGGAAATAAAAGGACCCGACAACATAGCCAGTGGAATTGTGAAGGAACTTGATCCCCTAGAGACTCCTAATATTGCTTGAGAATCTGGGGTCTTGATAAACTCTGCGAATAAGCTTATCAGCCCCGCCATCTGTGTTGGGCCTATGGATTCTTCCGTGCCAGCAACTGGTAAGCCAGTCTCCACCTACACCGCTCAGCCACCTTTCGAAAAGACGGTGAGATCTCCCTCCTCATCCTATTGCCAAATGTCAAAATCAATATTCTTTGCCAAATTATCATTATCCATCCTTCCAAAGAGAATACCTTCCCAACAGATTTACCATATGTAAGATTTGGTATCTTGAAATACAATTAGTATTTAATGAGGCGCAACCCCATATCAGAATGATGACTAGTGCACAAAAAATAATACAATAAATGAGAACTATAATGTCTGCAATAGGTAGTATTTAAAACAAAAACTTTATATTAAATGAGAATTTACACCATAATTGTTCTTTGACTATAATAAATGTAATGGGTCCCCATAATCGACTTGGTTAGAGGGAGAAGGAACAAGCACATTGGCACAATAACGTCAGGGCAGTAAACCAATTGTGCAATAAATGCCAATGTCTGTAAACAAAGAGTGTTTAAGCTTTAAAGATCAAGGAATATAATAACAAAATGGTAAACTCATAATAGAAGTGTCTAGAGAAAACTGGTCATCAACCCAGGAAAAGAAGTAATGATCCCCTTTAAAGGAGATAAGCGAAAGTATTTATATGACGCCAAGGTCATTCGAGCAACCTTGCCCGCATTAAATGTTTTGACCCCATTAATGCTAAGAGTAATGTGTAATTAATGCTCAAGATAGCGCATTAAATGCATGAGATATTATATTTTGGCGAGAACAATGTTTGTGGCACTAAGAGTCCCTTTGCATTGATTGAGATGTGATAGGTTGACATAAAGGTTTATTTTGTGATGGTTGATGGGACATACCTTAAATTTGCTAGTGGTTAAAGGAATAAACTCAATCGCATGCTACTTTTCTCGACTTCCTAAAATGTTCGGAAACATGACACCATAAACAAGTAGCAAACAGTGATATATGAGGTGAGCTTTCTGATCAACTAAATGTGATCTTTCGAATGATGGATGTTCTAGCAACCTGGAATTATTTATGAGAGACCAAAAGGACATATTATGAACAACTTTTAGAGGTGAGGTTCCTAGAGCGAGGTCCCTCAGTTGATGGTGTATCGAGAGACTATACATTAGTTTCATTGATCATGGTTTTTTACTAAGTGTTCTACAAAGGTTTTTTTGGGAAATTAATTATATATAAAAGAAACAAAGAATACAGAGAGGAGGACCTCACACAAAAAACCTAGGGGCATACCCCAAAGGCAAACACCAAACATCAAGGCATGAGGCCAAAGAAAAACCCAAAGCAGACATTAACTAAAAAGCCTATATTCTGGAATATTCCAATACATACAAGCCATCCAATTTACATAGCTCCTTTTATCTTTCTTCCAAGTTAGAACCTTAGCTCTAACCATGTTCCATACCCCTTAAAATGGTGTCGAAGGAATTGAAGATGTGCTTAAAACACCTTGCATTCCTTTCAATCCAAATGCACTATATAGTAGCAACAAAGGAAAGGGATCTAATCTTGTTACATAGTTATGGTTAGAAATGACCATTTGAATCTCCCTATCCCAACTTTGCACATCTCTATAAAACTGGTTCCTAAGCATAACCTCCTCCCAAATTCTTTTACTCATATTGCATTGTGAGAAAAGATGGTTATAGGTCTCCTTTTCAACCCCACACACCCCACATAGATCATCATCAAAGGTTGCTATTGCTTACCTAATGTTACCTTATTCCCAATCCTTTAAACCAAGTCCATGTGTACATATGCCTTCAATGTCTCTAGATTGAGCTTGATCTTTATGGGTGGTCCTTCGAGTGACCACATTTTTTCTTTGAGGTATTTAATCATGCGATCTAGTTACAAGGATTCTTGGGAATTATCTCCTTCTGAATGATCTCCTGTTCTTTCATTACTCTCTTCTTTGTCCAAGATTAGTCTTTAAATCGACCTTGGGTTTGGACCTCCCCCTACAGAAAGGTCACCTTAGTTGTTTTTATTTGATCTTGAAAAAAGTCCTAGGAAGTCTAAGTCTAGTGTTACCAAGGATCTTCAAACCCAAGAGTGTCACGTTGCACCTATATGGGTTATGAAATTCGATTGGAGATGCTAAATGTTAGAGTTGTCGATTCTTGCATGATATCACATGATTCTTCTGATGCTATATCTTATGAGTGATTGTGGTTGCATGTTTTCATACACTAGTTTTTCTGCTTCATGTTATATGTTATTGCTAGTTATATGATGTTTCAGTCTTTTGTATTTTGATTTTTCCTTTATTGTGGCTTATTGAGAAAAATACAAAAATCTTATTTTTGTCTTTTAAGTTTGTTTTTGTTTTGGTGTCATAAACCGTTTAAAAACTCAAAAATATTTTTTATGTCTAGTTTGACTTTACATATTTTGTGTGGCATATTGGTGTGTTTGAATCCACTTCATTCCATGTTTTCACGTGTCTAGGACATTTGATTATGATTTTTAATGCCTAGATTTTTCTTAACCATGCTTGCATGGAGTTGTTCAAAAATGACTTGCTTAATGGATTCACTTTGCATACGTCTCCTCACACACATGAATGACCTATTTTGGATTTTAACTTCACATGTTACATTAGATAAGGGAGGTTTTCTCCTAAAAATCATATTGTATACATGTATATTTGATTGGGGGATATGTTCATGAAGGAACCGTTGCCCATGAGTTTATTTGTTTTTTATCAAAAAATATGAGTGTGCACGGGAAAAGGGACATGAAGGAAGAGCCTAAAAAAATTAAGAGGCAAAAGAAAAGAAAATATTACCAAGGCTAAATTTTGTTTCATAATTTTTTTTTGACAATTCATGGAATTAGGTTGGAAGATTAACACATGAAGCATGGTGGTCCATAACCCACAAGTTGGATACTTTATATTGGCATCCACCATTGCATAAAAAGTAAATATCAAAATCAAGAGTGACTTAGCACTGAGGCTATCTTACTATAGGTAATGTCACAAAGTGTTTCAGAACACGGATAACAGTCGGTAATAGTATGAGAATGCACACCAAGAGTTAAGGTTGATGGATTTCAAGTATCGTTGAATAAATGTTTCAAAGGGTTTTCGTGCCTAGTATGAAGGGTACCCATTTCCCGAGGTAAGTATTGAATCATAGTGAACCATTCTTGTCTCTCATCAAATGTTAGAAATATTTTCATCAGTTGGTGCGATATTTGTATAGTGTTTGGAAGTCAAGGAGACATAGGGGAGATAAGTCCTAAGAGGTTTCTCTCATGCAACATTTGCATTAGATAAAGTTCGGTTTCGAAGGAGGAAATTTCAATAATGTCCTTTCTGTTACCCAAAATCCCTTTAGTATTTGAAAGGAAAAATATAGTCTCTAGTAAGCATTGAGGTGTCTCGCATAGTAAAGGTTTTAGATTTTTTGGTAAAATTTTCTCCTTGTAAGTAAATGATGTTAATGGTGCCGTTTTTTCTTATAAGCATATTTCAAGCAACGTCATCGGGGTAAAATGATTTTAGTATTCATGAATTATTAGAGGATTAGGAAATCATGTTTTTTACATTTTTGGGGATATGAGTCATGGGCACATGCTAAAGGAAAAGGTTGGTATAATTATAGTATCATCGTCAAGTGAAGCGATGTTCAGTAACTTAGTATCTTGAAAATGTCTTGCGCATTCTACATAGTATTAAGCATAGAGTGCTTGAGTAATGTAATGATTTGGATAAAGGAAACCCGTAGGCAAAAGCGTTTTGGGTTTCTCGATAATTAGTAGTCAAAGGTGTTGGTTACGTAACCTTCACGCTTTAGGGATGGTATCCAAGTATAGGTAGTGGACATGATGAATGGAATCACATCACGTGAATGCTATTATACTTATTTAAAACTTTGGCAAGAAGAATATGTTGTCTCCCCATGTGTCTTGCATAGGCAGTGGAAACTAAGAAACATGCTTTAAAGGGGTTAGATGTGATCCGAGCATCTAGATCTTTTCAGATGTGTCGATGTCATTCGACATGACTAGAATACAACTCAAGTCAGGGCATATTTGGTTGGAATATCACAAAGTATATGATAATTAACATTTTAGCACCGACACCAATAGTAGGGTGGACAAGCCAAATGACAGATTTGTTGACAAAAACATTCTTTGACACAGTTGCCAGTCTTATAAGGAAGATGGTAACCTAGACACGATTAATTAGTTTTACCCTTGAGGTTCGAGGTGCATTGTGGTTACATAAATTAAGGGAAAGATTTGGGTATTGTGTCTTAAAAAGGTCAATGATTTTTCAATGGTTATTCAGGTAACTTTGTGTTCTCTAGGATGAACAAAGAGGGAATAGGTATTGCCTATAATGAGGGAAGTCTAGTGTTGTATTCCCTAATGATAATATGCATGTAGTCATGCATAAATTTAATGGTTTTACCATTCAACCTCGTTGTGGGGGGACATTATAGACTAGACTACATTACCAGACAAGGAAAACATCGACTCGTAGTAAGAAAAATCATTGGTATTCCTCGTGATGTGTAACTTTGAGATTGAAATGGGTAGGACAAGGTTTGTCATCTATTGTGGGAAATTCTTTGAGTTTCTAAAAGGTATGTTCAAACGGTTCATCATATTCTAATTGGATTTTGTTTGCTTCCAATGGTTAAAACATTGTTACTCAATGACTACCTGGGTACGATGCAATTTTGAATTAGTGTTAGTGCGAGTTAGGCCGGGCATGGCTGATGCATCACGATAACTGAGGGCGCATTCCATGGGATCACTCGTTTAGATTTGCATGTGCATTATGATATATGTGTGCAAGATTTCACGAGTAATTGAAATTATTTTCATATATTATTTTGTTTTTTTAAGTCTAGGCTCCCATTGTGTGTGTCCATTAAGGCATAATGTACAACTAAGGTCGTGGGTGCATGGATTCATAATTTAAAAAGGTTATTTGGGTATTAGAGGATTTTGCCATAAAGGGATACAACCATAGTCATCGAATAAAATTCGACATCATTTGAATACTTTTCCCAAGATGAAGTCGTCGTTGTGTGCTATCGTGCATAGCACAAGCTAGCATATTATTAATCTAAGCATATACTATATAGGTTGCAAAACCTGGGCCTCGAATTGTATATGAAATTATAGGGCCACGTAAGTGAATGAAAATTTGGGAGTTTGTTAATTGTCCCTCGATATTGGAAAACGTATTATTGATTCAATGAATGGTTAGGACATGAACTCATAAGGCTTTGGGATAGTCTTAGCATCGAGTTATGTAGAAGCTTTAAGTTTATATGATTAAAATTTTGGAGGAACCATTAGGTATGGCATGGGTACAAGGTTGGAGTGTGACCATATGTTAGTATGTAACATAAAGTAGCCCCGTGAGAATGGGCAAGATGTCAATGTGTATATAAAATTATGACATCAAGTTTTGGGATATCAAAAAATCCTTAGGGTTTTCAAATAGTAGGGAATTTATGACGACAGGCATATAGAAGGGAACTCATTCACGTATGTCGATTATGCATAATTCTCTCCCTCCACATGAGATATATCGTGAGGCAATTCACGTACACTCAAGTATATCAAATGGCTTGTCCACGCGTACCGATGAATGATTTCCCTTACATGCAAGAGGTATATCATGGAAGTCATGACAAAGGGGGGAACCCTTACACTAACCCAACAAACGTATAAACCTTATATAGGCATCAACCTTATGGCAGTCATAATTAGAAACTCTGCAAAAATTTTGGGCCAGCATACCACCTAAATTTTCATGCTATTTCACCTTTTGAAAGAAATTGGACCCTGTTCGTGAGACTAAAAATGAGTCAAGCCATGTCTTATATCTTTAAATCCTATTTTTCTAGGCTCGAGTCCTATCCTGGATTTTTTTATTGGATTTAGGTAAACATAATACAAGTAAAATGCTAATAATGATAAAAACCATGTTGATATTCCTCTCTTTTTTCCCTATTTTTCAAAAACCAAAAATACCAAAAATATTTTTCCGCTCTTTCAAAAATACGAAAAATCCCCCCATTTCTTTTGAAAAAAACCCAAATCATTTTCCCTCTCGGTCGATCACATACTCGACTTTGGCCTGGCTCCATATTGTCTTCGATCTTCTGCTAAACTGCCCCGAAGCTCCGCAACTTCTTCCGATACTTTAATAGAATTTGGGATCTACCTCCATAAGATTTTCAGGGAAAATATCTATCAAGCAATGAATGTCTAACGTGACCTGATGGCCATCTTAGCCTAGCTCAGCAAAAAGATTGAGAACCTTCAAACTGATGTCCAAGATATGAAATGACATCGAGCCCAGACTCCTGAAGCTCATGAACTCGAGATCTTTTTTCCTTGTTCTATGGGTTTACTTGCCCTCGAAGTTGTTTGGGTCCTAGAAGAATACTCGCTTATCTCGTGTGCCCCGCCTTCAAACGGGTCGCCACCTTCTCAACTCTCGTTTCTCAACCTAGCCCAACCAGGGGTTACCCTTATAGTACCCATGGATTCGAAAGAGGTGGAACTGAATAAGCTCAAGGAGGAACTCAAATTGTTGTTAAAGAAATTCGACCAAGTCAAAATATTTGGGAACTACATGGACTGCCTCTCTACGGGAGGTTTTCGGAGGAAAATAGATCGTTTGTCTGAATTGTAAGGCCGATTTATGCACAGGGTGGACTATTAGAAAGGCAATTCAGCACCCTATAAGATTTCATTGAGCTTCCCTCAGTTCGGAGAGTTGACCAAGGTCAAATGAGGCTCGAAAGCGCTCGATGGACCTTCAGAGTAAAATGGATCATTCATTCAAACCAAAGGACGATTCTTACATGATATGGACCATTAAAAAGGGTATTCAGGTCCCTTTGAAGATTCTTTGAGCTTCTCTCAATCTATAGAGTTGACCAGAGTCAAATGGGGTCAGGAGCTCTTGGTGGCCTCTTGATTAGTATTCAGATTAAAGAGGACCATTCGTATTAACTTTAAAGATGATTTATGCATGGGATGGATCATTTGAAATGTAATTTAGAGCCCTTCATAGATTCATTGAGATTATCTTAAGTTGGAGGGCTGACTAAAGACAAACGAGGACTAGGAGCAGTCGATGGCCTCTAGATCGATACTCAAAGTATGACCTAGAGATTATGGTGAATGGGTGAGTGGTAGGTACCTAAGAAGATGCTTAGGTGGGTCCTATGATGGGGTGTCTACACAATCGTTACAACGCATTCCCTCAATCAAACTTAATGACCACGGAATAATGGCTCCGTCCTGTCTGACATATAAAGTGAACCTCAAATCAAAGAAAAATGACCTCCTAAGGTCACCTAGACCTTAGTACCGGGATAAATCACCACAAATTACCTCAAGGTATACTCATGATTTTAGACCTCTCGGACCTCTGACGAAGCTCTTGTAAATAGTTTGACGGGTAAGTGAAACGCACAACACTATTTCACCTATAGCCAATAGTTATGCCCACTTGCATTGAAAGCTGTCGTAAGCATTTAAGGATCCTAAAAACCACCTTATACCACCTATAAATACTTTTCCCAACACTCCACTTACTTGGTGACACTCTCAGACGTTATAACCATCATAACCATGTTATTGTAGACCATTTGTTCTCTATCTAAGAGTTTTCATATAAATGGCGATCTAGTGAATGATCTAAAATAGCAAATCTCGAGAAATGAGAAGGGTTAACAAGTTTAAAAAACCAGAATTAGGGATAATCATGAGAGTTAAAGCATTTCACAAGTGTGCACTCCTTGTTTCATACTCTCAACCCATTGTTGAGAGTATACATTTATAACTCAGATAATTTCCAATCATTAAAACATTTGTATATCTCATTAACCCCAAAAGAAGCACTTAGTAATCCTTAGATAAGTTCATTAAGTTACTTTATAAGGTCCTCTAAATTGTTGACATAGGACACAAGACCTTACACTCCTTTGACAAAATCTCAAAGGGTCCCTTAGAGAATAATAACTTCATTTGTAGTTTAATAAACTAGTGCAACACCATTGACAGTGGATGTAGGACCCTCATTTGAGGTCCGAACCACTTTAAATCATCGTGTGATACTTTAGCATACCTCTCCTCTAACCTGTCTTAGGTCCAATGGGTAGCACATATGGGTTTAAAGTCTTAAATAATCTCATCAGTTTGGCTCTGTCTATATGAATAACAAGTTTAATTTCTTTCAATACAAACATATCTATTGTTCAAGATGCTAACTAATGCCATTTTGGCCTGTTCCTTCAAAGAAATCGAGGCTCGACTAAAAAAAGATCCAAGAGTGACTAGCTCCCATTCTTAATAGACTCTTTTTACTCTCAGTGATAGAGGAACTGACAAGACCTGAATACAGTGCGACCGACGAAAACCACGAGTCCCATTTAAAAGTGGATAATGATTTAGAGGGTGCACCTATCCCCCCAAGAATCAGCAACCCATATCCTTATCAAGGACATACTATCACTTCCTAGAGATCAACTCTAAGGAGGTTTTAGTGTGTCTAGGTCCTGATACAATGAGGCCAAGAAGAGTTGCAAAGACTCCAACCTTGGCTTAAAATAATAGTCAAAGGTAAAAAAGACTAAAAGAATCATCAAGGTTATCAAGTTTGATCCCATTCAAACTAACTAAGGTCTAAAGACCCATAACAATCATCTCAAAGTGTTACTCCACACTTGCCTGAGGTATGCACATCCTTAGACCAATAGTTAATGGTCAAAGGACCCAAAAAAGACAAAAAGGATCATCAGGTTTATCACATTAGATCCCATTCAAACTAACTAACATTTCAGGACCCACAAAAGTTAGCCCATGATATTTTTTCGCACGTAAAAAAACTCCAATTTTATAACCTTAAGTGCAAAGAAAAAGGTTCAGAGGTCTTTCGAACTTTATAAGGTCTTTAAAAATTTAAAATTTTATTAACTCGGAGGTCTCAGGACCCTTATACGGACTTCAAATATCAAAGTTTTGTAGCCCGGAGGTCTTTTAACCCTTATAAGGACTTCAAATGTCAAAGATTTTTATTTCAAAGGTCTTTTGACCATTATAAGGGCTTGAAGTTTTAGATATTTTAGTTTGAAGGTCTTCTGACCCTTTTAAGGACTTTAAATTTCAAAATTTTCCAGTTTGGAGGTCTTCTAACCCTAATAAGGACTTCAAGTTTCAAACCTTTTTAGTCCGGAGCCTTTCAACCCTTAAAAGGACTTGAAATTTTAAACCTTTTCATCTTGGAGTTCTTTTGACCCATATGAGAACTTCATGTTTAAATTTTTTTTCAATCCAAAGGTCTTTTGACCCTTATATGGGTTATCAATCTCGATTTTTTTTAGTTTTGAGGTCTTTTGACCCTTATAAGGACTTCAAGTTTAAAACATTTTCAGTCTGGAGGTCTTTTGACCCTTATAATAACTTCAAGTTTTAAACATTTTCAGTCTGAAGGCCTTCTGACCCTTATAAGGACTTGAAATTTCAACCTTTTTCACCTCGGAGGTCTTTCAACCCTTTAAAGGACTTCAAGTTTGAAATATTTTCAGTTCAAAGGTCTTCTTAACCTCATAAGGACTTCATACTTTAAACTTTGTAAGTCTGGAAGTCTTTTGACCATTATATGGACTTCAAGTTTTAAATATTTTGGGTCTAGAGGTTTTCTCACCTTTATAATGACTTCAAATATCAAACTATTTCGTCCTGAGGTCTTTTGACCCTTATTAGGACTTTAAGTTTCAAATTTTTTTAGTCTGGAGGACTTGTGACCCTTATAAGGACTTCAAATGGAAAACTTTTTCAATCCGGAGGTCTTTTACCTTTATAAGGACTTCGAGTTTAAAATATTTTCAGTCTGGGGTCTTTTGACCTTGATAAGGACTTAAAATTTGAAACCTTTTTAGTCTGGAGGCCTTTTGACCATTATAAGGACTTCAAGTTTCAAATATTTTCAGTACGAAGGTCTTCTGGCCATTATAAAGACTACAAATTTCAAACTTTTTCAGTCCAGAGGTCTTCTGAATTTATAAGGACATCAAGCTTCAAACTTTTTCCGTCCATAGGTCTATTGACCCTTATAAGGACTTTAAGTTTCAAATATTATATGTCTCTAGGTCTTCTGACCCTTATAAGGACTTCAAATTTCAAACTTTCTCGGTTCAGAGGTCTTTTGACCCTTGTAAGGACTTCAAGTTTCAAATTTTTTAGTTTGGAGGTCTTTTGACTCTTGTAAGGACTTCAAATTTCAAACCTTTTAGTATGGAAGTGTTTTGACCGTTAAAAGTACTTCAAGTTTTAAATATTTTCTATCTGGAGGTCTTGTGACCCATATAAAGACTTGAAATTTCAAACTATTTTAGTCCTGAGGTCTTATAAGGACTTCAAGTTTCAAACATTCTCAGTCTTAAGGCTTCTGACTCTTATAAGGACTTCAAATTTAAAAAAATCTCAATCCTGTGGTTGTTTGACCCTTTTAAGGACTTCAAGTTTTAAATATTTTTAGTCCAGAGATCTTACGACCCTTATAAGGACTTCAAACATCATAGTTTTTCAGTCTGGAAGTCTTCTGACCATTATAAGGACTTCAAATTTCAAACGTTTTCAATCTGAGGTCTTTTTGCCCATATAAGGACTTCAAGTTTCAAATATTCCCAATCCATAGGTCTTCTCACCCTTGTAAGGACTTCAAATTTAAAAATATTACAACAAGTATGAAGAAATGCAACACAGTATGGAAGTCGAAATTGCTAAAATCAACCCATTATCATTCGAATACAAGGTAACAAGGTCTTACATCAAAAGTCCCGAGACCCAAAAGTTCAAACAATCTCAAAAAAGGCATTAGATAGATAAAAATGGATTATTCTTGATCCAAAGAATGTTAGAGAAAGACGAGGTTGCTGGAGTGAGACATGAAGATTTAAATCGACCAAGGGGATCCTTTATAGCCCCTAAGGCCAACTACTTCAGTCCTTTCATCCCCTAAAGCATATTTCCATCTAGTACTCTCAACCACTTGAAAGTACCTTCCCAATGCATTCTCAGTATGCCATGTATCTTAGTGGCTAGTTATGACCTCAACACAAAAGATGAGTGTTTCCCCTTACAATCTTTGCAAAGAGCAATAATGGGCTACTGATGATACCCTATTTTTGTAGTTCTTATTTAGAAAAATCTTAGGCTCCTTGACTACCCTCACGTAAGAACAGAGGTCCCACAGATGTCCTCAGACTTTAGAAAGACCACTGCTTGGTCCCTAAGACCTCTATTGATCTCAACAAAGGGACACATTTCTAATATGGTTAGTCGTTCCAGCGCATTTCCTCAACCAAGATCAGAGACCACAGAACCATGGCTCTACCGTGTATGACGCATAATAATCACCGTGTAGTAGCTCAAGGTCAACTCATGAAAACTCCAAGATGGTTTTAGACCTCCTGGATTTCCAGCGAAGCTCTTGAAAATAGTTTTGTGGGTAGGTGAAATACACAACACTGTTTCACCTACCACCACTAGTCATGCTGACTAGCATTGAAAAATCCTATCAGCATTTAATGCTACCAAAAAATACCTTACACCACCAATAAATACTTTGTCCAACACTCCACCCCCTTGGTAACACCGTCAGACGTCAGATACACCACAATTTTCACATATAAAAGGGGAGCTGATGAAAGGTTCAAAATAACAAATGTAGAGAGTAGAGAGTGGTTAATAGGTTTAAACAACCAGATTTAAGGAATGTCAAGAGAGTTCAAGCACTTCACAAGTGTGAACTCCTTGTTTCATGTTCTTAACCCACTGTTGAGAGTAAATATCCAATTTAGAAAAGCGAAACTATTTTTTCTAAAAAATAGGTGCATTAAATAATTTATCCACATTAACTTTATGTCTATACCAAAATTCATAAGAATATTCCACCGATAATACGAATTCCTTATTATTTTTTTTTTTTTGGGGGGGGGGAGGGGGGAATTATGTATATTAGAACAAAAGAACAAACCAAGAGCAAAGGACAAAACTCAACCACAATCCTGGGAGGCATACCCACCAGGAAGACAACTAAACATCACAGGCCCAAGGCACCTCATCACTTGTTCCCTGCCTAATACATAACAGGACAACATTTCTAATTTCCAACGACTCCCAACTAACCGTGGATGGCCATCTCCATCTATTGACATTAACATAATCAGCCACTAAGGCTTTATGGTTGCTAGCTGCATCGTATATGACCCTATACCCATAAAGAGAATACAATGGAACCAAAGGGATCCATTTGTTGTACCACACAAAGGTATCCTCCCCATTGCCAATCCTAGTCTTGATGAGTGGTCTGCCCAGGTGATTGTTCTGCATTATCTTTCTCCAACTCCAAGTGGTATCATTTGGAATTGGGATGTCCCAAATACTCATATTCTTTAGCTTGTACACATTACACCACTTGACCCACATACAATCGTTTTTACTACATAGGTTCCACAACAACTTTAATATGGCATCATTGTTCCACCTCTCCACACTTTTTATGCCTAAACCCCCTCCTCAAAACTACTACTTATTTCTTTTCAAGCCACCTTTGCCCCAGTGTGCCTAGTGTTAGAACCAGTGCACAAAAAATCCTTCATCAACTACTCAATTATCCTAATAAACCCTCTGGGAAAAATGAAAAGTCTACACCAATACACTTGGATTCCAAACAGGACTGACTTTATCAGTTGAAGCCTACCTGCATAGCTTAGGAATCTATTAGCCCAGCACCTAATCCTAGCCTTAATCTTATAATTCAACCTGTCACAATCCTCAGTCTTAAGCCTAGAAGTAATAAGAGGAACTCCTGGGTACAAGAAAGGAGGGCTGCTGTGAGAGAAGCCTAATATCTCCCCAAAAATCTCCTGACATCCTCATCAGTGCCAAAATTGTAGAAGCTTTTCTTAATTAGATTGGTCTTAAGGCCAGAGAGATCTTAGAAAAGTCCTCCATAGCTCTCTTAGCAATGGTACAAGATGAAGAGTCCCCACCACAAAAAATGATCAAACCATCTGCGAAGCATAAATGATTTAGCTGTACTTCCTTGCATTTTGGATGGAAAGTGAAGTGAGGTTCAGTGCTATCCCTATCTATGATACAAGAGAAGGTGTCCATAACAAATAGTAATAAGAAAAAGGAAATAGGGTCCCCTTGTATCAATCCTTTCTCACCCTTAAATAATTGAGAACCTGGTGTTGGTAATACACTCTTTAATCCAACTAACAAACTTGGGGGGGGGGGGGGGGGGGGACCAGTGTGCATAAGAAGATTGAGTAAAAACTCCCAATTTAGAGTGTCATAAGCCTTTAAAAGATCAATTTTAAGGTACATTTCGAAGGGTTGATCTCTTTATGGTAATTTCTCAGAAGTTCTTGAGGCAACAAAATATTATCAAAAATAGTCCTACCTTTCACAAAGGTAGCCTGACTCTGGTTAATGAAAGAAGGGAGGATGGGCTTCATTGTATTAGCAATAATCTCAGAGATGAACTTGTAAATGGAGTTACAATAGGATATAGGCCTAAAGTTCTGCATACCAATGGGAAAATGAACCTTAGGTATGAGTGCCAAGGCAGTGTAGTTCCTTTGTCTAGGCAAGTAGCTCCATTGGAAGAAGAAGGAAATGGCTTCAATCAAATCACACCCAATCACATCCTAGTTCTTCTTGAAGAAAAAGGCATTAAATCCATCATGCCAGGGGGCTTTATCAGACCCATAGAGAACATAGCATCCTTAATCTCCTCCCCAGTGATGGGACTATCCAAAGAAGAAGCCTAATCATCAGTTAATCTCTTGCAAACCACCATATTAAGAATAGGAAAGGGGTCCTCATATGGACGGCTAGTACTAAGCAGGTTGTTGAAATAATCCACTCCAGGATTGGCCACATTTTGACTTCCTTCAATTCTAACTCCATTTTCATCATCAATACAAATGATTTTCCTTCTAGTAGTGGTCTGATTAGCCTTCTTGTGGAAGAAAGTGTTATTTCCATCCCCCAATTGGAGCCACTTGATTCTTGAGTGCTTCTTATAATAGGACTCCTTCGCATTTCTCAACTCAAGAAACTTGGTCAACTTGTGTCTCTCCTCAATTTGAATAACAGTATTTCCCCCTTAATTATCCAGCCTAGTTTGAACCTCATCCAACAAAGCTTTGGCCTCCTCCACTCTTTTATATAAGTGGCGGAAGAATTTTTTTATCAAAATCTTTTAAGTTAGCCTTGAGTCTTCTCATCGTTTTACTCAGTCTCACTATAGGATTCCCACATCATCCTCAAACCAGGACTCTAAAAGAACTTCCTGAAAGTCAGCATGTGCCATCAAGAAGTTATAGAATTTAAATGGCTTAGGTCTTGTTGGTTCCTGGTGGGTAATATGATGATGATAGGTTAGTGTTTTGATACCCCATGAGGAAGAATAGTGGCTTGAGATTTAGGAAACTTAGAGGCCCACACATCATTATACATCACTCTATCTAACCTTAATTGCATATTATCACTACCCAACTCCCATTTGTTCCACATACACCCCATTAGTTACTATGTCATCAACCTGGAGATCACTGACACATTGGTTGAACTCAGCAGTTGCAGCCCTATCAATGCCACGAATGCCTCTCTTTTCTTCATGCGATCTAACCACATTGAAGTCCCCCATCATCACCCAAGGTTGCTCATTAACACTCCCATTGTTAAGTCTCAAAAACTCCCATAAGTGAAGCCTTAAATTTTGATCATTTTTACTATATATGAAAGAAGCAAAAAAACATAAATTAGTCCCGCATATATCCACTTTACACCGCATCACTTGGGAATGAGACTGAACTCAACTCACAGCCACATAGTTGGGGTTCCATCCCACAATAATTCTAGCTACTCCCTCCTCACTTGGGCAATTATCCAAGCACTCCCAATGAAAGAAACAGTTATTCTTAACATTATTTAAATTATTCCTCCTAACCTTAGTTTCTAGTAAACACACCCAATCAAGTTGGTGGTCCCTTATTAACATATTAACTTCCCTTTGATTCTGAGGGGAATTGAGACCCCTTATATTCCATGAGCGTAACTTTATCATCTAAATTTGTCCCCCTTCCCCTTCTTCCTACTCTTCCCACTATTGGTACCCACATTTTTCACTCCCCGCTTATGTTTATTACTGAGTTCATCAACAACCTTAACCCTTTTAGCCAGGGCATTAGGTTCAGGGGTAAAATAAGCTTCACTATCATTATCTATTTCACTAAAAGAGTTAGATAAGATGGTGGATGGAGTGTCTTCTTGAGGGTCTCTAGCTGCACTACCTTAGTCTCCTCCCCTGATCCCTTCTCTTTGGTTCCTAATGTTTTCCCCATATCACACACAGAGTTAGCTATGGTGTTCTTCTTCTTGGGGACATGTGTCCATTATTCCCCATCTGTACTCTTACTCTTGGTGTTTATAGTGGTTATGGCGTGAGGTTGAGCTACTCCTTTAACTTTGGGACATCTACTGAGACTATATCAAAACAAAAGATAATTTGGACATGAAGGATGCTTGGCTTGAAATTTAATTTTCACCGGAGCAACAGTGCCATCTTCCATTATAACATTAATTTTGGTAGGGTGTGTCTCTTTTGCATCAACTTCTATATAAATATGGGCATAGGTGATCCTATTCATTTCTTCAGTGACAACATCATCATACAAAGGAAGACCAACCGAGCTGGCTATGTAGCTTTAGCCCTTCCTCAGTCCACAACTGTACATGTGTGTCATGAAATTTCACCCAAGTGGGTATTTTCTTCATAGTTTCTTTGTTAAAATTAAAGTTTGGTTGCCATTTTTTTAGAATGATGGTCATGCCAGCAAAGTGCCATGGGCCATTGTCTAGAACCTCATCACATTGGGTCGGGTTATCAAAGAGGAAGAAAACGAAACCATTATCATGAGCTATGGCCTTGGTCATCCCACACTTTCCCCACAATCTGGTTGCTTCCTTGTTTACAAGGGAAAAAGGAGTTTTTTCCATAGGAAATACCCAATTATGATGTTCTCCCATCACCCATGACCACCACAAGCCACTCAATAGGGGGGTTGACAGTAATGATGGAATACACCACCTGAGGTTGGTGAATAGTAAGTCTGAGTTTAGGTTGCTTCTTCTCTGCAGTTAAGAGATCCAAGTCCTCTCCTTATGGGCCATACTGATGTTTTGATGGATAGGAGTTTTTAACCCCTCTTTTGCACCGTCATACTTCCCCGCATGAGTTAGGCCAGTCATATTTGCTGAGAAGGTGAGGGATGCATTGAGATCACCTGACACCTTTCCCTACTCTACCACACTCTCACCCATGCAGGTACCATTAAGCCTAGAGCTACTGACAATCCCGTTGGTTGAGTTAGACCAATAAGTTAGCTCTGCTACTTTTGGTGGTTGAGCACCACCCTCTTTCCGATCACCAGAGATTCTAAAATTCATAACATCTTCATGGGAGAAACCTTTGCTCAAAAGTAAGTCATAGTATGTGTTCTTTTCATCATTAAGCTCTTGGATTCTCCTCACATTCTTGTTAGACGTGGAGATGCTTGCGTTAGAAGAAACAACTTGGCCATCTTCCCATTAATTTTCACTGGAAGAACCCTCAAAAGCACCATGCATTGTAAGAATAGGAATGATAGCACTTCAATAGCATTGTAGGGAACTAAAGACATGTTTTTCCAGGTTTTCTCAATGCAAGATAGCACGTTTTCAGAGACCAAAGCGGAAAGGGGGAGGGAAGTTGGCTTACCATGAACTGCAGTTGAGGTTGTGCGTGCGTACAAATGAATTAATTATTTAATTAAATTCGAATTTCAGACCCAACAATTTTTTCTTGCAAATAAACAAGATTGGAAAAATTAATCGAAGCATGCAAGACAGTCATAAATGAGGAAAAATCCCCGAAGGGCAAAACCATTTATTTCACTATAATTTTGCAACTCAAAATTACACGGATTACAATGAAATAATTTGACACACAATTACCCGCAGGCATCATCAGCAATGGAACAACCTCAGTAGATCCACAAGAACACTCAGTTCTATTTCAGCAAAGATATGTCTTGGATTCCACAAACCAATTCATACAAAGTAGATGGGATTATGAATATTTGGACAGAAGACTTTGAACCCTTAAAAGTGAGAAGAAGACATATTAAAAATTTTAGAACACAGAAGAATTTTTCTTCTTGAAAAAGTGCTCTGTCAAAATAATTTTTCTTCACTCTAAAATCTGTACGTGCATGGCCCCTTTTATAAAAAGAATTTGGTTAAGGAGATAAGCTTTGGCACGTAGGTTATCCAAAAACAAAAGAGACAAGCTTTGGCACGTAGGTTATCCAAAAACAAAAGAGACATAAGGATTTAAAAGAAAACAGTGGCGAAGGAGGATAACACAAAAGAGGCATAAGACTTTTAAAAGGTTTCCAAAAACAAGACAATCATTGGCACAAAAAACAAAATGGCGCCCCTTAATTTTTCAAACCCATAGAGCGTGGAAAGGTAAGTGTTCGTAACATTCTAGTGGGATCAAAATACCTTTTTGAAGCCTAAAAGATAATGCCAATTATTGGCCTAATGATTGGAAACAACAACAAAAAAATGGCGGCATCAAATTTTCTTTAGGCAACCTTAGCGTGTAGCAAGGCATGCCAAAGATTGGTAAGCAAAAGAAAAGGCATCCACTATTATACCCAAACAAGGCTGCCGAAACCTTCTTTAAAAACAAAAGTGAGTTGGCCATTTTTTTTAAAAAAAAAAAAACTCCTTTTAAAAAATATTTTTAAATGCCAGCTGATATTTAAAAAAAAACTTTTGTTAATAAAACTTCTTTTATTCAAAAGAGATTTTATATTTAAAAAAAATAATCTTTTAAAATTAATCCCAAGACTTTAAATATAAAATGCAAATGGAACTTAGACTTACTTTCACCAAAAATATTTCGATGGAGTTTGAATGTTGATGAGATCTTGTAATTCAGATCCGGAGTTAACATCCTCAATTTTTTGTTGACTTGTAGTGGTATACGACATAACACAATGTGACGGACAATGTCCTTACAAATCTCCCCCTATGTCTATGCCGGTACAAAATAAAAAATCCGAATTATTAATCACAAGAATGACCGATACAAATCTACCCTCCCAAGACTATCATGGAAAGATAAAAAGACAAGTCTTCAAACTTTGTTTCAACAATCAAATTTTTAAAACTCCAAGCTTTTCTCATTAGGGTGTGCAACAATTTGATCTTGAATCTTCGCGTACCTACACACATGAGATAAAGCAAAAACCTCGTGACGTATTGAGTTTGAAATGATATAAACATAACATAATGAATGTTAGCACAATCAATTCTCCCCCATACAAAAACTCCTCCATAATATCATAATTCATTCTCCCCCTTTTTATTTGTCCGAAATAGACAGGGAAAAGAATAAATCTTATAAAGCAAAATAGGGTGTCACGGTAATCAAGCAAACAAACTATTTTTGAATTTTTTTTTTCATTTTTTCACACAAAATATACAACAAAGAATCACACCATGAAAGATAACAAAAACAACCAAGTCGATGATAGCATAAATGAAGGGGTGTGATAAAATTCGATAGGAAAATCAATGCATACAAACATGACATATGTGCACGATGAATATCGAATACTCCTAACGAATGAACTCAAAATCTTCCTTTGGTGTAAAAAGGTGGTAATATGAGACATTGACTCAATCAAATCAACACATCAAAGCTCAAAGAGATTTCCACACAAATAACGTCCAAAATTATTTCATGCTTTTTCAGGACTTTCAAGGAAGTGTAAACCCATTTATATTCTCCAACCAAACTCCCTCAGATTTATATTTTGTATAGAGGCGAGCTAAATTATCAAACTTTGGAGAATTTATGATGAAACCTAATGGCCCATATTTGGCATATTTTTCATTTTTATTGCCTTTAACTATTTTCGAGCTCTTTTAACCTCTTTGGACCTCGGATAATAAAATTCCTTCATTTTTTAGGTCCTTAACGGTGGCATAGTATCGCAAAGGCTAAATGAACCTTTCGCAACCCTTCATCGTTTTCAAATAAACACACAGTCTCACCAAAACGGTTTTTACATGCATTCCAATCTTGTCAAGTTTTATCGCATATTGTACGTTGTATAGACATAATTGAGATGAAAACACTCAAGCCAATATGTGATAGACAAGTACAATAATTAAATATAGCCATGCATGTGTGCAATAAAGGAGATAGGAGTCAAACATGTAGAAAGATATCACTAATCACATCTCAAAGACTCCAATCAATGTAAAGCACATGGATGAAATGATGTAGCGTCTCAAATCTCTATCAAACAGTCACATGGATAAATGAAATGAAGATGTGACTCGGCTATCTTAAATGCTCATCCATAAAAGATGCAAATAAAAATACAAAAATCTTTTTGTGCTTTTCTAAAAATTTTATAAAATAAAAATCTTTTTGGATTTTTCAAAAGAACAAATAAATAGCTGTACAACTAAGCAATAATACATATAAAACACACTAGCAATAGGAAGCATATATATGATCATGAAAAAGCATCCTATCCTAGACAAAGACCAACCCCTCAGTCAACTATGCAAATCCCCAAAGACTTTCTAAGAGCCTCAAATCTAAGGGTATCTAAAGGTTTCATGAAAATATCGACTAACTAACGGTCGGTGGGTATGAAACTCAGGTATACGACTTTCTCCTCAACTAACTGACGTATAAAGTGCTCGCGTATCTTGATGTGTTTTGTGCGCGAGTGCTGGACTAGATTACAGGATATGTGTATCGCGCTCGTGTTATCATAGAAAATGGTTATGGTGTCCTGTGAAATCCCATAATCCTCCAACATTTGCTTCATCCACAAGAGTTGTGTGAAATAACTCCCGGCGGTTATGTACTCAGCCTCCATGGTGGACAAAGAGATGGAATTTTACTTCTTGCTCAACCAAGAGATAAGAGCAGAACCAAAATAGAAACACCCACCAGAAGTGCTCCTATAACCATCTACATCCCCGGCCCAATCGGCATCCGAATAGCGGACAAACGGTCATCGGTATCAAAGGACTACCAAATACCATATGAGGGATTCCCACTCACGCATTTAATAATACGTTTTAGAGCTAGTAAATGTGACTCTCTCGGGGATGCCTGATATCGCTCATAGACTCCAACACTAAAGGATATGTCGGGACAACTGGCAGCCAAGTAGAGAAGACTACCTATCATACTCCGATACAAGGTTTGCTCTACATTCGTGCCTGAAGTGTCCTTACTAAGCTTGATAGAAATACTAATAGGTGTACGAGCATGCTTAGCGGAGTCTAAACCAAATTTCTTTACTAGGTCTCTAGCATACTTGGATTGGGAGATGAACATCCCATCCTCTAGCTGACGAACCTGGAGACCAAGGAAGAAAGTAAGCTCACCAACCATGCTCATCTCAAACTCACTTTTCATCTCCTCCTCAAAGTGGTGATCATGCTGGGAGCACGTGTATCCAAAGACTATGTCGTCCATATAGACTTGGGTAACCAAAAAAGCACCGTCATTTCTCCTGACGAACAACGTCATATCAACTCCCCCTCTCTTGAAGCCACGGGCTAAGAGATAAGAAGTAAGCCTATCGTACCAAGCACGGAGTGCTAGATTCAAACCATACAAGGCTTTACTCAGATAGTAAACGTGCTCCGGGTGCTTAGGGTCTTCAAACCCTTTTGGTTGTTCCACATAAACCACCTCCTGTAGATTGCCATTTAGAAAGGCACTCTTGACATCCATCTGATATAGCTTGAAACGTAGATGACATGTGATGGCGAGTAGTAAGCGGACATACTCAAGCCTCACAACAGGAGAAAATGTCTCCCCAAAGTCTACACCCTCTATCTATGTGTAGCCTTGAGCGACCAACCTAGCCTTATTTCGGATTATGGTACCATTTTCATCCATTTTATTCTTGAAAATCCACCTGGTACCTATCACATTTATCTCACTAGGTCGGGGGACAAGTTCCCATACATTGTTTTTTTTAAACTGAAGCAACTCATCCTGCATAGCAGATATCCAGTGTTCATCTTTGAAAGCTTCTTTGTGATTCTTGGGCTCGACTGTGGACGTGTAGCAAAAATGACTAACAACGTTCTCTAGTTGATCACGAGTCTTGACTCCAAAGGAGGGATCGCCTATAATGGTGGAAGGGTCATGACTCTTGCGAACCCAAGAAGGTGTGTCCCCTAACACAGGAGTAGAGTCCACAGGGTGTGTGTGAGGGACAAGTAAATCGCTGCCAGAAAAGTTCTTATCCTCACACTGAAGGTTAGGATCAATAAATGCCGGAGGTTCGTCATCTTACACGGTGACATTTATTAACTCCATAACCTTAGAGCTATTCAGGTTGAAAACTCTGTAAGCTCTACTGTTTGATGAATATCCAAGCAAAATTCCCTCGTCGCTTCGGGAGTCAAACTTTCCTAATTGCTCTTTATCCTGTAGGATGTAGCATTTACTCCCAAAGACCCAGAAATATGCAAGGTTGAGTTTCTTACCAGTCCACAATTCATAAGGCATTTTAAGTGTGTAGGGACGCAGGTAAACCCTATTCACTGTGTGGCACGATGTAGACACCGCCTTTGCCCAAAATCTCCTACCAACCTTACGACCCAAAAGCATTGATCTAGCCATTTCTCGAGTCGTCCGATTTTTCCTCTCAACAATTCCATTTTCCTGAGGAGTCCTTACGGCCACAAATTCATGTTTAATCCCAAGGATATTACAGTAAAGATCTACTTTTGCTTCTATAAATTCAGTGTCGTTGTCACTACGTATCCTATTAATAGTGACGCCGTGTTGGTTTTGCAGGACACGACACTTGGTCATTAAAAACTCTACAACATCTGATTTCTCTCTCAAAAAACCTACAATCGAATATCTAGAGAAATCATCCACCATCACGAGGATATACCTCTTACCTCCCAGACTCTCAGTACGAGTAGGACCTATAATATCCATGTGAATCAGCTCAAGTATACGAGAGGTGGTAGTGGAATGCAACTTCCTATGGGGACTACGAACTTGTTTACCCAACTGATAGGGTCCACAAATCATAGAAGTTGGTTTTCCAAGTGATGGAAAGCCATGTACTAGGTCCTTTTTAACAAGACGATCTAAATCTGTAAAGTTCACATGACATAGACGTTGATGCCACAGATTCATAGGAGAGATCGTGGCGCTGTTGCAGACAAATGAGGAATTGGGTATAATCCCATAGTAGTTATCGTCAGTCCTCACCCCTTGCAATAATAGTTTACCGGTTTGATTATATACATTACACTCATTTAGGTCAAACTTTACTGCAAAGTCAGCGTCACACAACTGGCTAATGCTAAGTAAATTAGCTTTCAAACCTTTCAGGTACAGGACATTCTCTAGCTTAAGAAATCCAGGTATATCTACAGTCCCTCGTCCTACTATGCTAGATTTGCTCCCATCTCCAAATGTGACCTTGCCTTCCTTTTGATCCTCGAGGGAGGAAAAGTAGGATACGTCACCAGTATTATGCCTGGAGCAACCACTGTCAAAATACCGTTGGGAGATATTATGTGCTTTGAGAGCGACATGAACAACAAGGGCTTTTTCATCTTTCTTAGGTACCCAAGAGGTGGTGACCTTTTGTTTACCCTTGTTTTTATTGGTTTTAGCCGAGATGTGGGAAGCATTCACTGATGGCAAGAACATCCGTCGGAATTCCTCCATCAAACTCTGTGATGTGGCAGCTAAAAACTCAACACGCTCTCTCAGACTAGTAACATCATCAGTACGATGTGGTGGAGCATAAGTACGTGAAGTCCAACCCAAACTATAGCAATACTCTCTCAGGTGGCCTTTTCTTTTATAGTGCGTACAAATTAATACAAGGCCCAAGGTTTATGTGACAAATTATTTACCTTGTCAATTACACCAAAGTTTATCTTCAATAATTTGGTGAATTAATGTAAGTGAGAAAAGATAAACAATATGTCACAACACCAAGTCGTACATAGAAAAACTCACAACAGGAAAAACCTCGGGCTGACATAATAATAATTTACTATGGTAAAGTTTTACAACTAGAAGACAAATACTTACACCCTCACGACCCTATGACCAACTAGACATTATTTCCCACAGTATCCTCCATCGAGAGAACCAATAGATAGAGAACGCCGCACAATCGCTATTGGTTTTAGTCTGCAACCAATGTAATCAAGTCCTTTGCCAATAAATTCTTCGTTTAAATTTTTAAGCAAACTTTTTACCTCTATCTTGGAACAATTATGAGAAGCCTTAAATGTGCATAATACCACTTTCTAGGTGTACGATGAACCTAAAGTGAAAGTATATCCGGAAAAATAATGCCTTAACTGACAACATATATTTTTAAGATAAATGAAATCTAAAAATAACACAAGAACAAATTAGAAAGAGATTTGTTCAAGGTAGAAAGAGATTTTAAAGGAAATAAATTTACTTAAAAATATATTAGGATTTCACAAGTATCTAAACTTAAAATATCTCAAGAATATATTTAAGAGAAAAATCATATTTATAACTTAGGAGAATACTAGATTCAACATAAAAGAAGTGTTTATCTTCAAAGATTTTTCTCTCCTAAAATGATTCGTGTGAAAAGAAAGATTTGGCCAAAATATTTTGTCCACAAAGAGATTACAAAATCATACTCTACACTCTCTTGCACAAAATCAAGTCTAACCCATTTACATAACACATAAGCTTGTAAGAGAAGCTTGGAGGGGATACCTAGGTAAGTAAGTAAATAACCATATATTTACTTTACATGATACCAAGAAAGATGTGCACAATCAAGTGAAAAAGTAACCTTTTAGTCTAGATTAACACATTTCACTGGAGCATCACTCCAACGAGGATCCTCCTCACTATGGTGAACCTATTTCAATAGTAGACAAAAGATAAATCTCTAGAGGTTGGCACGAGTAGCGAGACACTGTCGCTCCAGCGAGGAAAAGTCTCATCGCGATGAAGGTCATACGACAGAACTACAACATCCTTAAAAAATGCATAAAATAAGTTTTTCAAAAAATGTTTCATTTTCATTTTATATTAAAGGAAAAAGATCCATATCAACACACAACACACACCTAAACTATTTTCAATAAAAAGAACAAGTGTGAGAAAAATGTTCGTGAGCTTGTGTGTCCATTTACCTTCCTCATAGTGGTATAAAAAGGATGCACATGAAGTTGAGGATGTCTATTGAAAGATTTTCATGAATCTTTGTGAGAATGATGTGATACCTCACCTATTCTAATCCTTGGTGATGTCCATTTTTAAATTAAATAGGAATCATTAATGGTTTGATTCTCAGCATCACGGTCGAAACCCAATTAATTACTAATATTCTAACGGCCCGGTGTCAAAATTTTAATTCTAGTTATTAACATGCAATTGATATAAACTAAATAAATCAGATTCGCCAATTTCACACACATAATAATGAACGATAAGATAACGAAATTGATAAATGTGTCTAGATAACACTCCAGATAAAAATCCCAATACAGTCATCCATAAATAAAATCAAAAGCCAGTGCTGGAAATAAAAGAAACGTACAATGTCTCAATAATAATCACCGACTAAGAAAGGAGCAACATGTCCAACTCAAATAGATAAAAGGAAAAACAAGAAGTGAAAAAGGAATCTAATACCAAGGTTCTACAACTTTCACAGTAGCTGCAACACGACAAGTGAAGGAACTCCTAAGTCTGGCGTCCTTATAGCTGGCCACCTAAAACATTTTTACAAAAATGGATTTGAAACAGGATAGAGCCCAACTAAAACAGTTTGAAAATATTTTAGCAAGTGTTTAAAATGCATTAAAGAGTACATATTATGTACATGTTAGCTCCGCGTGCTCTCATTTGAGATCCTCACCTCTCAACTATTGTGCACGCCTAACGTACTCTTCTAACCCACCTAGTTATGCTACCCCACCTAACTAGTTTGACTTGAATATCTTCCCGCTTAATAATTTAATGTACCCACCCATACTGTCCATAATATACGATATTAAATTACCAATCCCTTCCGTTTATTAAGAGTCACTAGTTAATGATTAAGTTCTCAAATACTTAGAGTAATTCAAACACCATTATCTATCTTATCTACTATTACACTCGTAGTAGAAGAAATCACACGTATATGTAATTACATCACTCTTATAATATATATAAATATATATACGTATACAACATCCCTAGGTGGAGATCTGCAATGCGGGCATGCTCTGTTATTAAGTCCTGGTACATCACGTACTAATTATGGCATTGGTTCGGATGTCAAACTCAAACCATAAATCAAATCACACATATTGGAGGCAAATATAGTTCCAAGTCTATCTGTCACGCACACACCAAATGTACCCAATTGACCGCCAAAACTATCTTACACTTAGATAGCATATACCTTGGTTCTATGTTCTAGGGTACAAGTCAAAATCGCCCCCATTGGGCTCATGAGGACAAGACTTCCACAATGAAAAAACTCCCATGATAGAAGGTAGATTAGGTATGTTTACACGTAATAAATCAAACAATAGGTATTTACACCACCTATATATACATATATATTCAGTATATGTATTTACTTAATCTATAATAGATGTCCCGTATGGAGTATGATAATTCTTGAATATTCTGTGTATCAATACTTTAGCATTATATTTCTCATCAGCTAACCCCGAGTGTTTCCCAATACCCGAAATATTTCAAATTGTCCCTTAAGTAAATTCAGTAGGCATTTCACTCCCACCCTACTGTTCTAGGTCATATGTTCCCTTGATTTCCCATGGCCAAATATCATTCTCTGAATTAGGTTTTTATTACTCAATTAAACCTAATTAACTTTAGCCCTAACACCCCTCATGTGACTAAGTCTCAATCCCAACATTGGCCTACTGGTAGCTAAAGTATCTATCCTTAAATTTAAAATTCCTTCAAAAGTTAACCCTATCATTCCCCATGAGTCCTAAAAAAATGGAAAATAGTCAAAATTTGGGAAACCGAATCAATTCAGCCTTAGTCCAAATTAATTTGGCCAAGGATCCGAATCAATTCGCTTGTAACATGTCTCCTCTTTTCCATTTTAACTGTTACGGGTTTTAACATCCTTGGTCTTCTAAACCACCATTACACGATCCCAAACTCCCAATAAAAGGTGTCAAACATTACAGTAAAAAGTATAAATAATTTTTAACGTTATAGAACCATTAAATCCTTAAAGAATGCCTTCAAATTGAATTAATTCAAGATTAATCTTTAAAAACTCTAGTTTATCATTTTTGTTCAAGAACTGTAACATAACTCCAGATTTCTTCATAAATTCGTTAAACTAACTTTTTAAATTCATCCTACAAGTATAAGGGATCAAGTCTATCACAATTCCTACTCAACAAAATGATTCATACCTTCCCAAATTAAGGCCAAAATTCATGAAATCAATAAATTAATCATCCTACTCTAACACGGATGACATATCTATTCATAAATTAGCAAGATAAATACTTACCTTTATATGTAGGTTTGAATTCCTGCAAAATAATGGTCGAGTGGCATTCCTCTCCTTCCGATCTACTTAACGGTGGTGGTGGTGGTGGTGCAAGAATGGTGGAAAGGCCTTAAAATCTCCCTGAAAACCCTTCTCCTTCCTCCTCATGTAGCCCCTGTGTGTTTCTTATTATTTTTACCCTAACTTCCCTTATGTAACTATAGATATAACTATCCAATTTTCGTAGGTCCCTTTTCCCCCAAATTTCAAAAGATCAAAATACCCCTCTGAGGTGCCAGTTTGGCCTAAAAATGTCCCGAGACCAAAACTAATCCCCTGAGTACACTTTTCTGACTATTTCGACCCTTTCGGACACACTGGTGCACTATAAACGACCATTTGAATTATATAAAATGAAATTACCTTTTAATTCCCAAACTTAAGTCCCGACACGACTGACACGCGCGTCTCGACTAAATTTATCGTAACTACTATATTTCTCACTCATGACAGTCATAATATTTTCTTATCAATTTATTACTCATTCACCAAGTAATATTCAATATAAATAAATATTAACCCTTCACTCGCTAATTAATATTTATTTTAATCCGGAATAATTTCTCAATTTAATTTAATTAATCCCAACATAAAAAATCATTAAAATTACGGGTGTTACATACTTCCCCCAATAACGGCATTTTGTGTCGAAATTCAGAAAAAGGAAATACCTGGTATGCATAACTCTGGATATTTTCCGAGCATCTCATCCTTGCGCTCTCAAGTGGACTCGTCGGCATTTGATGCCCCCACTAAACACATACAAGTGGAACTACCTTCAACCTTAATCTCCTCTAACTATGGTCTAAGATAGCAATTGGCCTCTCCTCATATGAAATATCGGGCTGCAAATAAATCCCCAATAAAGCAATGTGAGTGTGGGCTAACTCATCCTGAAGGTATCGCCTCAGCGAAGAAATGTGAAATACATCATGAATCCAATGCAAGTGCTCTGGAAACTCGAGTCTATATGCCACTGGCACAATCCGCTCAATGATAGGGAATGTCCCTACGTACCATGGAGCCAACTTCCTTTTTTCTCGAACCTCATTATCCCCTTCATAGGAGGTACACGTAGTAACACCTAGTCCCCCACATTAAACTCCAGGAAGAACCTCTTGGCATCGGCAGTCCCCCACATTAAACTCCATGAGGAACCGCTTGGCAATGACATAACTCTTCCATTTATCCAGGGAAATACGTATACCACTTCGAATCAACTAAATTTTGGTCGACATATCTTGAATCAATTGTGTCCCGAGTTGCTTGTTGTCCCCCACCTCTAGCCAACAAGATGGCGAATGACAAGGTCTACACAAATTCCTCAAATGATGCCATGCCAATCGTGAACTAGTAGGAGTTATTATATGCAAACTCCACCAGCGGAAGATACTACTCCCAACCTCCCATAAAATTAAGGATACACATCCATAGCATATCTTCCAACATCTGATTTTTCCTCTCAGTCTGCCTATCCTTCTACGAGTGATAAGCCGTACTCAATCACAACTCGGTACCCATGACCTCCTAAAAACTCCCCCAAAATTGAGACACAACAATCTTGTCCCTATCGAATACAATATCTAGTGGTACCCCATGCAACCTCACTATCTTAACAATAAAAATCTAGGCATACTGTCCCGTAGTATAATCCGTTTGGACTGGAAGAAAGAGAGATACCTTGGTCAACCGATCCACTATCACCCAAATGGAATCGTGACTCATTTGTGAAGTAGGCAACCCATTAATAAAATCCAAGGAAATGCTCTCCCATTTCCACATCGAAATCTCTAATGGATGCAGAACCCCTCCTGGCTTCTGATGATCCACCTTCACCAACTGAGAAGTGGTATACCTCGAGACAAACTCGACAATGTCTTTTTTCATCCCGCTCCACAAATACTGCCATCTCATATATTGGTACATCTTATCCCACTAGAATGTACCGCAAATCGTGACCCGTGTGACTCTACCATCACTGTGTGTCGCAAATCCTCCCCCTCTGGGACAATCAACCTCCCGTTATATCATAAACCTCCCTCAAATTCACGGAATACAACTCGACTCCCCTGGCTATAAGTTGTCCGATCTGATCCTGACAAAATGAATACGCTGCCTATGCCTGTACCACCCTCATGAAAATCTGGGGGATTGTCGGTCATAACTGACATAAATAATCTAACAACTAAATTCTGATGTCCCAACTCCTTCCATTTCGCCTTGAAAACTTCAGCTACTTCTCCCACTGTCCTACGACTCAACGCGTCTGCCACCACGTTAGCCTTTCTCGGGTGAAACTGGATGTCAAACTGATAATCTTTCACAAATTCAAGCCGCATACGCTGACGCATATTCAACTCTCTCTGAATGAACAAGTACTGTAATGACTTATGATCTGTAAATAGGCAAAATCTATCCCCAAAAATCTAATGTCTTCAAACCTGTAGTGCAAACACGACCCTCGGTACTCGAAATTATGGGTGGGGTAATTCCTCTCGTGAGGCTTAAGATTGCAGGAAGAATAAGTTATAGCCTAATCCTCCTGCTATAGCACACCCCCAAGTCCCTGTAGGAACGCGTCAGTTAAAACAAGATTCTCCACTCATGCCTTGAGAAGTGCGAGTATGGGTGCTGAAGTCAACTTGTTCTTCAGCTCATCGAAAGCCAACTGATAAGCGTTACCCCAGATAAACGTTATACCTTTGTGAGTCAAATTAGTCAACGGACCCGCAATCTTCAAAAATCCTTGAATAAGCCATCTGTAGTACCCACCTAACCCCAAGAAACTGTGCACCTCTATCGGTGTCATGGGTTGTCCCCACTCCCTCACCACTGATACCTTACTTGGGTCCACTGATATCGCCAAGTCAGAAATGCCCCTAAAACTATACCTAACACAACCATAACCCACATTTTTCAAACTTAGTGTACAACTGGTGCTCATGCAATGTTTGACAAACCCGATGCAGATGCTCGGCATGCTCCTCCTTAGTCGAGGAATAAATCAGGATGTCATCAATAAAGAGGATGCCAAACTGATCCAAGAACTCTCTAAACACCATATCCATTAAGTCCATAAATACAGTCGGTGTGTTGGTTAGCCCAAATGTCATAACCCAAAACTCGTAATACCCATATCTCGTCAAAAAGGATGTTTTAGACACATCTTGCTCCTGTTTGCGCAACTGGTGGTATCCCAACCTCAAGTCTATCTTAGAGAAGTAGGTGGCTCCTCTCAAGTGGTCAAATAATTCATCGATTCGGGGTAACAGATACTTATTCCCTATCAAGACTTTATTAAGCTGTCACTAATCCACACATAATCATAAAGAACCATCACTTTTCTTCACAAACAGTACTGGGGCACCCTAAGGCGAAGTACTCCAATGGATAAAACCCTACCCCAATAACTGCTCAATATTATCCCGTAGCTCCCTCATCTCTATAGGAGCCATATGATAAAGTTCATGAACTATCGATTGAGTGCCCGACGCTAAATCATTAACAAACCCTATCTTTCCGCTAGGTGGAAATCCCGGTATCTCTCGAAACACATCGATGAACTCACACACAGCTGGGATCGAATCTAGGGAAATGGCTACTCCCTAAGAGGTCTCCTCCTTTATATAATACAAATGAGTCAACGATCTCCTTCGAGATGAGGCATTGCCACTAAGAACATCTCCTGGCCAAGTATCACAAACACTATGCTCCTACTGTAACAGTCGACATTGGCCCTATACGTTGCTAGCCAATCTGTGCCAATAATGGCATCATAATATGACATATCTAACACAAGCATATCGGCGGGCAAAACAAGTCTCCCAATATCTATACTCACACCCCAACAAATAAAGAAGATAAGTGTCCCGTTACCCAGTGGTGAGTCTACACACATGACTGCACTATTGATCGTTTCTAACAATCCTGTGGCTTATGCAAATCTAGTGGCTATGAACGAGTGTGAAGCCCCAGTGTTAAATAGAATGTGCCCTAAAGTCCCATGTATAAGAAACATACCCTCAAATGCGGGTAAAGCCTATGGAATTATAGCCCAGTGGATGTTATATACACGCCCATACTGTAACTGTCCTTGCTGAGGTGGGGATGCTAGAATGACTAGTGTTGTAGGCAATGCTGGCACGGGTGCTGGTGCTGGGAGGGCGGCGGGGAAAATAGGCCTTTGAGGCTCCTGGCGAGCACCCTGCTGCTACTGAACTTTGCCCTTATAAAGGTAATCCGGATGTTTGTGGCCAGTCTTACCACATATGAAAGACATGCCAGTAAAATTTCCTCCGCTTTGGCCCTGTTGGCCTCAGCTCTGCTGGCCATTACCACCTCTCCCCTGTCCTTACTGGAAATGTTGTTGGCCCGGCTAGGCCTGTAGACCCTAATAGCCATGCCTAACTCCACACTTCCCCTGTCTGTAATATCCTGAATGAAATCTCTTAGAAGTATCCCCCTGAGGGAACCCTGCTCACTCTGCCTCGACTGACTCTGAATCGACTATGCCCACTACTACCCCTGTCCTTCCCTGTTGGTTAGACTCTCTTGAGCGTTTGCTTCCTTTAACATGGAAGCGGTGGTCCTGACAATGTAGTAAAGAGGAAATTAGCACCTCCGTATATGTTTAAAGAGAGATTACCCAACAAATGCTATCGGATCCTCCAGGTAAGACCTCCATAAACAACTATATCTTCTTTTATTCCGTGCTTACGTTATCGGGAATAAAGTTTTCCACCCTGGTAAATTTTCCTCATACTCCGCTACAATCCTCCCCTCCTGTGACACATCTAAGAATTTATGCCTTATATCAGTCTGAACAGCGGATGGGAAGTATTTATGATCGAACCGCTCCCAGAACTCCAAAGTCATCATGGTGTCTCTCTCCTGTGCGGTGGTAATAGACTCACACCACTGTAAGACTCCCCCACTAGCTTAAAGTTGGCCAATATCTATCTCTATATGTCAATGCACTCATACATCCTCAAATACCTCTGGATATCTTTCTTCTATTGGCACGCCGCCACTACATCGGAGCTCCCCTAAAACTCTGGAGGATGTGCCTTCTGAAAGGCATCTCGAACTCTCTCCCAAGTAGAAGGAAATGAGTGTGCAAGAGCCGGAACTACATCCTGAGGCTGTATTGGAACTTGTGGTGCCTCCTGGGCAAACATAGTTAAGGTTGCATTAATCGCCTGTGCCACGATGGTGTCAACCTCGACAGCATTCATAGTCCCTGGGGCCTGAGCTGGTAGCGGATCGGGTTGTGCCTCTGGGGTTGCTCGTGGTACACATCGATAAGGCAGCTTAAATGAAAAAGAATTTTCTATCAACCCACAATTCAATATGTCTTAAGATAGCTGAAGACGTAAATGCGTAATAAATAATTCAACAGTCCTCATAATATGACTCTACATCAAAGGACACTACGCTGCAAATCGTAATAAGCCGTACAGATCCTATAGACACTAGAACCTGATGCTCTGATACCATTTGTGACACCCTCCCAATTATAATCCTGGGTTATCAGTCCATTATTAAATTAAACAGGAATCATTAATGGTTTCATTCTTAGCATCAATGTCGAAATCTAATTAATTACTAATAACCTAATAGCCCGGTGTCAAAATTTTAATTCTGGTTATTAACATTTTTTTTGGTAAATTGGAAATATATTAAACAAAGGGAAACTTTACAAAGGAGATATGGATAAAACACCTCCCAAGGAAATAAGGCAAAACAAACACCTAAAACAGAATAAACAGACCTAAAACAGAAACAGACCCACCACACAAAGGGGGCAGTATACAAAGCAAAGAGATTCTAAAAGGATCATCTATGAAACAATAAACCAAACATTAACAAAAAATAAGTTGATTTTCATCTAGACCCCAATTCAGACAAGTCAACCAATTATTGAAATTACTTCTATCTTTTGTCCACTGTTTGGATTTTCACTTAGTGAAGAAGGAAATATCCTCCAAGACGCTGGATACAAAGCAAGGATGGTTGGTAAAAATTGTTTTGTTTCTTTCCATACAAATGCAATATATGGTGTCAGCTAAGGTGGACCTCCTAAACATAGAAATAAGGCTCTTCCCTTCAAAAAAATTTGAGGCATCAAGAAGAATGTTGGTCCAACAGGAAGCATTATTAGAGGAGGAGTTTCTACACTTAACCTCCTTCCAAATGTCTTGGGAGAAGGGGCAATTAAATAATAGGTGATCTCTATTCTCAGTAAAACTGTTGCAAAGCCCATAAAGATTGTTATCAGAAATACCCCAGTTGTAAGTCTTGTCCTTAGTGTTGATATCAAGAGAGACCAACCAAAAGATAAAGGAGCATTTGGGAATATTGTTGTTGTTCCAAACCAACTTAGCCCAAACAGGTTGAGGGCCATGCATGCGAGTGGATTTCCAGGCAGAAGAAGTAGTAAAGAGACCATTAGAATTTGCCTTCCATAAAATTTTATCCTTGAAGAGAGGAGATATTTGGGGAAGAACATCATGCTTTATCTCATTTAGCTCCCAGGTAATAGTTGCAGGCCAAGACCATTTATCATTGGATATGAAATCAGCCACTTTAGCTTTGTGATTCCTAACAGCATCATAAATGCATCTATCACCGTAAAGAGGCCATAAGGGCCCCTTGGGGTGCCAATTGTCATTCCAAAAGAAAATATCATGGCCATTGCCAATGGTAGACATGATAATAGGTTCGGCAGTACCTTTGAACTTCATGAGTTTGGACTAAGTCCAAGAGGCATCAGTTGGAGTAGGAGTATGCCACAAGCTTCTGTCTTTCAACTTGTACGTGTGGCACCACTTAACCCATAGATTATCCTTCTTGCAACAGAGATTCCATAAAAGTTTAGTCATTGAAGCAATGTTCCACTCTTGAATATTCTTAATCCCCAAACCCCCTTCCTTTTTAGGAAGAAAAACCTAACTCCATTTTACTTTGGCACCCACTTTCTTCATATCTGGGCCATTCCAGATGAACCATCTTAAAAATGAATCAATGAAATCAAGATCCCTCTTAGGAAGGATGAAAATGCTGCACCAGTACACCTACATACTGACCAAAATAGAATTGACTAAGTTTAATCTCCCAGCATAGCTTAACAATTTATTTGACCAGCTCTTAACCTTATAGGTAATTTTGTCAATCAGTTGCACACAGTCCTCATGCTTAAGCTTGGTAGAGATGAGAGGCACACCCAAATATTTTAATGGAATTTGACCATATTGTAAGTTCATAACATTACAGAAGAATAATTTCTCATCGGATGAGATACTAGCAGTTAATAAGAAACTTTCACAAGGGTTAGCTTTGAGACCAGGCAAAATAAAGAATTCATTCAGGGCAGAGATAATGATTACAATAGAGGAAAGGTCAGCACCAGCTAAGATGAATAGGTCATCAGCAAAATAAAGATGGTTAAGGTTTAGCTCTTTACATTTATGATGAAAAGTAATCAGTGGGAACTGGTGTGAAAGTCAAGAAGTCCAGCAAAGGCTTTCATGATGAATAAGAAAGGGTAGGGGGTTAGGGGATCCCCTCTATCAATCCTCTATGAGAGTTGAAGAAACCATGCTAAGCACCCTTGATGATGATAGAGAAACTGGCAGTGGTGACACACTCTTGGATCCACTTGATAAAGATAGGAGTAAAACCCACATGACAAAGGATAGAGAACAATAAATCCCAATTGACATTATCATATGCTTTGAGGATGTCGATTTTCATAGCACACCTAGGAGGACCATGGTTTCTATGATAATTTCTCATAAGATCTTGCATAAGAAGAATGTTATCCCCAATAGATCTTGCATGAACAAAGGTAGACTATCTTTTGTTTATGAGGGGCTTCATCCTTTCAACCAAAATTTTGGAAATGCATTTATAAACAGTGTTGCAACAAGAAATGGTCCTGAAGTCATTCATATAGGAAGGAGCTTTGGTTTTGGGAATTATAACCATATTTGTGATGTTCCATTGCCTCAGCATCTGACTATCCTTAAAGAAGGAATCCACAGCCTCCATTGTCTCCTCACCTATAATATCCCAATTGTTAGTGAAGAAATCAATGTTGAAACCATCAGGCCCAGGGGCTTTCTCCTTCCCTAAAAAAAATAAGGATCGTCTGATCTCAACATTAGACACAAGATTGATAAAGCTGCTGGCCTGCTCGAAGGAGATATTCCTGGTGATGGCATGGTAGAGGATGGGACTAGAAGTGGACCGAGGAGATGTGTTGATCAGGTTGGAAAAGTAACTGACAGCTTCATTAGCAACATTAATATGGCCCTCAACTTTGATGCCATACTGGGAGAGGATGGATACGATTTTATTCTTACCAATATTTCCTTTTACTTTAGAGTGGAAGAAAATAGTGTTCATGCCCCCTTCCTTAAGCTAACCAATTCTAGACTTTTGCTTATAAAAGGCCTCTTCATCCATTCTGCATTCCACATAGGCAGTGTTAACAAACTTTTCACTAGATTAAAGACCCAGGTTTAGGCCATCCCTATCCAGGCTAACTTGAATATCCATCAAAGTTTGCATGGCAAAAGAAACCCTAGAACTTATCATTGAACTGCTTCAAATCCAATTAATAGAGAGATTAAACATAGGGCTCCCATCAATTCTAGAAATCCAAGAGTAAAGGAGGGTGGAATTAAATTCAATATATTTCATCCAAAAATTGAAGAATTTGAAAGTCCTGGATAAGTTTGGAGGTTTGGGAATGATGGTGGTGATGATAGGACTATGTTTAGATATGCCTTGACATAGAACATCAGCCTGAGATTCAGATAAATTGGAACTCCAATTATCACTGATAAGGACTCTATTAATTTTAGATTGGATGTTAGACTCCCCCTCTTGCTTCTTATTATAAGTGAACCACAAACCTGTAGAGCATAGGTCATGGACATTAATATTATCAAGGCTATTTTTGAACTCCTGAACAACATGAACATCAATGCAATGGATCCCATTTTTCTCATTATTGTTTCTCACCACATTGAAATCCCCCATAATAATCCAACTATGGCTTTGAGTAGTGAGGTAGGTATACTCCAAGTATATCATGTTTAAATTATAAATGAAGGAGGTAAAGAATTTTTTTTCAAGGCCAATGGGCTGAATAGATCAACCGATGACTTGATTATTGGAGGAATGAACATCAACATTAAAACAATTAGGATTCTATCCCATAATGATTATGTCCACTACAGCCGTAAGAGGGAAATTATGGATGGCCTTCCAACCATTGCAATAGGTATTGAAGGTGTTTAAGAGATTGTTTCTCCTGATTTTAGTTTCCACAAGGCAGATAAGAGAGAGATTGTTGTCCTTAATAAGCTTCCTAACTTCTTATTTTTTTAAGGGAGAGTTAAGGCCCCTTATATTCCAAGTATCTAGATTAAACATTAGGGGTTTTAGAGCTGAGAGAATCACTTGAGTTAGAGCTCTGATTGTCACTGAGTTTTTTTTTTAGTTTCCTTTTCTTCTTATTTGACATATGACCCTGAGGAGCACTACCTATTCCATCAAAAAGTTTGACTTGTAGAGCAATACCTGATGGCAATGGATTACTTTCAAGATCAGGTTCTTGTTCAAGGTTTTGGAGGATGGGAATGTTTTTTAGGTTGGAAGGTTATTTTGGTTCAACAATGGGAGGGGGTGGTACCTCAGTTGGAGTGTTAAGAAGACCAGGTTGCAGAGTAGTGGTGATAACAGGAGCCACTTCCTTGCCTTTTTGACTAATAATGTTCCATTACTCTTTATCATGTTAGACCTTAGGGTGAGGAGTAAAATTCGGAGCGGGTTAAGGCTTACTAATCACAGGCTTAGGGCTGAAAGGGCATTTAAAGAGTTTGAGGCCAAGGACAAGGCATTTACTACAAGAATAGGGCATTTCTTGATATTCCACCAACACTTCATTCATCTCTCCATCAGCAAAATTTAGAAAAATAAACTTGGGGTAGCTTTCACTTTTTTTTGGAAAAAATTATGTATATTAGGAACATAGAAATTCTAGCATAGGTCAGATTGTTCAATAAAAATTCTAGCATAGGTAAGATTATTTATCTTTTCAGTAGCAACATCTGCATATAGAACACCCCAATGGAACTAGTAATGTAGCTGAGTCCCTCCCCTGTCAAGAATATAAGGGTTATGTTGTAAAATCTAACCCAAATACGTACTTTCTTGGTCAGGTCTTTATTAGCTTTAAAATGAGGGTGCCACTTATTAAGGATGATTGGATTCCCGCAAAATGATAAGGTCCATTTTCAATGACTGAATCCCTATCCTCCCTTTGCTTAAATTTGAAAATAAAGCATCCATTAGCATGGGAGAGTACTTGTAGGAGGCCATATTGATCCCATATACGATGAGCTATGTTGTTAAGTAGAGATAAGGGCAGTCTTCTCCCTAGGAAAAAACCCACACCATTGGATAACCAAGCTACATTTCCAACATCAGCAACTGAAGCAGGGGCATAACAATAACTTTTCCATCCCCCATATAAGGTTTTTGGAAAGTTAGAGTGAGGTTAGGATTACGTTTTGGAGCAACAACGTTGCTCTAGGTTGTGGTTTTGGTAGGAGTGATGAGATTTGGTGAGCTAGATATAGGGGGAGGAACACGTACTAACGGGGGCTGTAGAGACCATATCTTGGGTATTCAGCAGAGAGTTGATGGTGGTACCGATGAGGTTAGAGGTTTGGATAAAGGGAGGTTCTGACCGTGAAAGATCCTTAGGTGGAGATGAGCCTCCTCTATACTTTAAAATGTCTTCATGCGAGAACCCCTTGCTCTTCAAAAAGACCCAGTAGACATCTTTCTCTCTATTCAGCTCTTTGATTCTGGATACATGAAGATTTTCACAGGCAATTCTTACGTCCGAAGCAATGATTTGACCTTCTTAAAGATCCTCACCAAGAGTGGGACAAGTCGATGTATCAAGGATATCACCATACACAAAAGAACCAGAGTCCATATCCTGTTCTTCACGGGATAGAAGAGGCATAGGGCAAATGAAAGAGGGGATGCCTACCGTGTCATTGGGAATAAGGTTGACAGGATGAGTGGGTGGTTTGGAAGAGGATGGGACAGATATGGGTTTGGTTGATTGAGTAGGAGGGTGAGTGGATGCCTTGCCACGGCAAGCCAGAGGTAGAGGCGGCATGGTAGGGTGGTTAGAGGGTAAGGTAGTAGGTTAAAGAGGTGGTTAGGTGGATGAGGGCTTGTGGGAGGGAAAAAGGAAAAGTAGAGAGAAGGGAGAGATTTTTTTTTAATTGAGTGTAGTTTAGGATCACATTCATTTTTTCTAGTTATTAACATGCAATTGATATAAACTAGATAAATCACATTCACCATTTTCACACACATAGTAATGAACGTTAAGATAACGAAATAGATAAATGTGTCTGGAATAACACTCCAGATAAAAATCCCAAAACATTCATCCATAAATAAAATCTAAATCCAGTGTTGGGAATAAAATAAGAGTATAATGTCTCCATAATAATCACCGACTAGGAAATGAGCGACATGCCCGATTGGAATAGATAAAATGCGGAACAGAAAGTGAAATATGTGGAGGCGTCTAATACCAAGGTTCTGCAACTTCCACAACTCCCAATATCATTCTCTGAATTAGGTTTTTATTACCCGATTAAACCTAATTAACTTTAGCCCTAAATCCCCTCATGTGACTAAGTCTCAATCCCAACATTGGCCTGTAGGTAGCTAAAGTATCTATCATTACATTTAAAAAATCCTTAAAAAGTCAACCCGATTGTTCCCCATGAGTCCTAAACAAAAAGGGAAAATGGTCAAAATCTGGGAAACCGAATCGATTCGGCCTTAATCAGAATTGTTTCGAGTAAGGAGCCGAATCAATTCGCTTGTAACAAGTCTCGTCTTCTCCATTTTGACAGCTACGGGTTCTACCATCTTTAGTCCTCTAAACCATAATTACACAATCCCAAACTCCCAAAAAAAGGTCTCAAACATCATAGTAACAAGTATACATAATTTTTAACGTGATAGAACTATTAAATCGTTAAACAACGTCTTCAAGTTGAATTAATTCAAGATTAATCTTTAAAAACCCTAATTTAACATTTTTGATCAAGAACTTCAACATAACTCCATATTTCTTCATAAATTCATTAAACTAACTTATCAAATTCGTCCTACATGTATAAGGGATCAAGTCTATCACAATTCCTACCCATCAACATGATTCATATCTTCCCAAATTAAGGCCAAAATTCATGAAATCAATAAATTAATCATCATACTATAACATGGATGAAATATCTACTCAATAATCAACAAGATAAATACTTGCCTCTATATATAGGTCTGAATTTCCACAAAATAATGGTCGGGTGGCATTTCTCTCCTTCCGATCTACTCAACGGTGGTGGTAGTCGTGCAAGAATGGTGGAAAGCCATAAAATCTCCGTGAAAATCTTTCTCCTTCCTCCTCTTGTAGCGTCTCTATGTTTCTTATTGTTTTTACCCTAACTTCCCTTACGTAACTGCAAATATAACTATCCAATTTTCGTAGGTCCCTTTTCCCCAAAATTTCAAAAGACCAAAATACCCCTCTGAGGTGCCGGTTTGGCCTATAAATGCCCCGGGACCTAAACTAATCCCCCGAGTACATTTTTCATTCTATTTCGACCCTTTCGGACACACTGGCGCACTCAAAATGACCATTTGAATCATCTAAAATGAAATTAACATTTGTTTCCCAAAATTAAGTTCCGACACGATTGACATGCGAGTCCCGACTAAATTTACCGTAACTGCCTTATTTTTCTCTCTCACGATAATCATAATATTTTCTTATCAATTTATTACTCATTCACCAAGTAATATTCAATATAAGTAAATATTAACCCTTGACTTGCTAATTAATATTTATTTTAATCCGAATTAATTTCTCAATTTAATTTAATTAATCCCAATATAAAAATAATTAAAATTACGGGGTGTTACATATGACCTCAAGGAGAGTATATTTTAGTCAATAAAATAAGAAAATCTTGTCCCACTAGGGCACATGAGTATAATCCATAGTCTTACAATTAATTCCTTTATCTATTCCATGACAAAAATGTACTAAAAAGAATTATAAGAAGGTCTAAAGACCCAGGACACAAATGACATAATCCCGAACAAAGGCAAAAGACAATCCTATGCTGCAAATCCTCAAAGATAAGTGTTTCAAAGATACACCTATCAAGTTATCATACATTCTGAACACAAGATATAACAATACCAATGTAATGAATAGTTTAAAACTAAAAACATTTGATGAATAAATATAGAAGTGATTCATTATTCGAAAGTGTGTATACAAGTTCTAGAAATAGAAATATCCTAGTACTATAAGCCAAATTGACAAGAGTAAGGGGGAGTTATAATAACGAAGGTAAATAAATATAAAATTACACAAGTGTGCTAACAATGATCATAAAACGAGTTATTTCAATCAAAATTAAACAAAGATAGGATATGCAATTCAAGGAATCTAGTCCAAATTCCACTAAAGAGATAACAACATAATATAACTAAGATAAAACAAGAGACATAAATACTAGTAAAAGGTGCATCATAAATAAATAAAGTGAATCATATGTCAACACGTATACAGAGCATGGGTTAGTAGGCAATAAAGTAAGAGTGAATAACAAGACTAAATAATCCATATGGCGCCAAATAAAAGCACATAGTATGATGAGGTAAGAATCACAAAACAAATAAACCTGATAGAGAAGTGATTAGTCATAGATCATATTTACAATGACATAAAATCTCCATTAAGGTATTAGAAGAATCTTAGAATAAATTCACTTAAATTTGTACTCCCGCCTATTGAGTACTTATCAAATTAATATCAATATCCATGATGACACAACAAAGTCATCAAAAACCAACAACCAAATATCCAAACCAACAAAAGAGTCCAACAATGTTCAATATCACCAAAATAAAAAGATGTATAAACAACAACTATCAAAATAAAAATATTAACAATCATCACCAACCACTAAGAAAAACAACCACCAAAGTTTATTACCACAACCATAAAAGCTACCATCTGTAATAATGACCACCAACTATTATTCACCCTCATTATTGCCATTATCATAAGAGACCTCATAACATTTACCTCTGTTTGAAGATAAAAAAAATCCCGTCCCAAGGTATGTAAGTGAGTGAAGACCGAGATTTGAACCATGGTTTGACTTTCCTGAAATGAGGTGAAGTGGAATATTTGATGATTAAAGTGTAAGTTAAACATGAAAAAGGGAAATTTACATAATGAACCTAAGAGGATGAAATTGTGACATTTTTCCCAAACATTGTACTAATGTTACAAAGGGAACTTGTTACACAAGACTTTAAATGAACACTAAGCGATGGAAATAGTCCTTAATTATGGAAATGGAATAAAGTTTATAAATGTAAAGATGTTGGTAATACATTGAAGATAAGTAATAAGGACTAAGTGGAAAAATGTGTTCAATCTTTTAACAAGATAGTGGGGTATTTACCTTGTGTAAAACGATTAAAGTTATGTCAAAGGACTAAAAAATACACTTTATTGTAAATAAAGTAAGGCGATAAGTCAATTTTTTGATAAAATGGTGGTTATATCGCAAGTAAATGGAATTAATGAAAAGCGAAAGAGTTTTCACAAAGGAGTAGTAGGAAACGATTAGGAAGGGCCAGAGCCCTAAAGTGAAAGACCCAAGATGACTGGTCGATAAATCATGTGCCCCATTTTTTATAGACGGTGAAAACCTCTAAACATAAACGGGATTATGGTTAACTTCAATGTAATAAAGAAACAATTGGAATTTGTTAAAATTTCAAAAATGATAAATAAAGGTAATTCTGATGTAATTGGAAACAGGATACAAATGAAATTCTGAGTATGGGTTTAAAATGGACAATAATAGAAATTTAATGTAAAATCTATAAAGTCCATGGAAATAGTCAGATTGGAATATCAGTAAAGGATAAAATACGGGTAAATATGTGGACTAAAGTGGCAAAAACCCAAGTTTACACAATAATGTATTCAAAGGTGTACTTTAAGGGTGACAAATTTAAGAATTATAAATAATTATCTTAGAACACCAATTTTGCATTAGAATGAAAATTGTGTAATTCAGTGATTTTATATGGATAAAAAAATCATTTTCTAATAAAGTGATGAAGATAGCATTTTTCTTAAATTAATTGGGTTGGGCTAATGTAAATAAAAGCTATCGTGCAAATGTTAATGGAATGGGTATAAAAGGGGGTTAATGTAATTTAATTAGGATAGGTAAACGTCTTGACAAAAAACAAAGTCTTTGCATGTATGGTTATATTGCATGGCTATTCAAGTTATTGCTATGTTATAGCATTCATTCTATTTTCATTCATTTATATATTGAATTTTGTTAATCACCCCTAGTCATTGGCTCACACCCTTCGTTTGTTATGGCACAATGAATGTGGTTCCGTATTTAAGAGCGTTTACAAGTAAGTGTTCCATACCCTCTTATGTTAGTAACTTTGATTACATGAACCCTGAAGGCACTCTAATGGGTTCTATACTTGCTATATAGTGACATATTATCATAAATTGATTTTTATGATAAGTATTGGGACTTTAATTAAGTAAAAATAACTAGAAACATTATCTTGGATTGTTTCACATAACTTCACACTAATGCAGCCGAACCGGTTCGGGTTGACCCACGGGTGACCGATAAATTAGGGTCGGGAATTACATCATTATCTTAGACAACCATATAATCAAGGCTCACTTCTTCAACGTGATGGGATGATGTGACTAGAATAACTATCCTAGTGACATTAGATTCTGACCCATTAAGACAAGGTGGAGGAGGGATTTCATAAAATGCATATCCAGTTCTTCTCTATGCTCCAATAGTGAATACCTCATCATCACAAAATTGATCAAGGGTGATAGTATTGATCCCCCTTGGGTTTGCATCAGTGTTGATTGAGTTTCAAGAGGATCCAAACCCAAGAATACTCTTGGGGCTAGTCTCGTTGTTCTCTTGGGACATCGCTGTTGATGTTTGGAGGAGATGAAAGAGAAAGATATCTAGAGAGTTCAATTGAAGAGACTAATGATTAAAAGCGCAGATAATTTCACTGCCAATAGATGATTATACAAGCAACGTGCAATCAGAAGTCACGATGGCACAAATGTTGAATAATGGCATGGGAAAGGCAACACTCCACTAATAAACTTTTTCCTAAAAAAGAATTAGTGACAGGGGGAGGGGGTATGTTTACACCATATAATTATGATCCAATGGAGGCTTTCCATGTATTATTACTATATAAAAATTATAGTTGATTAAAATGTGGGGGATTAATGCTAAAAGAATCTTAAATGCTTGAAAAATGTCAAGACTTTGGACGTGGGATTAAGCACTAAGAAGCATTTATTGGAGCACTAATACACCTACGCGAGAAAAATGCAATTGGGATGTGTAACCACCCAACAATTTTAAAGACAGTTACAATGCATATAAAGAAACTCTATAAATATGAAATGAGTATATATTGAAATAAAGGGCTCCCTCACCAAAAAATTGCATTTATTTTTTTTGTCCTTTATTTCCTTTATTTTATTTCTTGGGTTTATTTACTGGTTTTATTTTATTCTAAGTAGATTGTAAGATAAATTGTAACTTTCTTTCATGTTTATTAAAATCTTATTACCTTTACATTCGATTTCTTTTACTCTCTTGCTTTATGTTTCGCAGAGTAATCATTTACTTTTACCCACATACTTTTCTTTAATTCCAAAGCTTTACTTTTGTTTTAGTTTATGAAATTTACAACTTCTTTTGTTCTAGTTAATCGTAGTAATTTATCACTCACATCAGAATATTGCATAAGGGAAGCATATGTCTTATTAGTTTCATCATCGAACATTGCACAATCGTTTAATATTATCATGAGGCTAAGATATTTTGGTTGGAAAGACCACAACCTTGCCTAACACGCTCGCAATCAAAACTAATAACCAAGACTAGTGAAAACCGCACAAACAAAAAGTATCCTCCTTCAGAAGATTCACATCACCATATTTCTTTGAGTTTGAAAAACATTTGAAGGTAAGTCTAAAATACAGTGTTCATTTTATTGTGAAGCACTGTAATGAAATGTTTCATAAGAAAATTCTTTTTTGCTAGAATTCAAGTCCATAATAGTTGTTCCAAACTTTTTCAAAAGTTTGGCATTTGATTCTTCATAAGTTTGAAACTTCTCATTTAAAGTCTCCAATGAAATGATAACTCATCTCTTTTTTTTAAAGGTTAACACACATTCATCTTCAACCAAAGTCAACTTCTTATCTTTAATGACTTCATCAAGATATTCAAACATGTCATTAAATAATAAATTAAGGGCTTTAATTATAGGGTAAAGAGAATGTCCAAGTGCTTCAGTATGTCGAATAAAAAATCATATTTTCTTGTACAAAAATGATCTTGCTAAAAACATTAGTTTTCACATTTTCAAGGGCTTTTATTTTCTCAAGTAAATAATGTTTTTCAATAAAAATTAAAAAGACGTTTAATCTTTCTTATTATTCAAGGAATTTTCATTTCCTATGAGTTGTTTTTTCATAATAAGTTTTAAATTTGACTTTAGTAAAACTTTTGATTTTAAAACTAGCTTATCATAGTAAGTACATAGATCATTTTCTTCATCGCCACTATCACTACCGATAAAACCTTTTTATTGTCAATAAAGTGGTTCAAAAAAATAAATGGGTTATAAGTTCGATGAATGCCTTAGTATTATGTGAAACAATTAACTCACTAATATTGTCACACATACTTAACTAATAAAAAATCACACGGGAGAAACCTCAAGGTGATTAAACCTATACATATGAGGAATGACTTTGATACTAGTTAAGATTGCAGTTTGCTCTAACCCTAGGTGGAGTGAAAGTGCCCTATTAAAATTATCGCCTTAATGGAAGTGATATTTTCCTTTAATTCTTTTTATGTATAAAAGAGACAACCTAGTATAGAGTGATGAAAAGTTTACCAATTACATAACACCAAATTCTATCTTCAAATATAGGTGATTTAAAATAAATGTGGAATAGGCTAAACAACCACAGAACACCAGGTTGTAGGATGATAAAATACAATAAGAAAAAACCTTGGGCCAAACGAAATGACAAATGCATTGGGTAGAGTTTTACAAATTGAAGACAATGACTAACAATCACATGATGCACTAATTAACTATCAAATCTTTCTCACCGTATCCTCCAAACAGAGCACCAAGAGCTGTAGAATGATGCACAACTGTAACCGGATTCGGAATCATCCAATGTATTTTGAAACTATACCACAAACCAAAAATTCTATTTGAAGTAGAAGACAAACTTTCTTGATAATCCATCTATGTCTGGTTTACAACTTTCTAGCATGTGAGTTTTCCAAAAGGTTTTGAAAACGTTTAAAATAATTCTTACTCAAACCTCACAACTTGTTTTGGAGTTATTCATTCAAGTCTTTCAAGAGAAAGAATACAAGTATTCTAATTTAAGAACAAAGGTGAACATTAAACGCCGATAGAACATGAAGAAAAATGTGAAGAAGATAAATAATGTTTTCAATCTGTAGAAAATTTTAATAAAAAAACAAATCTCTTAAAATTTCCACTTTGATCAAGTATCTTTGCTCCATAAAATGTTTCAATAGTTATTCTTTTAGAGTTTTGAAAAGAGATAGATATTATGAAATCAATATCTCCATACATATTAAGCTCTTCCACGTGTGGAAGACAACCTTAAGACAACTAGGGAAGATGACACAACAAAAGAGATCAAAGAATTTTAGTTCTGAGAAGATCTGGCCGCAAAAAGAGTCTTCACATTTTTTAAAAAGATACTTGTAAAATATCTAGTTCTTAAATAGTGATCGTGACGAACGACACATGATTTTTTTATACAAACAACTTTGTCCCTGCTACGAGGTGCCAATAGATGAAATCGTGAGAAATATTTAAAAAAATCTGGGATGAAAATCTAGATGGTGTCACGACCAAAGAACTTAGATCTTCACCTCATCGAAGGCCTATTTTGCTATAATGAGTAATCAAAGAAAGTCTTAAACTTCGTTTTAAGGAAATAAATATCTACAAAGGTTTTAATCTTACTCAAACATTCATACTATATATTTATGCAAATAACTTTAAAAAAGTATGTTTTCTATTATAAATATTATGCTTGCATATGTGTATCAACTAAAATCAAAACTAAACCAATATACGCACACACAAAATGTTAATATAAATGTGACAAAGTGTTAAAGTCTTTCCAAACAGTCCAAGAAGTGGTGATGTCAATATATCATGATGTCGAGAATCAGTTAACAGTAGCTTTGAATGACATGTAATGTGCGTAGCTTGTTCCACAATGAAATGGTTCTGCAGGTATCCCCTCACCTAATACTCGTTACTCAGGGTTAAAAGTAGCACAATCGGTCTATGAGAGAGAACTAACAACATGAGGTGGTTCACCTACTCATTAGAGGGGATTCGGCTATTGGCTTGTCCCGGGCCCAGGAAGAAGTGAAGTGGTGGGCCTACCCATCCCAACCAGGGGTATGTTGGGATTCGCGAAGGGCAACACATTATGATGTTCATGACCAATTAGATCTTGACATACCAGTAGGTACCAAAGGAGGTTTCTAAGATCATTACTGTATCCGTATCAAAGAGATGCGACAAAGTGTTCCAATCATTGTGCAATGTCCAAATCAAATGCCTAGTGGCATGATCAAAGCCGATGATTATTAGTTGTGTCCTCCATCACGATGTCGAATGAAACTATCCATAGAATCATGCACCGTGCAAAACGTAGATCATCGTCATTCTTACCCGAGACTCATTCTCCTATCTTGAGTAGTCAAAGCATATCCTGGGAAAATTTATCATAGTTGTTATAATTCATAACGACTATAAGGACTGAAAAATACAAAAAATACGTTAAAATATTATTTATGTGGGACATGAGTATACATATACTCTTACAAAAAATAAGGGTGGCTAACCCAACCATATATCCCAAGGTGAAGATGACACCTCCAAGAAAATAATCATCTTTAATCAGGAGAAGGAAACTAGGGAGAATGAAAAAGATGAGGTGGAGAGGTTAACTGGACAAAAAGTAGTAGACATACCACATTCCTCCTTCTACGCCGACTAGGGGAAATAACCAACCAGTAATCACTTTCAAGCATTAGTAAAATCCTCCACCACCCTCAGAATCCGTGGTTCATCACTATACAATCACTTTTTATAAGGTCAAAGAGCCCACCACTACCAATGAGTCGACATTTCACAATGTCGAGGTCAGTTTTTCTATTGCCCAAACTGTCACACCCGATATTCAGTTCATTGTACGAGAAGGTAATGCATGAAATAAAACTTTATGGTAGAAGAGTAGAAACTTTATTTAAAACATGATGCTAAGGAATCTTATTACATTTCAACTAGTTGTCTCGTATTACATAAATAAAAGGGGAACTTGAAAGATAACTAAATAAACTCATAAGTAATAGTAAATATATTACACACTATGTTGTTGTCCTTACTTATGTTACAATAAACGCACAGGGCCGGGGGATATTTCTCCTTCCTCTATCTCACTTAACACGTGGAAGGGGAAAGAAGAAACAAAAAAAAATTCCAAGTCAATAATTTTAAGTCTATAACAATTAGAATTTTTTAGATAAAAGTGACAGTATAAGAAGGATCTAGTAACCAATAATCCACAATTAAGTAATACACAGTTAAGTAATCAACAATTAAGAAAGAAATTTGATAATATTAAAGCAGAAAGAAATAAGAGAATCAAAAATGAAGAAAATATTGAATTTCGGATTATGATAACTTTGAATTAACAATAATTTGATTTAGAATAATGTAAACATTAAGTGTAATAGATAATCTGTAAAGGCATAAACTATCAATTGATATTATAAATAAGGTATGGTGATTAGAACTGGATATCCCATAATATCAAGTCATAAAGGGTAAAAGGCGGTTCAAGATTTTAATAACTCGATAACCCATAATTATTAGGTATAGAGGCTTAAAGTGCATTGTAATCCATTATAATACCTCAAGCCCAATCATGGGGGGATAAGTAACATAACTACCAAGAACAAATTTGAAGAAAGGAATCTGTGTGGTAAGCAAACATAGGCAGTCAATACCCTTAGTTTTAAGGCCAATTAGATTTACCCTAGAGTACCCGATGTGGGATACGGTACGTTTGTTCCCTGAATTATAATTTCTGCAACTAAAATGTATGAAAATCATAAGGTTTCTCAAAATATTGAAAAATCAAATGTTCAAAAGATTGTGAACTTCACAACTGACTCTTGAGAATGAGAACTAGTATTATGGGGTATCACATAGTGATACGAACAATTTCGGTACAACAAGTGTAAGTACGAAAATAGTGTTGAAGTAGAATGACCTACTTTTAGTATAGATTGGGTTTAGGGGGACTTTGTGAAAAAGGCTTTGAAATCTGGACCTTTAAAAAAGGGGGAAGATAGTAAGGTTTAGGGAATTACTGTATATGTAAGGACACAAATTTCAAATTGAGTCCATATATAGTTTTGACTCAATTCCGGACAAAAACATTTATTCATAGGTTAGTAATTTATTGTAATATTCTCAAGCCTATGATATGTGTGTTGAAGACGTAGCGGCAAAGAATTTAAAGCTTCATCAAAATGCCGGTTTGTGTGCCTTGTTTCTACGTCATCAACTAAGGTTCCATGCTCCCAAGGTATGAATGTAATAATATTTATATAGGAGCTTGGAACAATATGTATTGGGTGTTAGGTTAATAAAAACTGCATTTTATTTTTCAGAAAGAATCAATTAGAAACTTAAAAATAAGTATATAAAAGTTTATAAAAGTTTCTGGGCCAAAATCGAATTTTACAAACTTTCTGGACGTTCGTTAGAAATGTCGTTCGAACGAGTTTTTTCGTTCGAACCAGATTTCGTTCGAACGAGTTTTGTCGTTCGAACCAGGTTCGTTCGAACGAGTTTTGCCAACGACCCTAATCTGGTCAGTCGTTCGATATGTCGTTCGATATGTCGTTCGAACGAGTTTTCGTTCTAACGAGATATCTAACGAGCCCAGGCTGGTCGCTCGTTAGAAGTCTCGTTCGAACGAGAGTCAAGTTCGTTCGAACGAGACGTCAGGCGGGAACGGTTTTGAGCAGTTTTTGGCAGTTTTTTCCCCACTCCTCCACTTGGTTTTCAACCAACTTTTTTATACTTTATTATGTGCGGGAAACACATTTTCCAAGACAACTTTTCCATTCCATATCCATCTCTTAGAGAGAGTTTGAGAGCTAATTTATTTAGGGAAAATGTTCATGTTTTGAGTGTTAATTTTTTAAAGAAAAATTCATACACACTCTAGTTTACACCCAATAGTTGTTTATCCAAGTTCTTTATATACATATCTTTACTTGGAGTTTTTGGCACCGGTTTTCTCTACCGAATTCATGAGACGTTTCGGGTTTGCTTCTACACCCCATCACAAAGAAGACTTTGGTTGAGATTCTACCCACACGGAGAAAGGCTCCATGCTTGGGTGACGATGTGCCTAATTGCCCGATCGGTGAAGTCCGAGACCACGGTGGAGCTCCGTTGGTTATCTGCTAATTGGAGGTTGATACAAGAAGAAGCATCACGGCTTGAGAGGGTTCGAGTTTAGGAAGTAAGTCTTTTGTCTTGTATTTTGTAATACCGTTTTTAGTGGATTTGAGGCTAGGGCCGTCCCGAGGTTTTTTCCCGTTAGTGGGTTTTTCCTCGTACATCGCGGTGTAGTGTGACATTGTTTATTTTATCTTGCATCATAATTTAGAACGCATGCTTAGAGTTAATTCAAGATAAAATTTGGTTTTATTATCACACTCATTTAATTTGGGACTAAATTAAATATTGGGTAAATTTGGTTTATTCAAGTCATTTGCTAAAATTGGTTTCGCCTAACCTTGTTTAAATGAATAATCATGACTTAGGCAAATTCTAGGACTTGGATGAACTATGTTTTAATTTTGTTTTGTGAAATTAAAACTTGTTGTTATTTGTTTTGTTGAACCATCACACCGTTTACGCTTCCGCATTAACTTAAAAGGAAATTATATTTTAATCGTGATAAATTATTAAAATCTGGGGTTTCTCCTTTTCAAATTGGTATCAGAGCCGGAGCGCTAAGTTATCGCGTTAAAGATCCGTTTTTCGACTTTTGTGTTTCCTTATCTTTTAGGTGGTTCAAATTTTTGTCACTCTCATATTTTGTTTTATATCTCTCGATGGGACGTCTTAATGAAAATTTGTCAAATTTAAATGAAAATGAAATTTTTGATTTTCGAGAGGAAGTAAATGGGCTTAATAAATGTAACGAAACTTTAAAGGAATTAAATTTGAGATTTGTGAAAAGAATTAAATTTCTTGAAAATGAAAATTCTTGGTTTAAAGCTCGTATTGAGTCATTGCAAATCTCCTTATCTCAAAAAGATATTTTTCGTGAAAAGCTCATGGACTTACATTCAAATTTTGATATTTTAGAGAAGTCCAAGAAAGAGAGTGAAAATCGTGAAAAGACTCTTAGGGACAAGTTTGCTCATATTGAGGGAGAGCGTTTTAACCTTCTAGGAATTATTGATAATTTAAAGAAGGAGTCCCATAATTTTGAGGAGTCTAATTTATTACTTGAGTCCGAAATTTTAAAATTGAAAAATGATTCTCAAGACTCTAGTAGTAGTTCTAATGGTTCTAGCACATCTTGTTCAAATTCTTCCATTGCTAACACTAAAACCATTGTCTGTTTTAGAGGGTCAACTTTGTCCAAGGTCTTTAAAAAGGGTCACACCTTAGGTAACATTCCTCGTGTTTACACATGCTTGCATTGTGGTAGGAAAGGTCACCTTAGGTCATTTTGTTTTGATCTTAAAAGAAGTCCAAGGAAATCTTTATCTAGCATTTCATTATTTCCTAATCCCCATCATTTTAAATATAAATCTATATGGGTTAGGAAATCATTCTTAAGTGCGCTAGATACAAGATTTGTTGATTCTCATTTACTATCACATGAAACCTCCCTTGCTAAATTTAAAGGTTGAATGTGTTAGTGTTTTTTGCATACTTTAGCGTTTGTACTTCATGCTATATTCATATGATAAATGTATGCTTGTTTAGTCATTTTCTAGTTATTGCCTTATTTCATATCACATGCTAGAAATTTTGACTTGTTTATCTTTTTGTATTATATTTTGTGTTTGCTTTAACTAAAAAATATAAAAAGATTTTTGTTTATCATTTGTGTTTTTATTTATTTCATTTACGCTTAATGAAAAATACAAATGATTTTTGTTTAGTCTTTTGAGTATATATCTTTATTTTTGATTAACTATGTTAAAAAACTCAAAAAGATTTTGTTTTTGTGTGTATTTTAGTTTGACACACTTTAAGTGGCATATACTTGTGTTTGAATCCCATCTTTTACGCTCCCACGTGGCTAGAACTTTTGGTTTAGATTTTCAATCCTTAAAATGTTCTTTACCATGTTTTATATGGAGTAGTTGGATTTTGTATTGATTAAATGGATTCTATTTTTATATGCCTCTTTTCACACATGCACGAGCTCTTTTGAAATCTTAATGTCACATGTTATATTTGACCTTTTTGAGGTGTTATCCTATCAATCTAGTCATCTACATATCTATGACCTAGGAGGACTAGTGCATGTCAAAATCCGTTGCATGTGAGATTTGTGTGAAAAATGAAAAACATGATAAAATAATGTATGCACGGGGAAGGGCTCCGAAAGGATGAATTAAATCCTTTGCGATAGTAAGCCACCGTTGATTGGATCTAAAAGAAATATGTGATTCAAAGGCCTAAAAACAGAATATTTGGCATTAAATAGAAATAAATTGCCAAGGCCTATGTTTGTTTGATATATTCATTCAATAATAAAAGAATATATATGCTCATTGAGGGAGAATTGGATGGTATATCAACGGTTTGCACAATGTCCGTTTATCCTAGTTGTCTTTAATGTCATGACTCTATTTGGTTTGTAGAATCATCATCATGCTAGGCTTGTATGCATTGTGTATGTTTGTTCATTGAGTTCAATCTTTATATTGTCACATGAGGTTATATTTAACTGTGATGAAGTTTGCAATCAAATGAGAACTCCATGAACGTTTCTTAAGTGTTTGGGTCTAAATTTAATTGTTGCTAGTTCACACCCCTACACTTCCGTTTCCATATGACACATTTTTGCCATACGAGTGTGCAAACTTATTGTATTTTGTGTCATGTGTGTGTTTATATCTATCTATATATGCTCGTACTTATTGGTATATTTATAGTATATATACATATGATATTTGTTTGTCTTTGCCTTGCTTTAAATTGCCCATATGCTTTCATGTCTTATCACTTTAAGCTTTCACATGCTGTTTATTAGTTCTTTATCCTTTGCCTATTCCCGAACAAAAAGGGGGAGAATGATGATAGGGGGAGAAATGGTATCTAATCCTATTATTATCGTATCTTCGTTTGGGGGAGATTTATCTTAGGGGGAGACGTCTTTCTAAGTAGGTCATGTGTTTAAAAGGGAGAATTAATTTAGGGGGAGTAATTAATTAATTGCATTTAATATTTTGATATTCCCTATGAATTTGATGAGTTTGCTTAAGTGTGCAGGAATTATTCTAAAGCGGCATCTTTCTATGGCAAAGCGTTTGATCCTTGGGTTGAGTCAAGTTTGGGCGGGTTATGTTTTGAGTCTAGTAGAGCTTGACGGCCCTTTAGGATTTTTGTTTGGTTTTTGTCCCGGAATAGCCAAAGGGGGAGATTTGTAAGGACACAAATTTCAAATTGAGTCCATATATAGTTTTGGCTCAATTCCGGACAAAAGCATTTATTCATAGGTTAGTAATTTATTGTAATATTCTCAAGCCTATGATATGTGTGTTGAAGACGTAGCGGCAAAGAATTTAAAGCTTCATCAAAATGCCGGTTTGTGTGCCTCGTTTCTACGTCATCAACTAAGGTTCCATGCTCCCAAGGTATGAATGTAATAATATTTATATAGGAGCTTGGAAAAATATGTATTGGGTGTTAGGTTAATAAAAACTGCATTTTATTTTTCAGAAAGAATCAATTAGAAACTTAAAAATAAGTATATAAAAGTTTATAAAAGTTTCTGGGCCAAAATCGAATTTTACAAACTTTCTGGACGTTCGTTAGAAATGTCGTTCGAACGAGTTTTTTCGTTCGAACCAGATTTCGTTCGAACGAGTTTTGTCGTTCGATCCAGGTTCGTTCGAACGAGTTTTGCCAACGACCCTAATCTGGTCAGTCGTTCGATATGTCGTTCGATATGTCGTTCGAACGAGTTTTCGTTCTAACGAGATATCTAACGAGCCCAGGCTGGTCGCTCGTTAGAAGTCTCGTTCGAACGAGAGTCAAGTTCGTTCGAACGAGACGTCAGGCGGGAACGGTTTTGAGCAGTTTTTGGCAGTTTTTTCCCCACTCCTCCACTTGGTTTTCAACCAACTTTTTTATACTTTATTATGTGCGGGAAACACATTTTCCAAGACAACTTTTCCATTCCATATCCATCTCTTAGAGAGAGTTTGAGAGCTAATTTATTTAGGGAAAATGTTCATGTTTTGAGTGTTAATTTTTTAAAGAAAAATTCATACACACTCTAGTTTACACCCAATAGTTGTTTATCCAAGTTCTTTATATACATATCTTTACTTGGAGTTTTTGGCACCGGTTTTCTCTACCGAATTCATGAGACGTTTCGGGTTTGCTTCTACACCCCATCACAAAGAAGACTTTGGTTGAGATTCTACCCACACGGAGAAAGGCTCCATGCTTGGGTGACGGTGTGCCTAATTGCCCGATCGGTGAAGTCCGAGACCACGGTGGAGCTCCGTTGGTTATCTGCTAATTGGAGGTTGATACAAGAAGAAGCATCACGGCTTGAGAGGGTTCGAGTTTAGGAAGTAAGTCTTTTGTCTTGTATTTTGTAATACCGTTTTTAGTGGATTTGAGGCTAGGGCCGTCCCGAGGTTTTTTCCCGTTAGTGGGTTTTTCCTCGTACATCGCGGTGTAGTGTGACATTGTTTATTTTATCTTGCATCATAATTTAGAACGCATGCTTAGAATTAATTCAAGATAAAATTTGGTTTTATTATCACACTCATTTAATTTGGGACTAAATTAAATATTGGGTAAATTTGGTTTATTCAAGTCATTTGCTAAAATTGGTTTCGCCTAACCTTGTTTAAATGAATAATCATGACTGAGGCAAATTCTAGGACTTGGATGAACTATGTTTTAATTTTGTTTTGTGAAATTAAAACTTGTTGTTATTTGTTTTGTCGAACCATCACACCGTTTACGCTTCCGCATTAACTTAAAAGGAAATTATATTTTAATCGTGATAAATTATTAAAATCCGGGGTTTCTCCTTTTCAGTATACATTATGTATGTAAAATTGAAGGGGTAGTGTATAAGTTTTTAAATGAAAGTTTTGTTATGTGAGTGTAATTATAATATTTAATTCTAAAATTTAATAATTTTTGACAATATCATAGTGGGGTGGATGTTGTAATTAATTTATATACTTTGGTTTTGAGTCTTGGGTTAAAAGTGTGAAAGACAAAATTTAAGGGCTTCATGTGAAAATTATTATTAAACATTCATTTTCTTTTTAAGTTTTTACATAAAGTGCTTTCTAAGATACCAAACATGGTGGTGTAATATACTATTTGACCATAAAAATTTTGAGAAAAAAATTCTAGATCGTTGGGTCGATAAAGCTCCCTTACACATTAGTTTAAAAAAATTACACAGCTAAATAGACTCACGCGCCAACGCATTCAGTACTATTCATCTTCAACCTCCTGATTTGACCTAGAGTTTGACCCAAACTTTGAGTGTGATTAACTTGAGTTATAGAACACTTCAACCCTTGATTCATTAATGAATTTTGTTTAAAATTTCGAGAGGAATCCAAAAAATGTATTTTCAATGCTTGAGGTGGATTATCATGGTATCGGTTCTTTGATTTTTTTTTTAACTTTGACCAATGTTTTTGAGATTCTGAGTTCGGATTTGAACAACGGGGTTGATTTAAATTGGTTCTAGGATCGCTAGTGAATTAAATTACATTGGTTTTTCCTTTGATTATATACTAAAACTCTTGATTTTGATATTTAAATTTTTTTGTGTCAAAACTGACAAGTTTTGATTTGGCATACTAAACTTAAATTAAACATTTTACCTAGGTTCCTTAGACCTAGATCTGGAATTCTCTCGTTTTCAAACTGATTTGATATCAAAAGTATAGATTCCACCACTGAAGCTCAAACTTCAATGGTGTAAACTATTTTTTAAGCTTTTTTAATGTTATATACAATAAACATGATATAAAAATACAAAATGAAGCTATGTCAAATAAAAATATTTAACCAAATCCTTACATGAAAGATAATTACATAAAATAATGGTATACTGATTTTGCTCAAAATTAAGCTTCAAAATTTAACTGTGTTGATGGATGTTTTTTACTACTAACTATTGGGGTTTAAATACTAATCGAGATAAGAATTTGATTGGTAAAAAGAGAAGTAGATTTCAACAAGGTTTCATTTGGTTTTTAATTAAGAGAATTGTGTTGTCATGTGTATTTCATGTGTTGGCATGTGTGCAAGCTGCGAACATAGTTGCCAGTAGGTCCAAGACTATTGGGAGTTTTTGTGTAAGGTTTCCAATTTAGTTTTTTGTCCTTGGGTAATTTGGTATTTAAATTCAAGGTGTTATTCATAATTTATAAGAAAGTTTGGGTGTTTAAAGTGATATTTTCTAAACTTGAATGATGGATTTTGTGATTATGATAATCATAATGAATATGGTTCGGTTTTGATGTAGTATTGGTCTTTAAGATAGTTCAAGGGTTTGAAAATACATTTTTGAAACTTTAAGAGGCAAAATTATAAAATTTTAAACTTTGGGGTTAGGTAAGGTTATTGTTTTTCCCATTATTTATATATGTTTAATTTTTTTATTTCCTCAAGTCTTTTATTTTACAATATTAAAACCAATCTTCTATGAGACATTATCGATGTGAATATTCTTGCGGTTGGTTAAATACATAGGGTTTAGATATATTGGGTATTATATTTTATTTACAAAAAAAATTATCCTCAAAATTACCTTTAAAGAGATCCAGGTAGCCTTGTTCCATAACATCTTCAGGTTCCCAAGTTTCTTCTTCTTCTTCGTGATGCTTCTAAATAATCTTTACTAAGGGAATGGTCTTATAGCGAAGAACTTTGTTATGACAATAAAGAATTTTGATAGGGTTTTCCTTAAATAATTGTTTGGTTATATGGATAATTCCTTTACAAGTACTAATATGGTTAGGGTTAGGTTCATACTTCTGTTAATGCGATTCATGGAAAACATTATTTATATTGCATAGTTGAGAGGATTGCTCTAAATGATGAGCTACCGGTCCAACACGTTCTTTGATTTTAAAAGGTCCAATGTATCAAGGTGTTAATTTTCCCTTTCTTCCAAATTGTACCCATAGTTGGATCAACGAGTTGATCGATACTAGGCAGAGGGAAGTTACCCTTCGAGCAGGCTTTATTTAGACATGCAAAGTCAACACAAAATTTGCATTTTCTGCTATTCTTCTTGACCATATATTTTCAACATCATCCTCAACTGCCTTGACATTTTTAGAGCCAATTTCCTAGGTTTTTGCTTGACTTGTTGACATGAAAAATTCACGTGCAGTCGGTGACAAACAATAGTTGCATCGATTCTTGGGAGATCACAAGGCTGTTACGAAAACACATCAACATTCATTATAAAAACATAAATGGGGTTCTCTACATCGTCTTTCGATAGTTTTGAACCGATTAAAAAGGTATTCTCTAATTGTGATGAGTCTAAAGGGACAATTTTGAGTTTATCCATTACTCGATTGGTACATGTGGGTTTGGTATCTTCCACTATCGACTAACATCATCTAGAAAGGTTTACACAACATGGTGGGAATTCCATTTGTTCTTGACCTAAACTTATGATTCATTGCTTTTCCCCGTAAGAATGGTTATGTTCATCCCTTTGATCATTTTTCACGTCATGTTTTTTGGATTTCTTTGATGGTTGTTCGACCTGATTCTTAGAATTACGGATATTGTCATCTACCTTATCACTCTTTTCAATACTAACCACTAAATCATCCATTGATGATGCTAGATTCTTAATGAGATATTGGTAAATGTCGTACCACCTGGCAAGGCCAAATTTGAAGGAACAAATTTCCAATTACTCAATGCAATTTTAAATTTGGTTGAATAACTCCCACTATCACTGAGCATACTTCCTGAGAGACTCGTCTTTTGTGATACCCCATAAAATCCATAACTAATTTGATTAAGTCTTAACTATAAATAATGAAGGAGTCAAATTGTAGCAGTCTAAGTATAACTAAATTAAAATAAGTATAACGATAAAGAGATAACAATAATGATATGAATAATTCAAACATAACTCTGATACCAAACTCCACATAATAAAATAATTCCATCACGAGAATAATAACATCTCTCTTAAATAATAAAATCTAACTCTGAATATAAAAGTTGACTCTCGCATGAATAAAATCAAATAGAGCAACTCGACTCGACAGTAAAGGAAAGTGCGATAAATGGAAATGAGCACGCAAGATCGACACTTGCATCCTAGATCTAGAAGTGATAGCTGATAATGAGTGGAAGAGATTACGGTTGTGGTGGCAATTAATGCCTAGGACCTAAAACATATTCCGCAAATAGGATTAAACCTAGAAAGTCTACAAAGCGTAAAAATTTAACTAAATTTGGCCTACAATAATAACAATGCATCTTCCTCTCATATTTGAGTTTATAAGTTAATTCAACCCAACAACCTAAATATAACATGTAGTTCTAATCCTTAACCCAAGTGAACCCAATTATTAATAATTATAATTCTTCTCAATTGATTATATTTCAAGGTTACATAAACTAATGTCATGTTGTGGACACCCCAATTTGAAATTGGGGCTTGAGTCTTTCTCCCACTTTTTACACCCTATAAGACCCAAGGTTGAAAGTTAGAAACCACCAAACTGAAGGGGTTGTAACTTCCCTATAAAAACATTGGTGGATGACAAACCCCAAAACTTGCTAAAGGATAAAGATCATTGTAGGGGGAATTTAACTGATCAGTTAAAGGCCCATTTTGCCCTTAACTAAATGGTCAAAGATCAAACAACAATTATTACAAAATATTTTCACTTTCCCCTATCCACACCCCATCCTCTTATCCACCCTACACGTGTCTCGACCTTTCACTATTTGGTTAAAAGCCCCCTTTAACCATTTGATTAAACGTCCCGAGTTAGTTCCTGTAGAAGGGGTCCCCACCAACATTAAAAAGCACCCCAAAACCCAACATTGATTCAGTTTTCAAATTTTCTTTAGCCCCGAGTATCTCTGAATCACAAGTTCTATCAGAAAAATCCTGAGTGAAGTTTGCACTTCTGAAAATTCACTTTTTCTTAGCAATAGAGGGAAACCTTTGAGCGCACCCCGTAAAAGTCGAACCTTCCAAACAAAGCTCCGCCTAACTGAACGGTGACATATCATAGGGGATTCTCCCTCAGGAAACATTTGACTTACACTACAAGGGTAAGGAAACTCTGTAGAAATTTTGGGTTAATACCCTAAATATATACTATGATATAAACTTCCTATACATGTTTAAATCACTTAGCCCGCCCCCTTTAGGGTATCAGGTATGCACTTTACAACATTTATATTTTTAATCTTGGTTTTTGAACCAACATTTTTGTTTGTTGAGCTAAAATAAAATATTCATATGTTAAATAAATGCTAATTGTAGAAGGGTGTCTACCAATAAAAAAAAGTAAATAAAATAAAAATACTTTTTTATTAATGACATTCAAGAGGTGCCTCGCAAGGGTCACCGCAGAAGTCCAAGATTGAGAAGTGCCACTGCAAGGGTCATCGCCACTGCAAGGGTCACTGCAGCTGCAAGGGTCAGCGCCACTGCAAGGGTCAGCGCCACTGCAAGGGTCACTGCAGCTGCAAGGGTCAGCGCCACTGCAAGGGCCAGCGCCACTACAAGGGTCACTGCAGCTGCAAGGGTCAGCGCCACTGTAAGGGTCACTGCCACTGCAAGAGTTAGCGCCACTGCAAGGGTCACTGCAGCTACAAGGGTCAGCGCCACTACAAGGGCCAGCGCCACTGCAAGGGTCACTACAGCTGCAAGGGTCAGCGCTATTGCAAGGGTCAGCTCCACTGCAAGGGCCAGCGCCACTACAAGGGTCACTGAAGCTGCAAGGGTCAGCGCCACTGTAAGGGTCACTGCCACTGCAAGGGTTAGCGCCACTGCAAGGTCACTGCAACTGCAAGGGTCAGCGCCACTGCAAGGGCCAACGCCACTGCAAGGGTTAGCGCCATTACAAGTGTCACTACAGCAATGACATTCGAGAGGTGCCTCGCAAGGGTCACCGCAGAAATCCAAGATTGAGAAGTGCCACTGCAAGGGTCAGCGCCACTGCAAAGGTCACTGCAGCAATGACATTCGAGAGGTGCCTCGCAAGGGTCACCGCAGAAGTCCAAGATTGAGAAGTGCCACTGCAAGGGTCTGCGCCACTGCAAGGGTCACTACAGCAATGACATTCGAGAGGTGCCTCGCAAGGGTCACCGCAGAAATCCAAGATTGAGAAGTGCCACTGCAAGGGTCAGTGCCACTGCAAGGGTCATTACAAAAATGACAGTCGAGAAGTGCCACCACAAGGGTCACTGCGAAGATGACATTTGAAGAAGTGCCCCGCAAAGGCCACTGCAGAAGTCCAAGATTGAGAAGGGACACCCCAGAGTCCCGGCAGAAACTCATATTGAGAAGGAACCACCCGAGGGTCCCGACAGAAACTCATATTAAGCAGGAACCCCCCAGGGTCCCAGCAGAAACTCATATTGATAAGGAACCCACCCAGGGACCCGACAGAAACTCATATTGAGCAGGAACCCCCCCAGGGTCCCGACAGAAACTCACATTGACAAGGAACCACCCCAGGGTCCTGACAGAAAATTATATTGAGAAAGAACCTCACCCAAGGTCCCTATAGAAACTCATATCAAGAAGGAACCCTCAAGGTCCCTTAATGACAGAAAATGTCAGGGCGAGGAGCAGTCAAGGTCCTCCCCCTTAGCTTCCAGAAAAATAGGCCAGGATGAGGGAGTGGCTACCATGAGAAACTCCTCATCATAAAACATCATTCTTTAAAAGAACAGAAATACTAACACTTATTTTCTTGTACAGGTTGCCTAGTTGAGCAAGCAGGGCTCAAGTAGGTCAGTTGGGACCTCCTGGGAGTTTTGGCTTGGCGGCCGAGGGACAAGGTATGTTGAGCAAGCTCAACCACTTAGCACTATAGGATTGAGAGAATACTAGTAGGAAGACCCAGAAGTCACTCAAGACTACACACACTTCACACTTAGTCACAAGTGAAGTGAACAGCCAAAAAGCTGGCTACTCACAAGAAATAAACTCTTTATAAGAAAATGACTTTTCCAGAAGAGGGGGTCCTCAAGGTCCCTCTCAAGAAAAAAATAACATTTTTAGAGGAGATGGGTCCTTAAGGCCTCCTTTCTCAAGATTTGCAAAATTGCACCAAAAGTTACCGTTTCAAAATATATTTAGCAAATTATATATTTTGTCTCCATTAGAAGACATATTTGCTTTTTAACTTTGGTTGGCACAAGGGGGCATCTGCTAGAGGGGATAGGCAGAGTTGCCTGCAGGTAAGGACAAATAGTACACTGCAGACTTTGTCCCTCACCAACCCTCTAAGTTTTGGCTCCAAAAGTGCCAACCCAGCCTTAGTGCCCAAGTATAAATAGGACCCCGGGGCAAGGTCATGAAAGAAGAGAAAAACTCAATAGCAAAGTCACTCTGTCAAAATCACACCAGAACCTCTCTAGTATTCTCTCCCAGCTCTCTCTAAGTGCTAAGTGCCTTGTCCTTTCACTCCCCACTGACAGCCATCACTCTCAGGAGTTCCTCTTGAGAAAATTACTATTATTGTTGTGGAAGTTCATCTTCTTGTAGGAAGGGAGTTCCAGCTTGAGCTCCATTTTTACCAAAAGGAGAAGGTCTCAACAGAAGCTGCTCCAGAAGACCTTGAAGACCTTGCAGACAGCGTCCATTGGAGTGGGTCACGCCTCACCCTTTCTAGTTATTCATAGACCCCAGTCTCACTACCCTCCTACATTTGGCGACTCTGCTGGGGAGGTATCCTCACTTCCATGGACAAAGAAGGTTATAATTTTTTTAAGCAGCTTATCTCTGAAGACACCCCGACTAAAAGTGGAGTTCAGAGTGACCGGACCACCCAAGAGGAGGTGGTAGTAACAGGAGCCAGAGCACCTGCCCCTCAAGGAGGACATTATAGTGCATCAGCAGTTGCTATATTGACAGTAGCATCCCCCTCTAGAGGGGCAGCCGCTATAGAACTGACAATAGTAGAGGTGGCTCCGCCACAGAAGGCTGTGCCAGGGAAAATAGTTACACCAGTGACGATTCCCACGAGGGAGAGTGACAACACCGGAGGTGGAACCGACACAAAAAAAGTGGTAGCGAAGTAACCCTCTATCAAAGAAAGTGGAGGTGGAGGATTTACCCTCAAAGGAATGTTAGAGGAGATTCTACTCACTATAAGGATATAGATGCTCAAGAAGAAGAAGATAGAGTATTCAAGAGTCATGTTCAAACATGTCTTATTCTCAATCAGCTAAGTAAACAGTCTTACTTAATTATCTTGTGAATACTCTCATTTCTCAAATGGTAATTTATATTCTACGATAATTTTTATATACGTGCTAGCTAGTTAAGAAGTAAGCTATAATTTTCTGAGATGATATATGCACTAGCTAGTTAAGAAATATGCTATAATTTCTTGAGATGATATTTGCTATAATTTTTTATATAGTCGTTGGTATAAATGTACGAAAGTTAACAGATTTATGACTACAAAATTATAGCATATTTGAAACCCTAGCATATAGCAAAAGTACACGAGGAAGCCTCAAGTAGTTGCTTAGTTTTATTGAAGAATAAATGGATTTGCAACATAATCTAGTTCCTCATGCAAAAGGCTATTGCTCAAAATCAGAAATGATGTGTCAAGACTGATTGCCCGAAATCACAAGTCAAAAGGTTGTTGTTCCATTGGAGGTCACTGCCTTGAATTGATATTTAAAAAAAAAGAGCTATGTACATCTCATCAATTATATCCTAATAGAAAATGAGTTCCTCATGAGCATTCCATCAAACACGTAAAAAAATTTAACCCTCTGATTGCTCGATAGTCACTAGCACGAGGAACCAGAAGCACTTTGTTGCTCGACTCAAAAGGTGAATACTAAAAGAAAAAAATTAGTCCCTTACCAGCAAACTAAGGGAGGAACAGGTTACTACGCCAAGTTTATTAGAGTAGATGCGACTAACACTAGGTAGTTGTAAATCTACGCCTCTTTGTGAAAAGCTGTCACAATGACATTTGCTTTAGTCTGACCCTTCACGTGGTTATTATCCTTTGCAATTAAGAATAAAGATAACAAGTGTTGTGTTTGGGAAATATTCACAACTTACTCCTACATGTGGGCCAAGTCATTGCCTTACTTTCTTTTATCTCTGAGAAGGTATATCTTACGATTCTTTTTTAAGTGGTGTTATTTTGAGTAACTATTGTTCAGGTGTTTGAGAGAGCTCCTCACATCTTATCAAAACAAAACTCGCGAGGGTCTGTTAGAGTTCATAATATATGTTGCTCGAGTAAGACGCAGACAATATATATATATATATATATATATATATATATATATATATATGAAAGTAATATTGATAAAAAAAAAATATACACGAGGAACCCCTCAAACCAGAAGTTCTCTAATACCAGACAGGTTCCTTGCCCAGAGATTAAAAAGTGCTGATGAACAAAAAAAAATTCAAACATATAGCTATACCAGATGGGTTCCTCGCCCTCAAATTGGGACGAGACTACTCGTAAATTTTTGAGGGCCAAAATTAGCAGCACCTCCTCGCGCTTGGTCGAAAACATCAATTCTGAGGAAGCACCTGTACTATAAACGAACTGCTCATTTCTTAGGATTTTCGTCGAGCAATTGATCTGCAATTGCAGTCGAGCGATTTGACTTACAAAGTAACTGGGTTGAACCAGACATGATCTTGTCTTACTCGAATCAAGCCATCAACTATATATTACAAAGTCAACTCATAAATGCACACTCAAGACAGAAACTCAGTTTATGAAACCAAATTGCAAATGAATTCCTCGATATGTAGGTATCTTGAACGTTGATTGAAAAAATGATTTCGACCAATTTTTTATGCGAAACCAAAGAAATTGTATAGTTCTCGAAGATCGTACCAATTCCAAAAAGAAACCCAGCTGATAACTAAACCAAACAGTTGCAGAAGAGTTGTTCGAAAAGAAGAACAAGTATATATTTGGAGAGTTGTTACTTGTCTATTATTCCCTCGTGACAAATACATATCGTTTGGTATGGATATATAGCAATAAAAAAAAGAAAAAAAAGGGGATGTGATCAAAAGGTTAGAGGGAATTATTCTCTCTCTCCTATCTGATGTGAAAAAAATGGGGGCAAAAAAAAACCTAAAACACCCATTAATAGTCTGTTACTCTTTAACATCCGACCAAAATAGAAGGAAAAATTTCCACATCAACATGAACCACAAACAGCCCTCAAACTTGCTCAGCCTAAAACTTGCGTATTATTTCAATATACAAGTAGAGAGAAGTCTAAGACTTGACTAGGTTGGTGCTGCTGGTGATACCCAGAGATGCTCATCTCTAATGGGAGAAAGATAGTAACACTCCAACAATAGGGCGTTGACTATTTCAGATGTAAAAATCGGTGAAGCCGAAGAAGCAATTAAGGACCCATTTGTTATTTCCTTCCAGACCTGACGAAATCTGTGAAATTGAATTTATTGAGAAGGTAATAGAGATAATCCACCCAAAATTTTTCTTATCGGCCTAAATATAAGGGGGATGGTAGTACTGTACAACGTTCGATAAAAGAGAAAAGAAAAAAGATGTGGGTGTTCTCAAAGAAATACAGACATAGGTTCTAACTTCTCCCCTGTTTCGAGGAAAGTAGTGCTCCCAAATTTTTTTTTTGAGAACCCTCCCTCGTCTGATAAATGTCTCTTCACATTTTTTTCTTTTAACAACATAAACGTGATAAGAGAAGTGTTGGCATGTGCCACTTGATTAAGAGGTATTTACCTACGAGGAACCATGTTGTCAAGGCAGTTGCCTTGCTCGAAATAAAGATTAAATCGGCATATTTCTTACTCGTTGCTCGACACAAAAGGCACGAGATTTTAGTCCAAGCTTGTGTGGTGAAACTCCCTATCCTTTCAATTTTTTTATTTTTTTTTGAAAGTATTAGTCCTATCATAACTTGCCCGCTGAAATCGTAACAACTCTTCAAAAAATGTCGAGGGCGGGCTCACCCCTCCTTCTAAGTTATGCATGAATCAAAAAAAGAAAAAAAAATGTTGAGAGGGCTTACCCCCCTTCTAAGTTGTGTTTTGGGTTCAAATGTTGAAAAAAATGTCGAGGGGGCTCACCACTTCCCTCTAAGTTATATTTGAATAAAAAAATGAAAAAATTGTTGAGGGGGCTCAACCCCCTCTCTAAGTTATGTTTTGGTTCAAATGTTGAAAATATGTTGAGGGGGATCACCCCCCCCCCCCCCCTCTAAGTTATGTTTTGGGTTCAAATGTTGAAACAAAATGTCGAGGGGGCTTATCCCTCCCTCGAAGTTATGGTTGAATAAAAAAAATGAAAAATGTTGATGGGACTCACCCCCCTCTAAGTTATGTTTTGGTTCAAATGTTGGAAAAAATGTCGAGGTGGGCTTACCCCTCCCTCTAACTTATGTTCTATAAAGAAAAGTCCTAAAAAGAATAGGCATAGGACAAGTACCCCCACAATTAGAGGGGAAAATTTAAAAATTTTAACTTGCTCAGTTATATGCAAGTACTCCACAGTTAAAGGGGCAGCTTCAAAATTTTAACTTGCTCAGTTATATGCAAGTACCCCGCAGCTAGACGTGCAACTTCTAAATTTTAACTTTCTCGGTTATATGCAAGTACCCCGCAGTTAGAGGGGCAACTTCAAATTTTTTTAACTTGCTCAGTTATATGCAAGTACCCCACATCTAGAGGGGCAACTTTACAAAAATGTAACTTGCTCAGTTATATGCAAGTACCCCGCAGTTAGAGGGGTAGGTTCAAAGTTTTAACTCTCTCATCCTATATGCAAGTACCTCCACACCTAGAGGGGAAACTCTAGAATGATAACTTGCTAAGATTATAGGCAAGTACCCCACAGACTACAAGGCAGTTCAATCCCGAGGTTCTCACAGGAAGTAGAGCTACTCACAGTACTTCAGGCTCCAAGGGCACCGGAGCGCTCACAGTCTTGAGCAACTTCCAAGTATAAATATAAGGTGCGATAGTTTAACACCTAAGGCTCCAAGGGCATCGGAGCGCTCACAGTCTTGAGCAAGTGCTAAGTATAAATATAAGGTGTGACAGTTTAGCACCTAAGGCTCCAAGGGCACCGGAGTGCTCACAGTTTTGAGCAACTGCCAAGTATAAATATAAGGTACAACAGTTTAGTACCTAAGGCTCCAAGGGCACCAGAGCGCTCACAATATTGAGCAACTGCCAAGTATAAATGTAAGGTGCGCCAGTTGAGCACCTAAGGCTCTAAGGGTGACGGAGAGCTCACAATATTGAGTAACTGCCAAGTATAAGTATATGCACTGGAGCACTCATAGTATAGAGAAAGTGTCAAGTATAAATATAAGGTATAATTGTTTAGTACTTAAGGCTCCAAGGGCACCGAAGCGCTCACAGTCTTGAGCAAGTGCCAAGTATAAATATAAGGTGCGCCAGTTGAGCACCTAAGGCTCCAAGGGAACCAGAGCGCTCGCAGTCTTGAGTAAGTGTCAAGTATAAATATAAGGTGTGACAGTTTAGCACCTAAGGCTCCAAGGGCACCGGAGCGCTCACAGTTTTGAGCAACTGCCAAGTATAAATAAAAGGTGCGACAGTTTTGTGCATAAGTCTCTCGACATTACAAGACATTTCTGCACGAGGGGGCTAATATTGAGAAGTCCTCAAGCAAGTGAACAAATAATAAAATAGCTTGGAGTGTGGGGATCCACTTAGAGTGGATTCACCTTCCCAAGATTGCAAGTTTGACAGAAAATAGCCTAGGGAGAAGGGATCCACCTTGAGTGACCCCTCTCCCCAAACTTGATGCTACAGAAAAGAACTCAGGGCGAGGGGCTCACCGCGATCAACCCCTCTACCCAAGATAAAAGGCCACAGAAGAAGGACAAGGGCGAGGGACTCATCGTGAGTAACCATTCTGTCCAAGATAGAAGGTCATAGAAGAAGGCCAAGGCGAGGGGCTCACTGCGAGTAACCCCTCCGCCCAAGAAAGAAGGTCACAGAAGAAGGCCAAGGGCGAGGGGCTCACCGCGAGTAACCCCTCCGCCCAAGATGAAAGGCCACAGAAGAAGGCCAAGGGCGAGGGGCTCACCGCGAGTAACCCCACCGCCCAAGAAAGAAGGCCACAGAAGAAGTCCAAGGGCGAGGGTCTCACCGCGAGTAGCCCCTCCGCCCAAGATAGAAGGCCACAGAAGAAGGCCAAGGGTGAGGGGCTCACTGCGAATAACCCCTCCGCCCAAGATAAAAGGCCACAGAAAAAGGCCAAGGGCGAGGGGCTCATCGCGAGTAACCCCTCCGCCCAAGATGAAGGGCCACAAAAGAAGGCCAAGGGAGAGGGGCTCACCGCCAGTAACCCCTCTGCCCAAGATAAAAGGCCATGAAAAAGGCCAAGGGCGAGGGTCTCATTGCGAGTAACCCCTCCGCCCAAGATGAAGGGCCACAGAAGAAGGACGAGGGCGAGGTGCTCATCGCGAGTAACCCCTCCACCCAAGACAGAAGGCCACAAAGGAAGGCCGAGGGCGAGGGGCCCATCACGACTAACCCCTCTACCCAAAATGAAAGGCCACAAAAGAAGGCCAAGGCCGAGGGGATCATCGTGAGTAACCCCTCCGCCTAAGATAGAAAACCACAGAAGAAGGTCGAGGGCAAGGGGCTCACCGTGAGTAACCCCTCCGCCCAAGATGAAAGGCCACAGAAGGAGGTCAAGGGCGAGGGGCTCATCGTGAGTAACCCCTCCGCCCAAGATGAAAGGCCACAGAAGGAGGCCAAGGGCGAGGGGCTCACCACGAGTAACCCTCCGCCTAAAGATAGAAGGCCATAGAAGAAGGCCAAGGGAGAGGGGATCACTTTGATAAACCCCTCTACCCAAGATAGAAAGCCATAGAAAAAAGGCCAAGGGCGAGGGGCTCACCATGAGCAACCCCTTTAAACAAAGTAGAAGGCCATAGAAGAAGGCTAAAAAAATGAGGGGCTCACCGCGAGTAGCCCCTCCGCCCAAGTTTATACCCTGATAAGGAGGTCCATTATAAGTGGCCTCATTTACAAAACTTGGGATGAAGTGACATAACATTTAATGACCCTAAGGGGAATGATGAAGAAACCCTAGGGTCCCTGAAAAACAAAAAAAACTGAATTTATGGCGTACAAAGCCTTTTGGTTTACCCAACACAAAAGACTTTGCACGAAGGGCTAATGTAGAAGGGTGCCTACCAATAAAAAAAGTAAATAAAATAAAAATATTGTTTTTATTAATGACATTCGAGAGGTGCCTCGCAAGGGTCACCGCAGAAGTCCAAGATTGAGAAGTGCCACTGCAAGGGTCATCGCCACTACAAGGGTCACTGCAGCTGAAAGGGTCAGCGCCACTGCAAGGGTCAGCGCCACTGCAAAGGTCACTGCAGCAGCAAGGGTCAGCGCTAGTACAAGGGTCAGCGCCACTGCAAGGGCCAGCGCCACTGCAAGGGTCACTGCAGCTGCAAGGGTCAGCGCCACTGCAAGGGTCACTGCAGCTGCAAGGGTCAGCGCTACTGCAAGGGTCAGCGCCACTGGAAGGGTCACTGCAGCAGGAAGGGTCAGCGCCACTGCAAGGGTCACTGCCACTGCAAGGGTTAGCGCCACTGCAAGGGTCACTGCAGCTACAAGGGTCAGTGCCCCTGCAAGGGCCAACGCCACTGCAAGGATCAGCGCCACTACAAGTGTCACTATAGCAATGGCATTCGAGAGGTGCCTCGCAAGGGTCACCACAGAAATCCAAGATTGAAAAGTGCCACTGCAAGGGTTAGCGCCACTGCAAGGGTCACTGCAAAAATGACAGTCGAGAAGTGCCACCACAAGGGTCACTACGGAGATGACATTTGAAGAAGTGCCCCGCAAAGGCCACTGCAGAAGTCCAAGATTGATAAGGGCCACCCCAGGGTCCCGGCAGAAACTCATATTGAGAAGGAAACACCCCAGGGTCCCGACAGAAACTCATATTGAGCAGGAACCCCCAGGGTCCCGACAGAAACTCATATTGATAAGGAACCCACCCAGGGACCCGGCAAAAACTCACATTGAGTAGGAACCCCCCCATTGTCCCGGCAGAAACTCACATTGACAAGGAACCACCCCAGGGTCCTGACAGAAAATCATATTGAGAAATAACCTCATCCAAGGTCCCTATAGAAACTCATATCGGGAAGGAACCCTCAAGGTCCCTTAATGACAGAGAATGTCAGGGCGAGGAGTAGTCAAGGTCCTCCCCCTTAGCTTCCAGAAAAATAGGCCAGGATGAGGGAGTGGCTACCATGAGCAACTACTCATCATGAAACATTATTCTTTAAAAGAACACAAATACTAACACTTATTTTCTTGTACAGGTTGCCTAGTTGAGCAAGAAGGGATCAAGTAGGCTAGTTGGGACCTCCTGGGAGTTTTGGCTTGGTGGCTGAGGGACAAGGTATGTTGAGCAAGCTCAACCACTTAGCACTATAGGATTGAGAGAATACACGGAAGACCTAGAAGTCACTCAAGACTACACACACTTCACACTTAGTCACAAGTGAAGTGAACAGCCAAAGAGCTGGCTACTCACAAGAAATAAACTCTTTATAAGAAAATAACTTTTCCAAAAGAGGGGGTCCTCAAGGTCCCTCTCAAGAAAAAAACAACATTTTTAGAGGATATGGGTCCTTAAGGCCTCCTCTATCAAGATTTGCAAAATTGCACCAAAAGTTACCGTTTCAAAATATATTTAGCAAATCATATATTTTGTCTCCATTAGAAGACATATTTGCTTTTGAACTTTGGTTGGCACCAAGGGGCATCTGCTAGAGGGGACAGGCAGAGCTGCCTGCAGGTAAGGACAAATAGTACACTGCAGACTTTGTCCCTCACCAACCCTCTAAGTTTTGGTGCCAAAAGTGCCAACCCAGCCTTAGTGCCCAAGTATAAATAGGACCCCGGGGCAAGGTCATGAAAGAAGAGAAAAACTCAATAGCAAAGTCACTCTGTCAAAATCACACCAGAACCTCTCTAGTATTCTCTCCTTGCTCTCTCTAAGTGCTAAGTGCCTTGTCCTTTCACTCCCCACTGACAGCCATCACTCTCAAGAGATCCTCTTGAGAAAATTACTATTATTGTTGTGGAAGTTCATCTTCTTGCAGGAAGGGAGTTCCAGCTTGAGCTCCATTTTTACCAAAAGGAGAAGGTCTCAGTAGAAGCTGCTCTAGAAGACCTTGCAGACAGCGTCCATTGGAGTGGGTCACGCCTCACCCTTTCCAGTTATTCATAGACCCTAGTCTCATTACCCTCCTACACTAATAAAAAGCTACAATTACTATCGCATAAATTAGGTACAGTGATTATCTTAGCTTAAATGTACTAATTATATTAAAATAACACGTAAGATCTAATTACCATAATATAAACTAGAGAAAATAGTAAAGAGATGAGAGAAAGATAAATAAACTCGGAATTAAGTGGTTCATCCCAAAATGATGCCTACATCCACAGGTGTAGTGTTTGTTGTATTTAATTTATAGGCAAAAGACATAGTTGAATATGATAATAAAGCTCTCAAGTTCTCTCTTGAATTTGGCATCATAATAGTAAGTAAAATCTTGGGATCTCCCTCAAATGTGGGTGGTATGTGCTATTTATAGGCTCTTAGAGGAGAGAAAAAAGTGAGTGCCATGTGTCCTGTTGAGTTAGTTAGACGCACATGGGGGAATATTTGCATATCTTCCAGTTCACTTGTATTAAATACAACTGATTGCATCCATCCACGTAGTACATGCCTTGTATAATGGAGTTAACTAACAGTGTTAGTAGATTGTTAACTAACACGGTTAAATGGTTTATCAAGACTAGCTGAGTCAATCTCTAACTAGGGTCAAATAAGTTTAGAACTCTTGCCTTCTCCACTACTGTTTATTTCCTTTAGATGGAAAGAAACAATAGGATACACAAAAGAAGCTCCAAGAATCCAAATGAGCTAGTCCTGGATATTGAGTTCATGATGAGGTGCAAGATCTTAACGTGGAAAAAATCTAGAAGAAACTACTACAACTGGATGGCTTATTTGTATTAGAATCTCCCTGAGTCCTCTATGACTAATTAGTTTAGTTGTATGAGTTTTTTTTTCTTTCTTTGTTTATGCTTTGATGTTTTGGTATGCCCTCATCTTTTCCTCATGTGCTTGGGGTTTTCCCTAGCTTTGTAATTCCTTTGTTTTTATTTATTTCATTTTACTTACCAAAAAAAAGTTATTAGTTTGCCTACCAGTCCATATGAAGCTACAACTCCAATGTGGAGTGGGATAAGTTTGTTTGGAACCATGCCAACATACCAAAATGCTCTTTCATTTCTTGGTTGGCTTGCAGAAGGAGCCTAATCACTAAGGATAAACTCTTAGATTGGGGAATTGGGAACAATAATAGATGCAACTTGTGCTTTGATGAGATTGAAACTAGTTGTCCCATCTTTGTTGATTTCCCGTACTCCAAGGAGGTTTGGATGGATGTTTTATGCAGAAACCAGTGCTATAGGACTATGGGGACTTGGGAGAGGGAACTGGAGATGGTTGTGGAGTATGATAACAACAACACTTTCCTCAACAAAGTCAAGACATTATCATATACTACTACAATCTATTGTATTTGGATGGAAAGAAATGGTAGACATCACAACAGAGGGGCGAAAACTCCTATCCAACTCATGAGAGATATTGAAAGCATGATGAAGATCAGGATCAGTAGATAGAAGCACAATAGCAGAACCTACACTAATTGGATGGTGTACAACCAATGGGGGCTTCCTGAGTCCATGTTGTATCTTTGATTTCTCTTGGCTTTCCTTTTTACTAGGGGTGTTAAAGGTTTGTCCCTTGTCTTGGGGGCTTGTTTTGTGTTGGTTTTAGTGTGGGGGTGGGGTATGCCCTACCCCTAGTGTTATTACATTTTGTCTCGGTGATTCATTGTCACCCTGTATATCCTCTTTTTATTTCAATATACTTAATTACAAAAAAAAAGTTACTAACTAGGGCAGAGCTCATTATTTTTGTTGCTTGAGTTTGGGTGTCCTATTATAATTGGCCCATGAACTATCCCATATTTTTGGTAAAATAGTATTCCCCAATACTTTGCCCATGATTGTATCTTATAATAGATTATCTGAAGTGTTGCATCTTCTCGGTAGGTGCCAAGCATATTGAGTGAGTGAAGTTATAACTATTAGATGTCATCAACTAGTATTCTCATCAATTAAGGAACACATCAGCTCGTCTGCGATTGAGCACTTTGACTTGTGAACTTTTAGTGCTTGGGCATGAAGGTGACATGTGTCAAACGTTGGCAGTGGTGACATGTTTCATGAATGTACACGTGTATGGAGTAGTGCACCTACAACTTCAAGCGTCAATTGTCTTTTCGAGGGTGATGTCATGCCTATTTTTAAAAAAGTAATTATATTGTTGCCTCAAAACTATAAAAATCCCATTTTGAGTTATTTCAACCTTTCACTATACACATCTTCCGCACACAAGATTTATAGAGAGAACACTTTCTGATGATGCTGAAATCTAGCACCACCGGATAAGTGATAATGAGCTCAAACAGTAGTAACCATGGCAGCTATAGAGATGTATAAGTGTATAAGTATGTAGAAGGGGATGAGTATAAGAGGAACTAAGACAATGATGTATAGTGGTTCAGCCAATTTGGCCTACATCCACTGTGAGTGTGTGATCCACTAAGTATGGGCACTAATGGCCTTGGATACAATGCACATAAGCTCACTTTCTCTCTCTACTGTGTGTACAAGCAGAGTTTTAGCTAGGGTTACAATTATCGATCCATCCCTTTGTAGGGTTGTATGTGACAAGTATATATAGGTCTTGGGGGGTGTAGTGTACCCCCCAAGTATGCATGGTGCATATGAATGATGATCTAGCCAATCCCCTATTGACATCTGTAGATGCCAAATGATGACATAATATTCCCTCACGTGAGGGTGTGATTTTGTTATAACGGTCTCCCATGTTCCATGTGAGCCTCACGCGCACTGTTCCACGTGTCTCCCAAACCACGTGCTGTGATGATGTCACCCTCGGCCTATGATCCGAGGCCGAGGGCAAAGTTCCTTTCGGTAGTGAGTCTGGCCTAATTTAGGTCTCGTACTATCGTACCCTCGGAGGGTCGTCCGGTGCCTGATGATGGGTCGGCCCCTCGGAGGGTCGTCCAGAGACTGATGAAGGGTCGGCCCTCTAAAGGGTCGTCCCCCTGAGGGGTCGTCTTGAACCTGATGAAGGGTCGGCCCCCTTAGGGGTCGTCTGGAACCTGATGAAGGGTCGGTCCCCTTAGGGGTCGTCTGGAACTTGATGAAGGGTCGGCCCCGAGGGGTTGTCCGGTTGGAGGTAATCCTCATCCAGGCCGAGGATATATACGGGTATATCAATCACCCCCCCAACTCTTAGCCATTGATGTTGTTGAGATGGCTGAGGGATAGTGTTGTAACTGAGATGCATGTATGATCAGCTAGGTGAGTGACACCTGGGCAGATACTCATTGTTGTTCCGTTTCCAAGGCATGGCGGTTGCATACTTTGCCTGGGGCTTTGTGCCCTAATGATGCCTTACTCGTGGGCTGTGCCCTGCCTTGGTTAATGGGCCCACTCATTACTAAGGTATTTAAGAGATTTTTGAACTCTCTCTCTCTTCTTTTTCTTCTTCGCGCCCAAGCTCTCTCTCTCTCTATCCTTTCACCAGTCTTCATTGCCATTTCTACAGTCTTCGATCCTTCAAGATTAGCAACTTTGCCCTTTCTCCTCAGGTAATCCTTCACCCCCAGCGTCCTCTTTACTTTCATTACTTTTTTTTTGCTTTTTGGTTTTAGGCCTGTACGGTTTGATTTGGGTCGTTTTACAACTTTTCCGGCGACTGGTTTTTGAGTGTTCTTGAGTGAAAACCATTGATTCCCTTTGTTTTAATCCAAAAGTCTAATTTGGTCAACTGCAAACTTTTTTGGAGTTAAGTTCCCCAAATTCCTCCAAGTGTAGGGTCTCCCCCTTGATGCTTAGGAGGCTTTATAGCTTAACTGAGGAGTTCCCTTCCCTGAGAGAGAAATTATTTATTGAGATCAGACGAATAGAGGAAGAGGAGGAGAGGAGATGAGGGGTCGACCCTAATTGGGTACGACCCATTTTTCCTATTCCTCTAGCCACAATAAAACCATTTGAACCGTCTGAGTCTTGTGGGTCGTCCCATCGTTCAACCGAGTGTCATTCAAGTGAGATGGACGAGAGAGCACCCTCGCCAACTGGCGCTGGACCTTCGGGTAGAATAGAGACATCTGACCTAAGCCCAGGCCGACAGGCCGAGGGTATGGTCCCCTCCGAGGCTGTCCCTATGACAACCATGTCTTCACATGCCTTCCAGATGGCCTTTCCTCATGGACCTCTGGCAGATGACGAGGTCGATGGAGAGGGGGCTGAGGACAAGGGCGATGATACAGATAACCAGGTTGATACCTCCCATGCCTCATCCTATATCTCCTCCATTAGGGATCGCGACCTCTTGTTGTGGAGACATGCCTATGGAGTGACCCCCGGCATAACCATGAGGGTTCCCTCTGAGTCTGAGAGGGTTTTTGAGGGTGAAGAGGGTGAGGTTGCAGTGTATGAACAAATGTTCAAGGTTGGCGTCAGGTTCCCTCTGCATCCTGCTATCGTAGTTATCCTATCAACCCTCAGTATTGCCCCCTCTCAGCTTCCTCCCAACTCCTGGAGGACGATACTAGGTAACATCTCCCTGTGGAAGAATGCTTTCACTGATGAGCCCTCGGCTGACATATTCTTGGCCTGCTACAATATCACCTCTTCGTCCAAATAGCCAGGGTACTATCATCTAGGGGCGAGGAGGTCTGAGAAAAAATTCTCCACGTGGCACAAACCTCCAACCACGATTGGAAGAAGATATTATTCTTCATCTCTGGGGAGTGGGAGTTCTCCACCGAGGCATCTCCTGTAGCCAATGGCCCGAGGGTCCCCCGAAGATAGTCTAACCCGTCAATGAAGGCCAGGTCAGACCCCGGACTTAGCCTGGAAGAGAAAGATATTGTTGTATATCTAAGAGGATGAGGGCGAGGGGTTCCAAAGTTTGAAGATCTGATGACCCCTCGGTTCCTCAAGGAAGATGGTCTGAAGGTCGGCCCCCTTACAGAACTATGTGAGTTGTACTTTTCTTTACTTTTTCCAAGTGTTTCCTTTTTATCTCTGCATTTTTCTCATGTGTCGTACCCTTTTCAAGTCGTCCTGCCGGTGTATCAGACTCTCTCTGGGAAATGACTGCTCCCAGTTTACTATCAGGCCTGGCAAAGAAGAAGGGTAAGGAGCCTCAGCAGGCTCCGAGGAAGATGAAGGTCATGGGGCCGACGGTCGTTGAGCCGACAACTGATAGCCATAAGAGAAAAGAGCCTAAGATTCCTATTGATCCTCGGTCGGATTCTCGGACGAGGGCCAGGGTCGAAGCACCTGAAGGGACTGCTTCTTCATCCAGCATGGGGGCCTTCTGGTCCCAGAACTTAGCACATCTGAGGGCCGAGCCCTCATCACTCATCGCAAATTTGAGGGCAGCCAAGGCATCAATGTTTTCTACTCCCTCGGCTGCTGATTACAACTTCTTGTCAAAGATGCCTCCAGACAAAGTGTATGACTATGGTCTGCACGCTCTAGCCCAGGTATCGGTCTTGATTCATTTCTTTTAATTGCATTTTTTTGATAACTCTTTCCTCGGCCTCTTGACATCTGTTAATGTTTTCTGTGCAGTCTGTATGCGCCTTTACCTCGGCAACTAAATGGATGGCTGAGAATCAGGAGAAATTCCATGAGGCCGAGAGGGCCATCCAACATGAGGCTGACCTGCAGGTTGACTTAGATACTGCAAAGGCTGAGCTAGAGAGTGCCAGAACTGAACATGCACGAATTATAGACGAGCTGACGAGACAGCATGATGAGGACCTGAGGGCCAAAGACTTGCTTCTTAAGGAGAAGGATGAAGCCATGACCCATCGGGAGGCCCAGTTTAAGATTGAGCTATCTGAGGCTGTGAAGAAAGCCGAGGCAGACGCTGTGGAAGCCTATAAACTCTCCGATGAGTTCCAAGGCTTCGGCCTTGAGTACCTGGAGAGAGGGATAAAGACGGCTTGTCGGTGGGTCATCCTCAAGTTCGACGACGTCATCTCTTCCGTCCGTCCATCTCTTGAGGCCGTTCAACTGGACGACCGCCTGATTGCCGAGGCTCTAACTCAGGTGGAATCACAAGTGCAAGTCGAGGGGGTCGGCACGTCTGAAGACCAGCCAGTTGTGGTCATTGAGGAAGCCCCTCTTATGGATGTTGAGGCCCTGCCCTCTGATATTCTTCCATAGGGTGGTTGTCTGTAGCCCATACCCTCTCGATGTAATTAACATTTTTGTACTCTATCTTGTATAACACTTGATATTTCATTTATACTATCATCTCCTTTGCTGTCTTCCATGTTTTTTCTTTTGCATTATTTGTGTTGTGAATCTTTGTTAATGCCACTAACCTCTCCCTCGTCTTTCTTGAGGGTGAACGAGGGGTCATCCCCTGCGTTGGCCCTCATTATAGCCGAGGTTTAACCACCAAATTAACGATTTTAAACAAAGTATTCCCTCATCTTTCTTGAGGTCAGTGGTGGGGTCGTCCTGTCCACTGGCCCTCATCACAACCGAGGGTTAATCACCAAATTAATGGTTTTAAACAAGTATTCCCTCGTCTTTCTTGAGGTCAGTGGTGGGGTCGTCCCCTCCACTGGCCCTCATCATAGCCGAGGGTTCAACTTACCAAATTAATGGTTTTTAACAGGGTATTCCCTCGTCTTTCTTGAGAACAATGGCGGGGTCGTCCCCTCCATTGACCCTCATTATAGCCGAGGGTTCAACTTACCAAATTAATGGGTTTTAACAAAGTTTTCCCTCGTCTTTCTTGAGGACAATGGCGGGGTCGTCCCTTTCATTGACCCACATTATAACCGAGGGTTCAACTTACCAAATTAATGGTTTTTAACAAAGTTTTCCCTCATCTTTCTTGAGGACAATGGTGGGGTCGTCCCCCCCATTGACCCTCATTATAGCCGAGGGTTCAACTTACCAAATTAATGGTTTTTAATAAAGTTTTCCCTCATCTTTCTTGAGGACAATGATGGGGTCGTCCCATCCATTGACCCTCATTATAGCCGAGGTTTCAACTTACCAAATTAATGGTTTTTAACAAAGTTTTCCCTCGTCTTTCTTGAGGACAATGGTGGGGTCGTCCCCTCCATTGACCCTTATTATAGCCGAGGGTTAAACTTACCAAATTAATGGTTTTTAACAAAGTTTTCCCTCATCTTTCTTGAGGACAATGGTGGGGTCGTCCCCCCCCATTGACCCTCATTATAGCCGAGGGTTCAACTTACCAAATTAATGGTTTTTAACAAAGTTTTTCCTCGTCTTTCTTGAGGACAATGGTGGGGTCATCCCCTCTATTGACCCTCATTATAGCCGAGGGTTCAACTTACCAAATTAATGGTTTTTAACAAAGTTTTCCCTCATCTTTCTTGAGGACAATGGTGGGGTCGTCCCCCCCATTGTCCCTCATTATAGTCGAGGGTTCAACTTTCCAAATTAATGGTTTTTAACAAAGTTTTCCCCATCTTTCTTGAGGACAATGGTGGGGTCGTCCCCTCTATTGACCCTCATTATAGCCGAGGGTTCAACTTACCAAATTAATGGTTTTTAACAAAGTTTTCCCTCGTCTTTCTTGAGGACAATGGTGGGGTCATACCCTCCATTGACCCTCATTATAGCCGAGGGTTCAACTTACCAAATTAATGGTTTTTAACAAAGTTTTCCCTCGTCTTTCTTGAGGACAATGGTGGGGTCGTCCCCTCCATTGACCCTCATTATAGCCGAGGGTTCAACTTACCAAATTAATGGTTTTTAACAAAGTTTTCCCTCGTCTTTCTTGAGGAAAATGGTGGGGTCGTCCCCTCCATTGACCCTCATTATAGCCGAAGGTAGTTCTCTGTAGATGTTTCCATGCGTACTAGAACTAATGGACACGGGATGAGAGGAAACACTGGTATTTCTCATTAATTTTCCAAGTGTTCTGTCGGAGCAACACTTATTACAATTATGGTCCATCAAGACCTTACAACACTATTGATAGTATTTTTTCAAATGATCTGCATTCCAGGGGTTGGAAAAGGGTTCCCCTTCTAGGTTCTCTAGTCTATAGGTCCCAGGGACGACTTCATCGATGACCCTATATGGGCCATGCCAATTAGGATGGAGCTTGTTGGGATTTTGCCAAGTCTTCTTGAGGACCAAGTCCCCCACTGCGATTGGCCTCTGTTTCACCCTCTGATTATAAAACCTTGCGGTCCTCTAATGGTAGGTTGCCTGCCTGATCTCAGTATCCTCCCTCCTTTCCTCAATCAGGTCCAAGTTGAGTCTCCTCTCTTCTGTACATTTGTACCCTATGAGTAGGAAACTCATTCTCGGTGGGGATGACGACTTCTGAGCCATAAGCTAGCATGAATGGGGTTTCTCCGGTAGAGGTCCTCACTGTCGCCCCGTATGCCCATAGCACGGAATATAACTCATCGACCCATCTTCCTTTTGCCTCCTCAAGCCTCTTCTTGATTCCATCTAGGATTGTCCTGTTTGTAAATTCTGTTTGCCCATTGGCCTGAGGTCGGCCTGGGGTGGAGAAAAATTATTTGATACTCACCCTTTCACAGTACTTCTGTAAAGAGGTATTCTTGAAGTGAGTCCCGTTATCCGAGATGAGGGTGTTGGGGAGACCATATCTGCATATAATATTTTTCCAGATGAACTGGAAGGTCTTCTGCTCTGTGATCGTCACCATCGGCTTCGCTTCCACCCACTTTGAAAAATAGTCAATGGCTACGATGAGGAACCGATAGTTATTGACGGCCCTAGGCAAGGGTCCTACTAGGTCAATTCCCCACACTGCAAATGGCCATGGGGATGTAATGGAAGTAAGAGGCTGATGGGGTTGGTGATGGATGGTGGTAAATATTTGACATTTGTCACACTTTTTTACATATGCTGTGGCATCCTTCCCCAAGGTCGGCCACCAGTACCCTTGGGTGATCACCCTCTTCGCTAGGGATCTGCCCCCGATGTGGATTGAGCACGATCCTTCGTGCACATCTTGCAAAATGGAAGGGACTTCTGAGGGATGCACACACCTAAGTAAAGGGAGCAAAAACCCCTTTTTGTACAAAGTGTCTCCGATGACAGTGAATTTTGCAGCCCTGTACCTCAGCTTCTTCCTTTCTTGCCTTGATTCTGGCATCTCACCCTCTTTAATGTATCTGATCAGAGGGTCCATCCATGAAGCTTCTTGAGAAACATTTAGGCAATTGCTAAGTGTTCCCTCAGCGTCTTCAATAGTTGGCCGAAGTAAAATTTCTATTGGGACCGTCCTCCTAATGTCTGTCCTCGTTGCTGAGGCCAACCTAGCAAGGGCATCAGCACGGCCATTGTCGAGCCTAGGTATCCTTTTTAATTTCACTTCTCTGAAGCCCTTCAGTAACGACCTCACCTTCTCAAGGTACCTAGCCATCCTCTCATCCTTGGCCTCGTAGGCTCCTAGTATCTGATTCACTACTAGCCTCAAATCACTATGAACCAAAATCTAGCCGATACTAAGAAATCTGGCCAAGGAGAGGCCTACTATCAAGGCCTAATACTCGGCCTCATTGTTGGAGGCCTTAAAGTTGAACCTCAGGGCGTACTCAATGTCTGTGCCATCGGGTGCTGATACTATTAACCCAGCTCCGCTCCCGCTTTCGCAAGAGGACCCATCGACGAAGAGACTCCACATGGTTTGTTTTTCTGAGAAACTTCCCTCGGTGAGTGACCCCTGTCTAAAGAGATATCTTCCCTCTTCGTTTTCAACCGCTTTCCTTCTAGTGTTGCTTGTCTCAGCCTTATCTGCGGGTGTGTCGGTGGGCCTGTCTTATTTTGTATCTATCTTCCCGAGGGTCTCACCCTCGGCTTCATCACCTTCCCAAGTAAACTCAGCCATGAAATCCGCCAGCGCTTTCCCCTTAAAGGCCATCCTAGGCTGATACACAATGTCAAACTCCCCCAGCTCTATAGCCCAGGCTATTAGCCTGCCTGATTTTTCTGGCTTGTGTAGGACCTGCCTAAGAGGAGAGTCGGTGAGGACGACCATTGTATGGGACTGGAAGTACGACTTCATCTTCCTTGAGACATGGATCAAGGCGTAGGCTAACTTCTCCATCCTCGGGTATCTTTGCTCTGCCCCCTGAAGTGCCTTACTGTTAAAATACACTGGGCTCTGTACACCGTCTTCGTCTCTGATGATTACTGCGCTAACGGATGACTCAGAGACAACCAGATACATGTAAAGTCGTTCACCCTGCACTGGTCATGACAACAGCAAGGGAGACCCTAAGTATGACTTTAGATCCCTGAAAGCCTCATCACACTCTTCACTCCATTCGAAGGCCTTCTTAAGGATCTTGAAAAATGGCAAGCACTTGTCTGTAGCCCTAGACACGAACATGTTCAAGGCAACAACTCTCCCTGTGAGTCTCTAAACGTCTTTAATGGACTTGGGGATCTTCATCTCAACAAGGACCTTTATCTTTTCAGGATTGGCCTCGATGCCTCTTTGGTTGACAATGAACCCCAAAACTTCCCTTCTCCGACCCCGAAGACACACTTGGCCGGGTTGAGCTTCATCTGGTATTTGTCCATCGTATTAAAGGTCCTCTCCAGGTCTTCCACATGACCCTCTGCCTTCAAACTCTTAGTCAGCATGTCATCTACATAGACCTCCATAGACTTCCCAATTTGGTCTTCGAACATTTTATTTACTAGGCGTTGGTACGTTGCCCCTGCATTTTTTAGGCCAAAGGGCATGACCCTATAGAAGTATGTCCCCTTGTCAGTGATGAAGGCTGTCTTCTCCGAGTATTTAGGGTTCATGAAGATCTGGTTATACCCTAAATATGCATCCATGAAGCTCATGGCCTGCGATAGCGTCTACCATCTGGTCGATGCGGGGGAGAGGGAAGATGTCTTTGGGATAGTGCTTGTTGAGGTCTGTGAAGTCCACACACATTCTCCACTTCCCGTTGGCCTTTGGAACAATGACTGCATTGGACAACCATTCGGGGTAGATGACCTCTCTGATAAATTCAGCGTCTTCTAATTTTTTGACCTCATCCCTTATGACCTCATACTTTTCTCTAGAGTAAATTCTCCTCTTCTTCTTTACCGGCTTCACTCCCTCTACCACATTGATCTTGTGGCACATGATTTCAGGGTCAATCCCCGGCATATGTACATGACTCCATGCGAAGACGCTTCGCCTTCTCCTCAATAGTTTAATGAGGTCTTCCTTGATATTGGGCTTTAGAGATTTGCCGACTTGGACTATTTTTTCCGGGTCATCCTCATCGAGGATGATGGATTCTACCTCCTCCGCGGCCTCTCCTTTCTTGAGCTTCGTCTCGTCCCTGGGGTCTAGGGTATCTATATTGTAAGTGGTAGTAGCCCTGTTGTGTGCCTCCCTTTCTTCAGCGGAGTTGTAGTAACATTCTCGCGCTGTTGTCTAGTCTCCCTGAACTTCCCCCACCCCATAAGGGGTAGGAAATTTGATCATCTGATGGACCGTAGACGGCACAACTTCAAACCCCTTGAGGGCCACACGCCCCAGTATGATGTTGTAGGACGAAAACACATGCTCATACATCACAAAGAAACTGACCTTCTTGGTAAGCCATCTCGGCCACTCGTCCCCCATCCTAACATCGGCCTCATATACTCCAATGGTATGACCCTTTTCTCCACTGAACCCAATCAATGGATGATGGTATGGGACGAGTCTAGCACGGCTGAGACCTAAGGCTTTGAAGCACGACCAAAACATTAGATCTGCAGAACTGCCCCCGTCGACCAATATCCTCGGCACCTCACACCCGTGCACCCTAGTTGTGATGACGAGTGGGTCGTCGTGTGGGGCTAGGAGGCCTTTAAAGTCCATTCTCGAGAACCCCACTATCAGAGTGTCCATATCAACCTTCTTCCTCTTTTCTGACTTGACCTCCAGAGAGGTTGAGTGTACCGTCTTCGTCACTGCCTTGGCCTCAGCCACATAGGCCTTCCTGTCAGCAACCTCAGACCCTCCTCCTGCTAGACCCCCGGAGAACATTCCCACTCCGAGCGAGATCATATTAAGCCTCTTGACAGGACCTTGGTCATCTCTCGGCGGGAGGTCAGGGTCGTCCTCATCATCAGAAGGGTCGTCCCCTCTTTTTTGAGGACCTTCTCTACATGCATCGCCTCGCTTCTTTCTGGGGTCGTCCCCTCGGCCCCTCTTGAAGGCACCTTTGTCGACGTACTTTCTGAGCTTCCCTTCTTTCAGCATCTTCTCAATCTCATCTTTCAGAGCAAAGCATTTATTTGTTACGTGGCCGTGGTCTTGGTGAAATTCACACCACAGGTTCTTATTCCTCTTGCTGGGGGCTTCCCTCAGCTTCTCAGGCCACTTCAGGGACCGGTCACTCTTTATCTCATTGAGAATCTGTTCACAGCTGACCGTTAGAGGGGTGTAACCAGCGAACTTGTCATCCGTGGACCTCTTCTTCCCCTCTTTGTTCTTCTTAGGGTATTTACCCCCACTAGCACCTCCTTTTTCGTCTTCATATTTTGCAGCCATCGCCTCTTCGGCGTTCATCACCTTTCCCGCTGTCGACAGCAATTCAGCCATCATCCTCGGAGGGTCTTCAGCAAGCTTCCATAACAGCTTCCCCTTTTGGAGACCTCCAATCAGAGCTGTCATAGCTATGCTCTCCTCATAGTCTTCCACCTCCAGCTTCTCTTTATTGAATCTGGCTATGTAGTCCCTCAGACTCTCATTCTTCCCCTGCTTAACATAGAGCAGATGGGTGGTCTTCTTTTGTGGACTCACCCCAAAGCAAAAGTTGTGGATGAACCGGTCTTCCAACTGCTTAAAGTTTTCAATGGAATTTTTTAGAAGAGACGTGTACCAGACATGTGCAGCCCCTGTCAGGGTACCAGAAAATGTACGACACCTCATCTCATCTGATATAGAGTATATGTCTGCTGCTGATTGATACATCTCAACATGGTGGACAGGGTTGGTGCTCCCGTCATATCTTGGGGTGACCTCAGGTGGCTTGAACCTTGATGGCGTAGGGAAGTTGACTATCTTCGCCACAAAGGGTGAGCCTATGGTGTATCCCTTCTGAAGAGGGTCCCGGCTCTTTAGTATATCACCGATCTTATCCTCTAGTCACTGGATTGATTCATTCCAGGGCCTCACAGGGTCGGCTTGGCCGATGTTATCCCCTGCCGCCTCTTTAAGGTGGACGGAGGGTTCTGCTGCGGCAGGCCTGTGTCGGCTCTTTACTTCCCTTTGGTCGTCATCCCGTCCTTGGGGTCGGCCATCTGCTGCCTCCCTCCTGGACCTCGCAGCACTTCTTGACCTGGATAATTTTTCCCGCAGGTCATTTACTGGGCCTAGCCTCTCAAAGGCTGACCCCCTGCTCAAGCGATCAAAAGCAGAGCCTCTCGGGAGATCATCAAGATTTGGTCTCCCGCAATTTCCTCTACTATCCTGGAGAGGTCGTACAGTATTGTTGGAGACCTCATACGGTTCCCATCATTCTATTGGGGCCTCCTCTCCCTCCAGATCGTCATACTTGTCCTCAGGGCAAGGGTTTCCTTGCCTCCCCAGGCGTAGACGCCGGGGGTCAGCAACATCCCTACGCCGCTGAGGGGGTGGCAGGTCTTTGCGTGGTGCTTGGGGTGGTCCCCTGGCCTCATGCTGTCCTGGAGATGCTGCCGGAGTAATCATCTCAGGTGAAACCCCTGGTGGTCTTAGTATGTTCTGGCTTAGAGCTGTGAACTGGTCCTGCATCATCCGCTGGCTTGTTGTCAGAGACTTTAAGGCTGCCGCCACATCAGCCATCTCAGATTGAGGCGGCGGCTGACTGGAACTGGGTCTTCCCCCATCATCCGGCGGGGGAAGCAGTGGCGGTGGAATTTCAGGTGCCATGTGTTTGAGCTATGAAAAGTTGAACTGAAGAAAAGACTGGTGAGCTTAAGAACCTTAGTGGGTCTCTTTCAATGGTGAAACATCTCCTCTCAGGGGGAGTGTTGGCTCACCACCAGAGTGCCCAGTGAGGTCAAGCTGTACAAAGGAAGAGATGTCTTCTCGTTCCCACAGACGGCGCCAAACTGATGATGCTGAAATCTAGCACCACCGGATAAGTGATAATGAGCTCAAACAGTAGTAACCATGGCAGCCATAGAGATGTATAAGTGTATAAGTATGTAGAAGGTGATGAGTATAAGAGGAACTAAAACAATGATGTATAGTGGTTCAGCCAATTTGGCCTACATCCACTGTGAGTGTGTGATCCACTAAGTATGGGCACTAATGGCCTTGGATACAATGCACATAAGCTCACTTTCTCTCTCTACTGTGTGTATAAGCAGAGTTTTAGATAGGGTTACAATTATCGATCCATCCTTTTGTAGGGTTGTAGGTGACAAGTATATATAGGTCTTGGGGGGTGTAGTGTACCCCCCAAGTATGCATGGTGCATGTGAATGATGATCTAGCCAATCCCCTGTTGACACTTGTAGATGCCAAATAATGACATAATATTCCCTCACGTGAGGGTGTGATTTTGTTATAACGGTCTCCCATGTGCCATGTGAGCCTCACGCGCACTGTTCCACGCGTCTCCCAAACCACGCGCTGTGATGATGTCACCCTCGGCCTATGAGCCGAGGCCGAGGGAAAAGTTCCTTCTGGTAGTGAGTCTGGCCTAATTTAGGCCTCGTACTGTCGTACCCTCGGAGGGTCATCCGGAGCCTGATGATGGGTCGGCCCCTCGGAGGGTCGTCTAGAACCTGATGAAGGGTCGGCCCTCTGAAGGGTCGGCCCCCTTAGGGGTCGTCTGGAACCTGATGAAGGGTCGGCCCCGAGAGGTCGTCCGGTTGGAGGTAATCCTCAGCTAGGCCGAGGATATATACGGGTATATCACTTTCCCTATTCAAATTCCTTTTTTCTTCGACCATTCTTTCACTGTCTTCCTCGATCTTTGACTGCATTGTTGTTTAAAAAACTTGTCGATGGTGGTTTCTTTTATTACAGCATTTCTCGTCCATTTTTATGGCAATTTTTGAGTTGTTCTTCGTCGTTTTGGGGTTTTAGGAAAGCCTTCCCCGTTTATCTAGTTCTCTAGGGTTCTTCTGCAAATTTTTTCATTTTTAGTTATGATTTGTGATGTATTGTTTTTTTGGTAATTAAGAATCATATTAAAAACAGAATAATATACCAGAAAATGGAGGGCATACCCTCCTTGGATCAATTTTCACAAGAGAAAATAGTCCACATAAAACATGAAAAGCAATGTTTAAACCTCAAAATACAATGAACAAGCAACCTACTAACTAAGCATCATTTGATTATCATCTAAGCCCCAATTCTTGAAGATAAGCCAACTATTGAAACTTTTCCTTGATTTTGTCCACTTATGAGATTTGCATTTGACAAGGAAGCTAATGTCTCTCATGATATCAACATAGTTGGAGGTATTGTTCTTAAATATTATATTATTCCTCTCTAGCCATGTACAGTAGATGGCAGCAGCAAAGGAAGATCTTCTAAGGTTATCAATGATGGTATTCCCTTTGAAGTGCGTGGGAGCATCAGAAATCACCTCCTCCCAAGATGTAGCAAGACTCGTGTATGATTTGTTATAATTAATATCCTCCCAAATTCAGTTTGAGAAATTGAAATTGAAGAAAAGGTGATCATCGTTTTCAATAGCATTGGCATAAAGAACACAACAATTATCATTAGAAATTCCCCAGTTAAGAGTCTTGTCGTTGGTGTTGATTGCATCCTTTCATACCAACCATAAAATAAAGGGGCATTTGGGAATAACACTACTATTCCAAACAATTGGGACCCATACAGGGGAGTGGGTGACTTATGATATTATGTATTGTTGTTGTTGCGATTGATTTGAATGTTTTTTTAGGGGGGAAATTATGTATATATAAACAAAAGGAACTACAACACATGTATGAAAGGGACAATCCCCGAAAGTAACCTTAGGGGCATTCCCCAAAAGGTAGAAATAAAATGACAAACCTAGGGCAAAGAGCCCAAAACCCTAATCAGGTGCACTCTCAGGGATTCCCCAGTTCATGCATGTCATCCAGTTCTCAAATCTCCTTCTCCCTTTCTTCCACGTCGTGGCCCTGGATCTGATCATTACCTCAATCTCTTTGATAATGCAATCAATGCTCTTAGTCACCCCCTTAAAATGTCTAGCATTTCTCTCCATCCACACACAATAAATAGTAGTAGAAAACAAAATGTTCCTAATACGGTTACAAAGACTTGGACCACTATAGTTTGAGATAGCATGCAACATCTCACCATCCCAATCCATAGCGTCCCTATACTCTTGATTTTTTAACCTAACCTCCTTCCAAGCCTCCTTAGCAATATAACACTCATTGAACATGTGGGCAATGGTCTCAGCCTATGTGTTCTATATTTTAGGTGGTCATCAATTTGCTGGCATAGGGCTTCCTACATTTAGGAATTTTCTGCTTTTCCCTGCCTAGATCATTTGCTTTCAAAAATAATTCGATCCCAAAATCCTTCTTCTTTGTACAAACTTACCATTTTTGAGTGAATCTTCCTAGGCCAAGAGGGTATTGATGAGAATTAATTAGTTGAACGAGGTTTTCCCTAGTTTCTTTGAGGAAAGAAGGCCATTTCCTTTATAAATTCGTCAGCTTAAGGATGATATAAGTCACCCAAACTTCACCCCTCATGTTCTTATTTTGTTGGGTTGACTCCTCAGCCCCCAAGAGTAGTACATAGTAGATTTGAATCGCAAGGTTCCACTAGATCTGATGGTGTTAATAGTCTATCAGTAGGTATGAATTACACTAATGTAGAATTTGAACTGTCGATCATTGAGATAGGGACTTCGTCAATCATTGAGATAGGTCTTTATTTGAGGAAGTTATGGCCCCTAGGTATCCTTTTAATACTTTTAACTTCCCTGTGGTCATCCTAATACCAGATCAGAGAACGTCTGGATCATAGAGTTTGTATGACATTGTTGCCACATAGGTTCAATATTATGCTTGCGACAACTCCGAGGACAACAAGTTCATGGAGTTAAAATATCTCTTCAACACTCCTTTGGGCATAATGTGTAGGTTGCCTAATCTAGAAGATAGAGTCTATGACCAGTTTTCAATCGATAAAATTTATTTTCTAGTATGGGCCCTAGAAATTGGTGTCCGCCTTCCTCTTCATCCGATCATAAGAGGAATCTTAGATGGATATGGAGTAACTCTTACCCAATTACCTCCTAAAGTATATAATGATCTTAGGGTCGATGGTCTTTTGGATAGAGTATTCATGATTTAAAATAACTGAGGAGGCCTTCATATTTATATATGGGATAAAGGATAGTGCAAAGGCCCCGAGTTATCACTATTTTTCCCAAGGAAACTCAACCAGAAATTGGTGAAAGTATCTCAAATGATCAATCAGAACTAGAAACACCAATTTGTGTTCGTAAAGGGGAACTCGGAGTTCATACCAAATGAAGAGATGGGGATGTTAGTGTTCCTTGTGAATGGTGTGGGCCGAATAAAATTGGTATAAACCTTTATTCTTTTTGTTTCTTCTTATGTAATTGACTTGCTTTATAACTTTAGTTTGCCTTATTGCAGAAAAAACTTCTCCTAAAAATTCCCTTGATCTAAGGACCTTAGTGAAAGGGTTATTTGGTTCTAATCCTCCAATCTCACGAATTTTCCTCAGATAAATTCATAGCATTTGGGTATTACAGACCTCCAAGGTCGATAGGAGCTTAAGCAGTAGCTGAAGTACCAACTTCGATTGAGGTCGAGGAAGAGGCCATGCAGGAGGTTGAAGTGGGTAAGATAAATTTATTCCAAGTGTTAGGTCATCCTTAAAAAAATTTAATTGCGACAACAATTTAATTTTTTTGCTCAGTTTCTACCCCATCAGATTCAAGTTTCTCCATTCAACAATCTATTCGGATGGTACCTAAGAAGACTAACCACGATGCCTTTGATTATATTCGCATAAGAAAATTCGAGAAAGATGATAGGAAGAAGGCCAATGATGAGCCTATAGAGCAAGCCCATGAAGAGGCTGAAGCTAATAAAAAGAAGAAGGCTAATGTTATGGCCAAGAAAAACTCTAATGTTAAAGATAAAAAGAAGGATGATGCTAGAAAATGATTGACCCTCTGAATAAAAACCGCTAAAATTCATTCTTAAATACGGATCTAACACAAAAACTTAGTGTTCCCCTCTGATACTAATTTGATAATGCTAGGGGATATGCGGAGAGGTCAAAACAAAAGCCAATTTTTAATTTTTTTTTTAAACTGAATATTAAACTTAAGCAGAATCAACCCAAATTATACTTTGCACCAATTTTAAATGAATGTTGCGGTAAAATAGATTAATTAAATTTATTATTATTCTAAAGTATGAATTTAGGTGATAGCAAAATAAAATAAATCAAACCACACAATATGTCAATGAATGAAAAAACCCACAACGGGAAAAATGTCATACGGCCTAGGCATGAAAATTCACTATGGATGAAATTAGAAGGACACGACTGTAGACTTACAACATAGACTCGACACCCTTACAAGCCTTGATGCTCTTCGTTTCTCAACCTTTGCGCAGTGACACAATGGAGTCCACTTGCACAACTACTATAATATTTGAATCCACACACGCCTCGTTGTCCACCAATAAGGCTCAGCAACCATCTATGGATCTAGAACACGGGCGAATCGTTTCTTCACCGCAACACCAAAAATAAGGAGTGCACTGTGTAAACAATAAACACGGAATCCACCATATGAAACGTACTCAACAAGGATGATGATGATTAAAACCTTGATGCCAAATGATATTTCAAAGCATATAAATATTAAGACTTGGATCTCAGAGGGTTTGGGTGAAACTAGGGTTTGGAGGCTTTTGAATTCTGATTAGAAAGTGATTTTAACAAATTTCTAAACTTAAAAAGTTTCGAGCATGCCAATTTATAGAAAAATGATTTTCAAGGCAACATAATCTCGTTCGAATGAAAATAGGAGTTCATAAAAAAAACATATCTCATTCGAACAAACACCAAACTTGTTCGAACGAATAGCTAAATCTTGTTTGAATAAAGTGTCACATCTCGGTTTCCTAAGTGTGAGATTGATCTTATAAAATACTAAACCATGATACGAGCCATCAGTTTCTTTAAAGTACGCTTACTTTATATACATATAGTTATCTCATTTTCTGACTAACAACCATCTTCATATGACTATTTTCTAAACAAAACTATTCTCAATCTTCACGTAATCCTAGCTTGAAATTCTCATCATTACCTATATGTACCTGCTTAAAATAACTGGAAAGGAAAGAATAAGAAAAACCTTGCCAAGTAGATGATTATGATTCTATAACAATAGATAAAAAAATAATATTTGAATATAGCGGAATCAAGTGAGTATAAAAAATTGAGAATTGAAGCAACAACAATCTATTCGAAGCAATATAAAATAGCGGTATGATGATATTGCCATAACTAAAAATATCGGTCTAGAATGGTTAATGGTTGTGGATAGTTTCGAAAAAAAAATAATCCATAATTATCTGTAAAAAAATGCTTTAGGGCAATAGACATACATATAAAAAAATCAATCCAAATAATTGGAGATAAAGTAACCGTGCTAAGAGAATAATAGGCATCCATATGGTAGCATAAACTAGGCACTCAATACCCTGAGTCCTACAGGCCAGATAATACTATTGTGGGTATAACGGGAGTCTATTCCCTAGTTATAATTTATGCTATTATAGAACAGGTTCAATGGAATCAGATTAAATTGATATCACTGCATTAAAATCAACATAGGCTTTTAAAATCAAATCACATGTAACGTAATTTGAACTAGGCAAATGAGTTCATAAATGATAACAAGATAAGTGGGGCTATCACATTGTGATATCAACTATTGACGTAATCAAAAGCATTACATATTAAATAAGAATCACCTATCATAATTCTATGGGATTTTGACTAATTTGGTACAAGTTGCATTTGATGTCTCTGATAGTGATTTAAGGCAAATGTTACCATGAATAATCATAAAACAAATATTTACTAGTCTATATGTCATTTCTATACCGAGATAAAAGCTTTTCGAATTAGTAGCTTGGGTCAAAACCGAATTAGACTTACGTGAATATTCACTATTGGATCAATAGATATATCTAGTTTCTTATAGGATGTGACTTCCATTTTTTATAAAATGATATAATTCATCAAAATAACTTTCAGAAAAATATAATAAAATATTATTTTCTAAAATTTATAAATGAATATTTTCATTCATAGTAAAACAGGTTGAGCAATATTGAAAAATTTATTGTACAAGCTTTATAGGATAAAAGGAAAATTTTAACTAATGTCCTGGGCTCGTAATTGACACAATCACCTAATTTTAGCATAATAGAAAATAGTGTAAATTATAAAATATGTGTACACTAAAATGTTCCTTTTGATGTTGTGAACCCAATGGTACATTTTGCGTATTTTTCTGAGTAACAATTTAAAAGATAAGAATTTTTAAGGATAGAAAAACGGGCTTTTTAACGTGTATTTTTCCTCTAGATATATATATGTAACATAAAAGTTTATCACGACGAATAATTTGGCACTTTCATGACTTATCTCAGTTTTTTCTTTTCGTTCCTCATAACACACACGTTTATATATATATATATATATATATATATATATATATATAGTGTGTGTGTGTGTGTGTGTGTGTGTGTGTGTGTGTGCATAACAAAACTAAAACAAGAATATACACACTAAAACACAGAAGCACACACAGTAAAACACATAAAATACACACACACACACACACACAAACCCTATAGATACTAAAAATTCTATGGTTTGTCCCATAAAAAAACTTCCATAAAAACTCATTTTTACACAACCCATATGAATATAACTTCTAATCATATTTGTATAAATATATCAATAAACAATCCACTGTTTATATATATATATATATATATATATATATATATATATACACACACACACACACACACACACACACATTACTTCCATAACTGGTAATAAAAGATTTGCAGGGCTGCCTCAAACTAAATCTTCTTAAAAACCCATTATACACACACAAACACAGGCATATATATCACACACACACACACTAATAGTTATATACACACAAATATATACACATAATTTCTATGTATATACACAAATATATATATCCGGGTATATATAAAAAACAAAAACAGTAAGGAAGAAAATAAGAAAACTGTACCCAATTTGAGGTTCATCCTTGGTCGGTTTTATTGGGGGGTGGAAGGAGATGGGTTTTGGGTGGGTTACTCCTTTCTTTTCATTTTTGGTAGAAGATAAATTAGGTATGGGTTTGTTTTGATTTCCTGTTCTTGGTGATAAAGGAAGGAGATAAAAGTTGGTTTTTGGTTTTGTGGGTGTTCTCATATTCATATTTGTGGGTAAAGAAATAAAGTTAGATTTTTTTGGTTTTGATTGTTAGCATATATATATATATATATATATATATATATATATATATATATATAGAGAGAGAGAGAGAGAGAGAGAGTAGGGTATGCCCGTGCCTGAAGGCACGCTGATAATCGTAAAAAGGCTAATAGTCCAACAACATTCAAATAGTTTATATTCATCACTGAATTAACAAAGTGTGAACTCTAAAAAAATAGGCATAGTCTCCTTTGTATATTGGACGATCCACCATGGTTAAGGGGCAACAACCAATCGTACAATATTCATGAAACAAATGCTTGAACGAAACAAACTTTTTTTAAAAAAATCACGACGATATTCGGGGAAAACTAACATAATAACAACAAAATGAGGGTCAACCTGATTTAAGGTATAAAAAGCACAAATAACAATACCATTGTATTTCCGACGCGAGATATGAATTTTTAAAAAAAATTAAAAAAAAGTGAGGAAGAAAATCAAGAGCATATCCAACCTATAACATGTTAATATTTAAATTTTATAATAGCTTTCCAATGGTAATATGACAAAACTTACCGACTATGAGGAGGCATTCTCCTTCCATTTCCCTTTATCCTGAAAAATAAAAGGAAATATATAAAATCCAAAAAATATAAATGAAATAGCAAATGATTCAAGACATGACATAAAAACAGGACACAAATTTTTGAAAGTGTGCATCGTTGATTGGACCATACGTTGTATTTATATACCTATAAACACCATGTTTATGTACATACATACATACACCGTGATATGAACCTATTTTGTAAAAAAAAATTTTACAACACATAATTGTAAACACGACAAAATTTTGTAAAGTACGTAATCGTGACATGGCAAAATTTTTCCAAATTACGTAATCGCGAAACGAAAAAAAAATTCGTAGTGCGTAATTGCAAAACGATAAATTTTTTGAAAAGCATGGGCGTACCTGAAGGAATGCAGATAATTTTGAAAACTATAAAGTTCTATATAATGTATATAATAAATGTTTTATATATTTAAGTGTAAATAATTTAAAAAATTTAGGCATAGTTCAGAGAAATACAAAAGGCAAGAAAATAATTTTAAAAAGTGCTAAGATGCGTACAATTTGTCCAATTGTACAAAGTACTAAAACGTGTACAATTTAGTAAAAATATTTTTGAAAAATGGGCAAATTTTGAAGATGAGGCATCTTGAACCTCGACGCGTCAATCACTTTGTGTCCCATTATTAACGATTGAAGCAAGTTGTTATTATAGAATTTATTATAAAACACAAAATGTGTACACGATTAAGAAAATTTGGACAGAATATCCTCTATTTATAGGACGATCCACCTGTTTAAGAAACGAAAACTTCTCAGATATACAAATTGTGCATCACGGACATTATATAGACCAAATCCAAATATCAAACATGTTGTACAATCAAATGTTTTTATATCTTAATATCAAATATGTGAAACAGAAAAAATGTAGTGAACCAAGGCAATGTGAGTTGTTTTAAAACATCAATCTTAGTTGATGTAATGCAGCAAGGCAAATGGTATCCATAACTTCTTTCTTCCCATTTTCAACCCCATCAACGTCGTGCCAATTTCGCATTACGAATCTGCAACAAAAATTTGAAAGGAAAAAGGATGTGCACTAATGTTAGATTTATAAATACTTATAAAAAAAATCATATTTGATTAACATGATTCAACCATTTCGAGTTGTTTAAGTAAAAATAATGTTATTGAGTGGGATGACATATTCGGCGAATTGACCACAATCAAAAGCAAGGGTCAAATTCTCTTATCTAAGTTGTTTAACAAACTGTTAATGGACAATAATATGGGCGCTGATGCCACAAATGCATCATTCTCGGATCAATATACCCATGCAACAATTGAAATAAAAATGTAAATCTGTTACCAAAACATAATTCAAAATCAATATTTTATTCCATAATTGTAATAACATTGCATACACCAAGCGAGGTATAGGAAAGCTATTGGGTTCGAAGAGAAAGGAAAAGTTAGGTATTTTTTTTAAGGATTACCTGAATCCAAGAATTTGCCACAACATTACTCCAGCATGCGATTTCCAAACACATGTGACATCACAAACACACCTACCCTCCAAGTGCCTGAAAGGATTCAACAAAATACAAACTTAAAGACAAACATCCATGAACATAATACACACACGATTATGATTAAAACACACACATGGAAATGAAAAGAATGGGGCTTTCGTTATCTAACCGTGAACATAATACACACACAGTTATTCTACTCTATAACAGAAACATAGGATGACTAATAAAGAAACATACAAAAACACAAATCCAAAATCAGTATGACAGTGCCCCAAATCAGTATGATAGTGCCCCAAAATCAGTATGAATGTCTATGTGCTCGTATTACGATGATATGAATGTCTATGGTTAAGGCATCACGACTAAGACAGTGCCCAAAACTACCTGTGCTTAGCTGTATATGGCCAAGTTGTGGCTGCTATTGTATATGGCCAATATCAGGGTTGATACATGTGCCCAAAACTACTTGGGCTTAGTTGTATATGGTCGAGCTGCTACTGTTGTATATGGCTAAAAATTTACCATCATTAAAAGTCGATAATTAATGGTCATTATCGCACCTGTGAACATCGAAGCATGTGTAAGCCTTTTACCCATGTGGCAGCCTTTTACCCATTGTGGTAGAGTCAAAATTGTCTCGTGTGGCTGTTATGGAGGTACACCTATTATGGATGCGTTGACTTCCTCTAGAAATGAATCTAGGCTCAATGTAAATCATGAAGGAAGAGTTGAGTTTGATAGTAAAAGCAGCGGAAACTGTTATTGGTCTTGGGTCGCATCGGCTTCAAGTGGAATCAGCTACAATGGAACTTTTTTCAACTCTAATGTTATGGTATTATTCTCGACATCCATTTGATCCGTAGCTTTGCTGACATGGAGCAAGATATAGAAACACATAAATGGAGAGAACTCAAAAAAATCCAATTTTAGTTAAGGTATAAAAGAATACATCAGATTGAAAAAAACACTGATATACCAAATCGATTTGCAACTGAAAACTGTTATATAGAACTAATACCATATTATAAAGACATGCATGGAGAACTAAAACCATAATACATAAATCACATAATTTGTAGGACTTCTATTATCTAAATTTTCATATAGGCATGAGTCAATCAATTAGTCATAACCACTCAAGTGTTACCATCCAAATATGGATTTCCAAAGTATTTCGTAGAAAAGTCATTTAGACGGCTTGCATACCTTATTTTGTTATTGCACTATGATATCTACTATACAAAAGAAATATTGAACACTAAAACATAATTTAATCAAAATTTTTAATTATAAACTCAAAATAAAACCTTGTAAAACAATTTAACACATGATAAAGCAACAAACGAATGCATATTTCAAATAAGAACATTTTAAATGTAACATAAGCGAATAGATTTAATGAATTTCAATGGCTAGGCATTCCAACATGAACCACTGCCATTAATAATCCCAACTCAAATAATTATAAACACTATTATACAAAATCAAACACTTAACTGACACTAACTAAAACTACTAATAGATATATGCTCTCAGTATACAATTATAAAACAAAAAGATTTAAAATTATTTATACAACACTTTCATTATCCTCTGTTATCTTGAAAAAATACATAAAAACAAAACATATTTTGTAAGTCCATATGTTTCAAGTCCTATTCTAAAACCCCCAAAAGAAATTTATAAACATGTCAAAAAAATTTAGATAAGAAAAAACATTGAAAAAAAGAAAAAAAAATATCAGCAGGATATAAGTAAATAGAAGAAAGTATAACAAAAGAACCTTCAACACAATAAAAACAAACAAAATGAATAAAAGAAACAATAAAAAATGAAAGGTAATTAAAAAAATGGCAAAGTTTAAGTAAATAACCGGATTAGATCGGGTGTATAATGGGATCAATAACTTGGAAGTTCACACAATCACACTTATTTTAAACTATAGGAAGCTCACCAAATCCAGTACAATTACAGAGGAAACATAAATACCTTAATATGTTGTTTATCCTCTGACACAAATATCTTGCAACCACTGGAAAATTTCATTTGCACATTATGACTCCTAGTGGCATTCTCGAAATAAAAAATGAAAATAAATTAGAACTAAAAAATTAAACAGAGAAGTGAATTGTAAATAAGAACAATAGACAACATGTCCTATGAACAACAGAGAAGTGAGTCGCTAGTTTGCAGCTTTTCAATAAAGGGGTTGCATTTGACTAACTCTTATATATATGAAGTTACTCTAGAATAATAAGAAGATGGATAGCCTTTAAAGAAATAAGCAATATATACAATAAATATGAGCTTGCATTTTTTAATGAGACCTAAAACCCAAGTTAACCAAGTTAGTCAACCTCTAGTGGTAGTTAATATAGTTTCATTTGTCTGCGTCTGTGAATATGAAGTCAAATGTCCCATGGTACTTCCCATCTTCAATCATTTGATCCAGAACAAGCAAAGCGGGTCCCTCCTTAAAATAAATTATATGGGAAACATCAGCCTTCTCAATTGTGGTTGTTGAATACAAATGCCAAACATGTGTTCATTTTGTAGTTGTGTAACCAAAAATCATAAATATATGCATATTAAAGTAGAAAATATTATTCTTGCTATCAAAGAAAGCCATAAAGTTCTAAGAGCAAACATCATTTTCACTCGGTTTGGCGCAAAAACCTGAAATACATGAGAAAATAGAAAATTACAACCAATTTTAAGGCATAACCACTTGAGTACAATATCAGGTAATCTGCATCAAAAGTGACCTTAATCCCAATTCAAATTGAATGAGATATAAAGGTATAAACTCATACTTATTGGTTTGGAAACATAATTCATCTCATCTTCGGTGATAGAAATCTAAAGAATGAGAAATTAGTGATAAGCACCCAAAACTGTACATTTTATACCCCGAATAGACGTACATTTGTTGCTAATTCTCGACATGCGCTTAATTGTTCAATATGCATGCTTAATTACGGTTGCAGTGTCAAAAGCTATAATTCGAAGCAACTTGCAGTAAAATGGAGCTAATTCCCTCTCTCGTACCCTAACCCGAGCCTAAACCTAGCACAAACCTACCCCAAGTCTGTGTGTGTTTAGTTTGTGTCTTTTTATATTTTTTATATTTTTAGTTTGAGTCATTTTTATTTTTATGATTTATTTTTTATTTATTTAGGATTTTTAGGTTTTATTTTCTATTTTTATCTTTATTTTTATAATTTTATTTTATTTTGATTTTTATTAGATTTTAGTCTAGTCTTAATTTATTAGGATTAGTTTTAGGAGTTTATTTTTAGTTTATTAGACTTTAAATTTTAGGACTTTTGTTTTCACATTTTATTAGATTTTTATTTTTTTTTTATTTCTTTTGTTTTATTGTTTTAGTTTTTAGTAGCTTAGGATTTTATTTTCTCTTGTTTTAATATTTTTATTCTCATTTTTTTAGTTAGTTAGATTTTGTTTTATTATTTTTATTTAGTTAGTGTTATTTTAGGTGTCCAAATTAAACACATATACACACAACACCTAATCAACTCACACCTTTAAATATACACTATCCTACACCTAAACACTACCTCACCCTCATACTACTCCCCTACACCCTCATCACACACCAACCCACCCCCACTGATCTTCTCCAACAAACCCCCAACCTACTATTCATCATCATCCCCATCTCTCCTCTCTCTCCTCCATAGTTACAAACACCCACAACATCAAACCCAACCAAAAAAATACCTCCACCTGCTGTGGTGGCTTGAAACTGCACCCTCCTCCGGCATTAACCCTCGCCCAACCCTCAACCTGCAAAAACCTCCATCTCGACGCCGGCGCCAGAACCCATATCCGGCGCGACCTCCGGGATGACCCACATGACAAGCTCGACCGCGATGCCCCACCATCGCAATCCTCCCTACCTTCGTCGACCTACCCCGAAGCCGACTGACATCCCTGTTAACCCTTAAACCGTGATCGCTCCTCGCTAATGGAGCCCCGGTCGCGACCCTCTGCACCCCTCGTTCTCTCCTAGCGCCGGCGGTCCAGCTACCCAGATCCTTACCTCCGGCCAAAGCTACACCCAACCCTCCATCCACACCAAAGCTCCGACCCGTTAAACCCTGATCCAATTCCGATCCAACCCTTTCCCGAAACCACCAACCCATGTCTATTTGTCTTCATTACCCATTTTCCTTAAGCCAACACGATCACCTGCCAATACAAACCAAAGCAAAAGAATAAAATTGCCCACATGTTTAAATCACATGTCTTTTAAGCAAATTACCCACTTATCCCAAAATGCCCCCAACACCTTTTAACTCACATTTCCCTCATGAGTTCCCAACTACCCTCATGTGCACCCATATTAGATTTTATTACCTCACACCTTTGCCATTCTTATGTGCTCTTATCCTCACTCAATTTTACCAATACCCAATTTACCCCTAGCCTCCATGTGCACCATATAAAAGAAGACTTGGGCCATTTTCAAAATTAGTTTTAATCTTTGTGTGATAAATTTCTCCACACTCCTCTTTAGAGAGTATTTTCATTTTTAGCAAATATCTCAATATAGCGGTGTGTAGTGAAATTTATCTCTAGGCTAAATTTCACCCCCACCTATCTATTATGAATTTTTGCATTTTTAGCAATTATTTCAAAATAGATTGATGTGGTTGAATTTATCCCTTATGGGAGGTAAATTCTAACCCATTCCTTTATGTTGAGATTTTGCATTTTTAGCATTTATCTCAATATAAAGTAATGATCTAGAATTTATTTCTTTGGATGAGCTCTAATGTATAATTTTATAATGTTAGGATATGCATTTTTAGCAAATCTCTTTTATTATTTAATTGTCCATTATGAATTCATCCACTATCCTTTTTATTTTTATTTTGTAATTTTTAGTTTAGATTCAAGAGGAGCTTTTAGATAGGAATTTTTAGAGAGAGAATTGTAGAGAGATAAATACCATTTTGTAAATAGTTTTTGTTTTTATTTTTTAGAGATTTTATGAGATTTAATTGTGAGTAATTGAATTGTATGGAAGATGATAGAGTTCAAATTGCCAATTTCAAGGAGACTTGTTGAAGATTTGTTCTCTTTCTCCACTCTTTTATTATATAGCCTTTGATTATTTGTTCATAATGTTTAATATCATGTTAGGCTAAATCCCCTTTCAAGGGGTGGGGGGAATCCCTTATTTTATGTTATTTTAGTTTAATTAGTTTGATTACTTGAAATTTTCCTTTGAATGTTAATTTTGATCCCTCACCCTTAGATTTACGCCTCGAGAGAGGGTAAATGATTTTCGAGAGAAAATCAAAATTCTAGTTATAATACCCATTTTAGATTCGAACTAGAGATAGGGGTTTCTTAAGTGGGGTATTATAACTTGTATTTCAACTCTAAATTTATTTTCTATGATTTACATAAATTTTAATTGATCGATCCTAGCGGGTGATTAATTAAAAGGAGTGTGGATCTATTTTCTAAAGTTGTGGGGTGTTAAGCTTAATTTTCTAAAAGGTTACAATTAAAATTACATTTGCAACGAGAGTTGATTTGTAATTTTGATATTAATTTGGGAGAATTCAATTAATTAAATTAGTTAGTTAGAATAACTAAAATTTGGGGTCTAATCCCATTCCTTGATTGTTCTCACAACTATTTACCTCACTCTATCTCTTATTTTAGTTTTGACTTTATTTTTCATTTTTGTCATTTTCTAGTTAGTTGTTATCATATCACATTTAGTTTAGTTTAGTTTAAATCCTCACCTCACCCTATTGTTTTAATATTTGAAAAGGCTGAAAAAAGTGAAAAAGCACAAAAAGAAAATAAAAAGTGAATTACAATTGAATTTGTCTCTAGCTTACCCCCTTGAAAGTGGATTGATACCCTTACTTACCTCTACACTTGAGTTGATATTATTTTGTAGGTATTTGAGGTTTTTGACTAACTTGGCTTGTAACAACGACACACAAAAGCAAAGTTATCAAATGGCGCTGTTGCCGTTCTTGGGAACGTGAAGCACTCGGAGCGAATTTCAACTTGTAGTTCATTTATTTTTTGCACTTTATTATTTTTTGTACCATTTTTTTATTTTTAGAAGGCTTGTATTCGGAATTTTATCATTGCTTGTATTGCGGTGCTTAGAGACACCTTGATTTTATTTTTTATTTTAAAAATTGTAATAATCGAAGACAAGCATGATAGGGAAACCGGACAAGGTAGAGAGAGGGCATCCAAAGACGAGGATTTAGAAGCCTCTCTACCTTGGGTCGGTAGGACTCTCGGGGACGACTGAGATAGGCGTAATCTCCCCCCAATCGACTCAAATTTTTTGGCACCCCATGGCCTAAAAACAGTGGAGGTACATTTCCTAAACCCTCGCGCCTCTCATGTTAGCGAGTTAATTTTGTGTGCTCTAGTGTGCTCTTATTTGATTTTATTCTCGTATTTATTTTCGAATGGTGTGATGAATTAATTGATTAAGACCTACACCCGGTCACTCACGAGAAGGGATTTCATCACCCAACTCACTCGCTTACCATTGTGTGCCACCCTAGCCATCACTAAATTTAAAATCAATCAACTAGGTAGCCTACTAGGAGAAAATTTTGCAAAGGCGATCACTCAGATTATTCCGTGATTTTTATCGCCCGCAGACTTAATTAAAATTTGACTACCCTTTCACTAAATTTAAAGATAAAATTTGGCTATGTGCTAGTTAGGAAATATTCTTGACTTGTGTGTGTGTCCAATTCCATTTTCGGTAGTCGGTTTTAGTTGGTTCGTCGAATTCAAAGAGTCCACATATTTTTTCCCACCTTTTCTTCCAAAAAATCCAAAAATATTTTCTCTCATTTTTACAAAGAAAAATCCAAAAATATTTCTTCCTTTATTTTTCACAAAAATCCAAAAATATTTTCATTTTCTCATTTTTAGAAAAATCCAAAAATACTTTCCTTCCTTTTAAAAAAATTTAAAACTCCCAAAAAATATTTCTCTCCATATGGCTGAAGAACGTCCCTTATGGGACTACTTTGGTCATTTTCCATTGTCACGCGACACGTGTGAGAGTGAGTCTGAGCCGTCTCTTTATGATATTTTTAGTGGTTTCACCTCTTTCACGAGTGCCCTTGATACTCTTGACCCATCCATGCATACACCTCATTTTCCATCATCCCCAGTGTCAAGTGTCGACGTGTCTCATCCTTTGTTCTGCACCCATTGTTCTTATGCCGATCACATGTCCCATGAGTGCCCGTACTTTTCATTTCCATCTAAACCCACCATGGAACATGTGTATCCATATGACACTGTTCCGGAACCCACCTCGGCCTACAATCCCGATACACCCAACCCCAAGTTGTGTGAGTCCCTGAGTTATTCGTGGAGGCTTGATCACCCTTCCACGTAATACGAATCCCAACCCGATGTTGTGGATCCTCACACGTTCCAACAATTGTCATGGCAACCTTGTGCACCCATTCACGATTAGTTCCCTCACTACGCACCCCATGCGCATCAACCAATTTTCCATCACGAAAGCGATCCTTTCGTGTATGATGAACTTGGCCCCACTCCGCACACTTAATTTGAGTATTCTCCATACACTCACGATAGTAGCGCGTTGTGTCCACCTCAACCACCACCACCACCCGTCACTCCACCACCATCGTCATCCACCTCCGCTCTCGAAAGCCTCTTTCAAAAGTTCATACTCGAGAAAGAGAAAGCCACTCAAATCCAAAGTCAAGCTCTCCAAAGGCTTGAACAACGATTAAATGAATTGGAGTGTGCAAGAGAATCGGACATTCCCATGGTTCGGGCCCCAAGTTGACAATTGTGTTGACTTACCTTTCGATAGTGAGCCTGATCAAATCCCACCATGTCCACCTGAACCCCACCTTGAGGTTCACACTCCCGTCATATCCAAAAATATGCCCGAGCTTTTACCTTATGCCCCAATTGCATATGTATTTGACATGTCCATATCTTTTAGGTTAGCTCCGTCTACGAGTGTTCACCATTTTCCTGAGATAGAATCCGCAATAGTTCCTAACTATCCAGATACGGATCATGTTTCACCATTCATGGCTCCCTTTGAGCCCGATATTTCTAGTGATCCCTCTATATCTGATCTTGGTGCCTCCTCTTACCCATCCACCACATTCACCACTGATACCTTTTTGAAGAAGTTGACAACTTCATCTTTAGAAACCACACTCCTTGTGAGTATTCCTTTACTCCTACCAATGAGTATGTGTCTCCCACGCTTGAGTTAGATCATCTTCCTCCACTATTTATCCCACCTGATCCACCGTTTATCCCACCCGACCCACCCATTGTTCTTTCTACCCCACCACCTGGTTTGGATCTTGATTTTACACAGTTCATGTTTCCATCCACATTTTTAGATCCTCACCTGAAACCATCCTCCACCATCTACGAGAGTATTTGTGGTGATACTCTCCACTTCCGTGACACCGAGCTTGTTACTCTATACCCGCCACTCTCTCGTGGTGTTGATTTTTCCCATCGACAGCTCCCTAGTGTGTCACGGCGCAACCATTATCATCGCCCATTCATAGAACAGTCATGCAATTTCGATGAGCCCCACCCCATTCCACTTTCCCCATCATATTTCCTTCCTCACCAACTAGAGCACCATTCTTATAGGGCCCTTGTTGCCCTTACCTTTCGGCTCAATAAGGCCCATGATCGGTGCCTATTCACCCTTACCCTTTCCTTTCTTCCCTATACCCTAATCTCCACCCACCCATGGTCCACCGATGCTTTGCATCGTGTGATGCACTTTGCCATACAAGTGCATTGACCCCTTTTTAGCCTCTATCCAACAAGACTGATGCTTCAGTCTTGTTTGGGGGTAATTCTCATCACCCGATTTTTCTGCCACCCTGTGCTTTCCTAGTTTTTATCTTTAGGGTGAGACTGAATCGCTCTGGCTGAAGACATTAAACTTAGCGCTACCGGGATGCAACCCGTGTTTCTTGTACTAGTCTCATCCTGTTTGGGGGTGGTGTTTCACATCACCCAATGCTTTATCATGTTTATAGACTTGTACACTTTTTTTCTCACTTCTTATTCAGGTTTATTATTGGCGATATCTATCCACTTCATTAGCGGTTCATTCTGGTAATCTCTTTCCTCCCTTATGCTCTCAATTTTAAAAATCATTTTACTTAACATCAAGGACGATGTTCTTTTTTGTTTGGGGGTAGGGAATTTTATGAAAATCGTACCTCTTTTGAATTTTTTTGATTTTTAAACCTGATTTTTAAAATTTCGTGCAGTTTCTTTCATCTCATTTATTGATGTGAATTTTCAATCATCCATCTTTTAAGTCTAGGAATCAAGCTAGAGGATTTATATTTTTCTAAATAGCTTATGTAATACGTAACAAGGCATGTTGCACTATGGATTCCTAGACTCAACAAAATTTGTGCACTTATCACGTCATTACGTTTAGAGTTGAAGAGTACTACAATTCTAAAGAGAACCTTAAGGATCACTAGTAGAGACTTTAGCTTGTGAGATTTGTGCCTTTCACCCTTTTTGAGTGTTTTACGCAATCTCTGAGTCACAAGTTGATTCAACTTCGTTTGGGTCCGCACTTTAATAGTTGTATGATCTCATTATTCTTCATTTTTGGCTTGATCACTGAGAATGACATCTTTTTCGATTTGTAAGAAACACGTGTCTTGAAATTTGTCCTGAATACTAGATTTTCATCCATACACCTACCACTTTTCCATATCACATTTACATTCACTTCACCAATTAGATTACCATATTCTACTCTATTCACACATATTCCCCACACCCTCACCTATCATCTCCTTTTATATTTCATCCATCATTTTTTTGAGAAAAAGAGTGTTTATTTCAAATGTTAAATGTCTTCATTGTTGGTCTGAAAAGAGAAAAAAAAATAGCAAAAATAGAAAATATAGGGAAAAAAAATAGAGAAAAGGAAGAAAAATATAAAAAAAAGAGAGAAAAGAAAAGAAAGAGAGTTTATAGTTAGTAGTTGGTTTTGAAATAAAGACATTTGTTCTTCATAGTACACTCTTCTCGCTCATCCATCATACATCCATCATTTCACACATCCATCCTATTCTACCTCACCTCATCCCACATACCTCATTTCATTTCTCCCTCACCCATTGTCATCCATATTTTTCCTAGGTGTTCGGGCCAATGAAAGTCAACGTGGTGAATAACTCGACGTTCTCACTATAGTGATTAGCATTTATTTCATGAGATCATTTTTCTTTCTAATTGTTCGTTCTTTCTTATATGTGTGTGAGACGTTTGAACTTGCTTGCATTTACTCACCTCCTCACACACAAGAGCGATACACTACCCGTATATCGAGAGTTCGTTTGAGAGAGTTATATCCAGTGAGATTTGAAGTTGAAGTGTTGATTCCGATAAGGAAATCTAGGAATTAATCTTATGATACTCGACCCGTTTTGACAGATTCACACTACACAAGTTGAGTTCTAGGAAGGATGTGCCTTGTGTATTTACTTAGCTAAACATTTTATACACATTCTAACTTGTATTTCTATAATTATTTTTCTCATGATGGATTGTGCGATTATTCTACGTCTAATAAGAGATGGACTACCTTTCAATAAATCTTTGCAAAATAAGAATTTTGTGGGTATATTCCCTGCAAACCCTCACAAGACACAAATCGTCCTGTAGGGCAACCTATAGGTTTAAAGGCTTGTGGCACATGCTAAGTGCAATCGCAAGTGCCCGTGAAAGTGGTACACTTTTGGTTTCTTATCTTTCTCTTTCTCTCTATCTTATTGCTCGAGGACTAGCAACACTCTGTTTGGGGGTGGTGGGATAAGCACCCAAAAATGTACATTTTATACCCCGAATAGACGTACTTTTGTTGCTAATTCTCGACAATATGGGTCTTATGCGCTTAATTGTTCAATATGCAGGCTTAATTACGGTTGCAGTGTCAAAAGTTGTAATTCGAAGCAACTTGCAGTAAAATGGAGCTAATTCCCTCTCCCGTACCCTAACCCGAGCCTAAACCTAGCCCAAACCTACCCCAAGCCCGTGTGTGTTTAGTTTGTATCTTTTTATATTTTTTATATTTTTGGTTTGAGTCATTTTTATTTTTATTTTTATGATTTATTTTTTATTTATTTAGGATTTTTAGGTTTTATTTTCTATTTTTATCTCTATTTTTATAATTTTGTTTTATTTTGATTTTTATTAGCTTTTAGTTTAGTCTTATTTTATTAGGATTAGTTTTAGGAGTTTATTTTTAGTTTATTAGATTTTATATTTTAGGACTTTTGTTTTCACATTTTATTAGATTTTTTTCATTTTTATTTATTTTGTTTTATAGTTTTAGTTTTTAGTAGCTTAGGATTTTATTTTTTCTTGTTTTAATATTTTTATTTTTATTTTTTTAGTTAGTTAGATTTTGTTTTATATTTTTTGTTTAGTTAGTGTTATTTTAGGTGCCCAAATTAAACACACACACACACACAACACCTAATTAACTCACACCTTTAAATATACACTATCCTACACCTAAACACTACCTCACCCTCATACTACTCCCCTACACCCTCATCACACACAAACCCACCCCCACTCACCTTCTTCAACAAACATCCCACCTACTATTCATCATCATCCCCATCTATCCTCTCTCTCCTCCATAGCTACAAACACCCACAACATCAAACCCAACCAAAAAAATACCACCATCTGCTGGTGGTGACTTGAAACCGCACCCTCCTCCGGCATTAACCCTCGCCCAATCCTCAACCTGCAAAGCCCCCCATCTCGACGCCGATGCCAGAACCCATATCTGGCGCGACCTCCGGGCTGACCCACCTGACAAACTCGACTGCGATGCCCCACCATCACAACCCTCCCTACCTCTGTCGACCTACCCCGAAACCCACCGGCATCCCTGTTAACCCTTAAACCCGTGACCGCTCCTCGCCAATGGAGCCCCGGTCGTGACCCTCTGCACCCCTCGTTCTCTCCTAGCGCCGGTGGTCCAGCTACCCAGATCCTTACCTCCGGCCAAAGCTACACCCAACCCTCCATCAACACCGAAGCTCCGACCCGACAACCCCTAATCCGATTCCGATCCAACCCTTTCCCGAAACCACCAACCCATGTCCATTTATCTTCATTACCCATTTTCCTTAAGCCAACACGATCACCTGCCAATACAAACCAAAGCAAAAGAATAAAATTGCCCACATGTTTAAATCACATGTCTTCTAATCCAATTACCCACTTATCCCAAAATGCCCCCAACACCTTTTAACTCACATTTCCCTCATGAGTTCCCAACTACCCTCATGTGCACCCATATCAGATTTTATTACCTCACACCTTTGCCATGCTCATGTGCTCTTATCCTCACTCAATTTTACCAATACCCAATTTACCCCTAGCCTCCATGTGCACCATATAAAAGAAGACTTGGGCCATTTTCAAAGAGATCTCAAAATTAGTTTTAAGCTTTGTGTGAAAAATTTCTCTACACTCCTCTTTAGAGAGTATTTTCATTTTTAGAAAATATCTCAATATAGAGGTGTGCAGTGAAATTTATCTCTAGGATAAATTTCACCCCACCCATCTATTATGAATTTTTGCATTTTTAGCAATTATTTCAAAATAGATTGATGTAGTTGAATTTATCCCTTATGGGAGGTAAATTCTAATCCATTCCTTTATGTTGAGATTTTTCATTTTTAGCATTTATCTCAATATAAAGTAATGATCTAGAATTTATTTCTTTGGATGAGTTTTAATGTACAATTTTATAATGTTAGGATTTGCATTTTTAGCAAATCTCTTTTATTATTTAATTGTCCATTATGAATTCATCCACTATACTTTTTATTTTTATATTGTAATTTTTAGTTTAGATTCAAGAGGAGCTTTTAGATAGAAATTTTTAGAGAGAGAATTGTAGAGAGATAAATACCATTTTGTCAATAGTTTTTGTTTTTATTTTTTTAGAGATTTGGTGAGGTTTAATTGTGAGTAATTGAATTGTTTGGAAGATGATAGAGTTCAAATTGCCAATTTCAGGGAGACTTGTTGAAGATTTGTTCTCTTTCTCTACTCTTTTATTATATATGCCTTTGATTATTTGTTCATCATGTTTAATATCATGTTAGGCTAAATCCCCTTTCAAGGGGTGGGGGAAACCCTTATTTGATGTTATTTTAGTTTAATTAGTTTGATTACTTGAAATTTCCCTTTGAATGTTAATTTTGATCCCTCACCCTTAGATTTACGCCTCGAGAGAGGGTAAATGATTTTCGAGAGAAAATAAAAATTCTAGTTATAATATCCATTTTAGATTTGAACTAGAGATAGGGGTTTCTTAAGTGGGGTATTATAACTTGAATTTCAACTCTAAATTTATTTTCTATGATTTACATAAATTTTAATTGATCGATCCTAGCGGGTGATTAATTAAAAGGAGTGTTGATCTATTTTCTAGAGTTGTGGGGTGTTAAACTTAATTTTCTAAAAGGTTATTATTAAAATTATATTTGCAACGAGAGTTGATTTGTAATTTTGATATTAATTTGGAAGAATTCAATTAATTAAATTAATTAGTTAGAATAGCTAAAATTTGTGGTCTAATCCCATTCCTTGATTGTTCTCACAATTATTTACCTCACTCTATCTCTTTTTTTAGTTTAGACTTTATTTTTCATTTTAGTCATTTTCTAGTTATTTGTTGTCATATCACATTTAGTTTAGTTGAGTTTAAATCCTCACCTCACCCTATTGTTTTAATATTTGAAAAAGCTAAAAAAAGTAAAAAAAGTGAAAAAGCACAAAAAGAAAATAAAAAGTGAATTACAATTGAATTTGTCTCTAGCTTACCCCTTTGGAAGTGGATTGATACCCTTACTTACCTCTACACTTGAGTTGATATTATTTTGTAGGTATTTGAGGTTTTGATTAGAAAAACTTTTCAGGCAACGACAAAAGAAAAAGATACACGCAAAAGTTTTTTTTTTATCAATTACTGTTCAATCCTTATGTCTGATACGTCTAAATAGATTAGTATTCGAAATTGAGGTAAAAACAAAGAGCACCTGAGCTACAAAATTAAAAATCCAAGACTTTTTTCAACTTAGAAACATTAAATTTTGAGTTGAGGGACCCCGAATCACACATTCTCACATCAATTAACATGGTAACTTTCTTGGTCCCTCATTCTTGATGGTAGATACCTGTAACGTATAGCATTCACTAATTCATTAGTGGTGATGTTCCTAGAAATCTAGGATATTTGTACTATCTCTAAAGTTCCACTAGCAATGAAAATTATAGCAACGATAACTATAAAAGCAACAACAATGCAATCCATTTATGACAGTTGAGAGTTATGCAATCTGGGATGTTTGTAATGTCACCTCTCAAATGATCAAACAGTTGAGAGTTATGTAAGGAAACATTCTATAATATATAAATGCGAAAGTTGAAGGATATTCATAGTTTTGAATTACTAAAACGTCATTTTAAATTACTGAAGACACTTCACATCTATTACCACAATGCAATCCGTTTATGACAATATTCATACACTATAACTATACATGTGTAGCACGGTAGCCATGGCGGAGGGAAAAAATCTTAGACAAATTATAAAGGCGAGCGTGGAAAATCAACATCCTATATATTTTCACCCACTATACACCGTATGCTCGCTAGTGGCTCAACCAGGTTATCGAATGAGACTCACAATGACGGAATTGTGTCGGCATATGAGAAGTCTACCGAAAGTAGAAACACATCATGGTTGGAATTTGAAATTTGTTGAAGGGTGGAGCTCGTTCAAATACAGATGGGAGTTATATATAAGATAAAATTTGTTCAAGATGTAATATAACATTTCTAATGAACAATTGGGAGTTATATATACATATAGTACACAACTAGTTTAGACTATTAATATATGAGTTGAGAGAACACTTAAAAATGAAGTAAAAATGCAGTAAAATCACTAAAGTTGAAGTGAAACGATTAGAAAGTCAACATACCCCTGTTAGAACGAAAAAACACAAAATTAGTAAATGTAAAACAAAAAATGAACAAAACAAAAAGAATATGAACCTAAACTAAAATGCAGCCTTCTTTTGGTGTAAACTTGTTGTTAGATCAACAACTATAACAAACTTACCCCATGTCATGTGCTTCAAACCACCTTATGAGAAGTTGATTTTGCGTTCAGTCGGAGCTCAATGTCATACAGTAGTCCACAAACTCAATACCAAGCTTTTAATGGCCAAAAGGTCAAATATTTAATAAATTTAAAAAAAAGATGAACAAAATTAAATATCTATAAAGAATAGAGATGGAAAAATGAAATAATAACACAATCCAGACTTAGTGGATTTTTAGATGTACGAATGTAATACTTACATTAACTCTTTTATATGCAAATGGTCCACTTTTTTAAAGTTCGCAGTTGAGCAATGGTAAATTGAGCCCTATTGCCTCTCTTGTAGTACTACAACGTGACCGTGTAGATGGCACTAGGCCTGAACGCCATATATCAAAATGAACATTAATTTGTCAAGTAAAATACCACATGCAGTATATCTCAGGCTCCTAGCTAAAAATGAACAATAGTTAGTGAAATCAAAATGAAGAAACAGAGTTAAATAAAACCTTAAATTTTATAACTTCAATTCAAGCTTCAAACCCTAAAAAAAATTGAAAGAAAGAGACATAAATACTTACATTACATTAGAATAAATGGAACTTGTGAACATATGGTAACACAATATATCTTACACAAATTGAAAGAGAAGAAATGTAAAAGTAATGGAGCTAAGTGATATATTTTCTCCATTAAAGAGCACCATAAATATTTTTTCTATTAAAGAGCTCAAAACAGAGCCCTAATTTCAAAACAAAGTTAAAAGCCCTAATTTCAAAATAAAAGCCCTAATAAAACAGAGAAACAAAAATTTCTTCTCTGTCACCAGCAAAGAGAAAACATGGTAGAAATTGCTCAAAAAAAAAAGAAACAACTCTGGATTTATTGACCAGGTAGAAATTGCTCAAAAAAAGGGGGAAAAGTCAAATGGCTAGAAATATCACCTTTAAGAAGAAGACGGATGACAACCGGGTGGAATGGTGTTTGTGTGGGAGAAGATTGATCAAGCTGGTGTCAGGTGGAAAGGGTTTGTATGGGTAAAGAATGATCAAGCCAGGTGGAAATGGGAGAGTGGGTCGGCGTTAATGGTGGTGGATCGCTGCACAAAGAGAGAGAGAGAGAGAGAGAGAGAGAGAGAGAGAGGTATGTATGAGAAAAGGGGTAGAATAAGAGAATAAGCTTTGAGAGAGAGAAAAAATGGGTAAATCGGTTCACGCTCAGTTGTCCAAATATCCAAAATAGTAAAATACTATTGTATCCTTATCTTTGAATTTTGAAGAGAAGGGGGAAAATTAGAGTATATTAAAAGAGGGGGAATTTAAAATTTTCAAGGGTAAAATTGGCATTGGTGGAAAAAATTAGTTGATGACATCATAGTGCTATCTTATGACATACATAAGTTTTGTAACTTATTATATAGAATAGGATGGTAGGGAGATATAAGGTGGGATTGGTTTTTAGTATGTGGTATGAGTTACTCAGTTGGTTTGTGGTTGTAGAAGATGGCATGTTGGATTTTTTCCTTAACAACCAAGTAATAGGTAAAATAAGGAAGAATCATATTCTCTCTCTCTATGTGTGTGTGTGTGTGTGTGTCATGAAAACAAACCCTTCTAGGGTTTGCGTGGCGGCTCAAAATAATGCAGTCACTCTCAACCCTAAACCTCCAGATTTAAATAATGTTTGGTCATGTTCATTTTCATCTGTAGTGGCAAATAAGATGTTGAAAGAAATTAATCTCAAGACTCCTACTCGTTTTAAAGGAGAACCACCAGTAATATTTTCTAATGAGGACATAGAAGCTTTGGGAGAACCATTCAAGTATCCAATCATTGGTAAGTTTTTTCATGGAAGGCTAAGTATGGAGGAGATTAGAAAGAACGTGCTAATGTTTGATCTGAAACAAGATTGCACTATTGGATGGATTGATGACAAACATGTTTTTTTAGATTGAACTGCGAAGAAGTTTTTGTAAGGGTGTGGACAAAAGATATATGGTACTTAGGTAGATATACAATGAGGACTTTTAAGTGGTCTCCTCAATAGAAAGTTGAAGAAAAAAGTTTGTGGTGTCTGCATGGATCCATTTCCCTAATTTTCCTATTCATCTTTTTGCTAAATCGTCCTTATTTTCTATAGCCTAGCTAATAGGAAAACCTCTGAAAATGGATGCCTCAATAGTTTCTCAATCGATACCAAGTCTAGAAAGAGTTTGCATTGAGCTAGATCTGATTCAAAAGATGCCAAAAAGAGTGTGGATTGTAGTAGGTGATATATTTTGGTAAGAAGTGATATATGAGAATATTTTAGATTATTGTATACATTGTATGAAAAAAGTCCATAAGGAGGAATCTTGTATTTTCTTGAAGTAAAGTAAAGGAGAATTCATCATAGATAACAAAGCAATCAAAAACCTACCAAGACTACAAACCCCCACCAATCCCTCAAAGAATAATCCTAAACCCATACAAACCCAAGAAATCCAAAATCCCAAGGCCCTTACTCTAAATGACCCTCAGTCATCTTCCAGAGAACTTGAAATCATTATTTCTTCCAAAGAAAATGAACCCCATTTAGATATTAAAGACATTGTCTAGAAAACCTATCCTTAAACCCATGTTCATATAAACCTTGAATACAATCCTCATCAAAATTAATACTCTCCCAAGTTTCTTACTAACTGAAATAAAGACCAAGCCATACAATATTATTTCCATCCCCTTATCCTAAAGAAATCCACACTAATTTCCATCATATTCAAAAGATCCAACATTATAAGATATCCTCTCAAGAAGCCTTTGTTGTTAATGAGTTAGGTTTATCCCTAATGGCAATAGAGCTACCTGATTATAATGTCCACCATGCTAAAGAAAAGGAACATTCTTCAAAATCAGAAGGAAAGAAGATTGTCAACTATGTAATGCAAGAGGAGCTCCAAAGTTTTTCATCTTGGTTTGATAGAAAATGGCACAATATAGAGGCTCATAAAGAGAAGCTAAGGAAGAATAAGTTTAAGGTGAAATCAGAGGAGATAACCAAGATTCAAATAGCAGGGTTGAAGAGGATAAGGGGATGGAATGGCCCTTTGTTCAGAAGAATTACTAGCGCTCAGGTGAAAGATAACAAGAAAATATCCCACCAATTGTCTCAACAATTAATTTGATAAGTTAGAATGCTAGAGGAATGGATAATAATCCAACTGATAGAAGAATTAAAAGGCTAATTAAGCTTTATAGTTTGCCTGCAATGTCTATTATAGATACTAAAGACTCATGCTCTAAAATAAATAAATTGATGTTGAAGTGGAATTTTGATGAAGCAGTAGCTAACAAATCCAATAAGATTTGGTTCATATGGAGGATGGGGTTAAATGTCAAAGTCATTTTGAATGAGGATCAATTTATTTCTTTGATGTTGTCTCATGAGATTTTGAAAGTAGAAGTTCTTTTAACTTTAGTATGTGCTAAGAATATGAAAAAAGAGGAGATATCTGTGGAAGGACTTAGAATTTTTAAGCAGTCACTACGATGATCTAGCCCAATTATTTATGGGAGGTTTTAATGTTGTCTCAGGACAAGCTGAAAGAATAGGTGGTAATTCTACTAATTTCCAATCGATGGAGGAATTCAATGGTTGTATTAATGCTAGTGGCCTCTTTGATATGGGTTACCAAGGGTCCATCCAGATTTACTCAGTCGAACTATAGAGTGGGTGAGATGCCATCAGTGCAAGGATAGATAGAGCCTTATGTAACCTTAATTGGTCCTCTGAATTTCAAATTTGTTCTATCCCTCACTTATCAAAATTGTGTAGTGACCATTCCCCTATAATTCTTTCCATTAAAAATCAGTTGGATTCAATCCCAAAGACTTCCATATTCCAAAAGATGTGGACTTCCCATAATCAGTTTCTTAGCACATTATCCAAATTACAGTATTATCAAGCATTAGTAGGGCATATGGTCATCTTTACAATTAAGCTAAAAAGATTGAAAGAATACCTTAAAGTGTGGAATAGAGAAAACTTTAAGAATGTTTTTTAGAACATTAATAATCTTGAGGATGAGGTTTTAATCTTAGAGAATGATATTTATGTTCAACCAACTCCAAAAAACAGATGAAGATGCAGTTTGTCAGAAATAAGCTGAATGAGGCTTTGAAATAAGAGGAGATCTTCTGGAGACAAAAATAAAAGATGGCTTGGTGAAGGAGATAACAATACAAAGTTCTTCCATGCTGACATTAAAGCTAGAAAGAGTATATCGATAATTATCAAAATCAAAGATGATGATAATTAATGGAAGGAAAATTCTAGAGACATAGAAAAAAATTGGTGGGTCATTTCATAGATAGATGGACGAGTGATAAATTGGATATAAATGAAGGTCTCTTGGAGGTTATTCCTAGTTTAGTGGCTACAGACTTGAACTTTATGTTATCCAAAGTTCCATAAGAAGATGAGGTGTTCTAGAGCATTAAGAATTCGAATAAGGATAGCAGCCCTGGTCCGTATGGATTTACTGGTGCTTTTTAAATTAAATGTTGGCAAGTGATTAAAGAAGACCTTATTAAAGCCATCTAATTTTTTTTCTTGGTGAGTCAACCCCAAGAAGTTGGACTGCAACAAATTTAGTGTTGATCCCTGAAGTGAAGTTTCCTTCCAATAGCTCTCAATTCAGACCTATCAGCTTGGCTATTTTTTCTCAAAAAATTATTTCCAAGATTCTTAATTCTATATTAGGCCATGTTTTACTTCTTATCATCTTTAGAAACCAAAGTGGTTTTATTAAAGATAGAAATATCCAAGATAATATCATTTTGGCTCATGAGATGGTAAATCTGCTTAATAGAAGATCCCATGGCTCTATTGTTAATATTAAGTAGGATATGGAGAAAGCTTATGATAAAGTTTCTTGCTTATTTCTCATTAAAGTTATTAGAAAATTTGGATTTAATGAAACTTTCATTGATCTCATGTGGAGGCTGCTCTCAAATAATTGGTTTTCCATCCTTATAAATGGTAAACCATCGGGCTTTTTTGAATCTTCAGAGGTCTGGAGCAAGGTAATCCCATATCTCCTTCCCTTTTTGTGATTCAAGCTGAAGTCTTAAGCAGGGGTATAGATAATTTGGCATACAGAAAGAATATTATTCCTTTATACCATCCTTCAGGTTTCTCTTTAATTACACATTTGAGTTTGCTGATGATATAATTACTTTTATTAATGGGAAGAAAAGGAGTTTACAAAACCTTATGTTGTTCCTAGAAAGTATGAGAAGTCTTTCGATCAGCTTATTAATAGAGGTAAAAGCTCTTTCACAATAGTTGATCATGTTGTAGTGACTAGGAGAAATTATATAGCAAAGTATTTGGGATTGAAATTTAAGAAGCTGCCTTTAACCTACTTAGGTTGTCCTCTTTTTTATGGGAGAAACAAGTCCATTTATTATGCTGATTTGATTGAAAATATAAGATCTAAATTTGTTGGGTGGAAAACTTGATACCTTTCTACTAGAGGTAGGCTAGTCCTTATTAAACGTATCTTGCCTTCAATCCCAAATTTCATCTTATTAGCATTGAATCTCCCTAAAGATATAATCAACATAATTCATTATCTTTTTAGCAAATTCTTCTAGGGAACAGGTGGTATAAGGGGTGATAAAAAAAGCTTAGGTCAATTGGGAGAATTTATCTCTTCTAATAGAGGAATAGGGCATAGGTGTTAGAGATATCAATGATGTAAATAAAGCTTTCTTTTATAATTTGTCTTGGAGGATGAACAACTCAAAAGGTGTTTGGGGAACAATTATGAGGAATAAATACAAGAATTCTTTTTTTTTGTAACTATACAAGGATTCTTTAATCAAGGGATTTAATGGATGCCCCATCATCAAAATAATTAGAAGATTTAAAAAGAAGGTGATTGATCATACTGGAAATGTTAGAGGTGAACGGATATGGAATCCCTCATTTCATGGAAGTTTCCTATTAAAGTCAGTGTAACAACCCTCGATTCTGGGAGGCTCATTTTATACTAATTTTACCGCATAAGGTAATTATATGAAATGTGGGGACTGGAGTAAATATTAATTGAATGAATCGAAAGTTAATATTTACTAGATTGATGCATATTTACTATATGTGGAAGTAAATATCATTACGTTGTATGTTTTTGGTGTCATGATTTAAATGACTTTATGGTTTAAATAGAAAGTGGAACTCAAAATAATTTATAAAATTTCCGGATGCCAGTTTAGAGGATGTAGTTAGTCTCGGATGGTGCGAGACAGTCAAAATAAGTGTCATATTGTATTTTTGCATTTCGGGCACTTTTACCTGGTTTTAGCTTATATGCGTATTTGGGAGTCATCTTAATGTGGTGTTAACCATTTAAGTTGGGAGTTTTAACTTAAGCCACTATTTAAGTCTTCTAAAATCCCTTATTTTTTCCCCATTTTTATGTTTTGAACATAGAGAGAAAAAAGAGAGAAAGAAAGAAGAGAAAAGAGGAAAAAGAAGAGAAAAATGAAGGTGGAAGATGGATTGATGCTCCTACTAAAAGAAATCTGAGATATCAACCCTAAGGAAAGTTTTCTACTTGCTAATATGTGATTTAAGATGAATAATTTGTCTGATAGTTGTGTATTTGCATTTATGGAAAAAAATGGAATTTATGGGATTCAAACCCTAATTTTAGTTTTGATGATAAAATTGTGAGTTTTAATAGTTATCAATCATGTAGGATAATCTTTGGGTAGATAAAAGTTGTTGGTTGTGTTCAAAATGAAAGAGATTTAAGATTTGGGTTTAGCTTTTGGAAGAAGGAAGAACCCTAGGTCTACTACGACCGGTCGACCGCGGTCCCCTGACCGGTCGACCTGGCCTTCGTGGGAGGGCTCACTGCTTTCCTACAAAGGCATAAATTTTGAGCGCGGTCGACCGCGATTCCTTTACGGGTCGACCGGCCCCTCTGTTGTAAGCTTTCTGCTTTTCTTCGTAGGTAAAACCTTGAGACGCGGTCGACCGCTGTCTTGGGATCGGTCGACCGGTCCCCTGTTTTTCATCCTAAAATCTTACTTTGTTTCCTAGAGTTATTTTCTTTAATAGGGACTAGGAACCTTCTTGAATGAAGTAAATTTAGATTTTTAGAGTCCTAGACGAATTAATTATCCACCCTACATTAGAAATAGGATAGGTGGGAACTTTTCCGGGGATTATGCCTATTGATGTTAGGGCATTCTTTCTTCTAGTTGATTTCTTTTAAACTAGGGGATGCATTGTTATGCTTGGGAGACCTTAGAAGCTCATTGGAGCTATGTTATCCTTGAGGGTTTATTATATCTATCAACGAATCTTGGGAGAATAATTAAAAAGTCTATTTATTCTTTGAGGTCAAAATGTCAATGTAAATACATACGGCTCCGGATTTAAAAAGGCGAAATATTTACAAGATGTAAATGAATATGGTTTCGGATAAATGGAATTATACATTTGCTAAAACGTAATTGGATATGGAAATGATGGTAAATGATAATTTACTTAATCATCAATATGATAAATGGTAATTTGGTTAAACACACCTCTCTAAATGGCATCATAAGGGAAGTTCGCGCGCTTGGTGATGCTCCCTGGCTAATGAATGAAGGGTGGATATAGTCCTAGGCCATATGCGCGATTATGTTATGTTTTCTGCGCTGGTGAGGGGATTCCGGGTGTGGTCCTGACTCTCCCGCAGGCATATGGTCGCTTCCCGACGTTTGCGTTATGATCCCAGGTTCTCTTGTATAGATAGGCCCTGGAAGATGATGGTCCTTTAGGGGCGCGCCCAGTGGGGAAACTTGGAGGGGCGGTCTTAGAATCGTTGTATGCATAAGAATATAACCATTCTAAATCAAGTGGGACTTGATGTATGATAAATGCCATAAAGAGCATTTAATGTTGATTATATTCCTGCTAAGGAATGGTAATGCCAGGATGGGCATGTAATTAAAATAAAAGCCACAAAGAGCTCAAAATTGAGATAAAAGCCATAAAGAGCTTATATTTATAGATTTATTTTCCTGTTGAGGAATAAACTATGACACGAATCGGGGTATATAATAGAAGTTTTAATTTTGCTAATCTTTCTTTTCCTCTTGCTTAGTTAAATTTAAAACTCATGCTTTTCTTTATTTCGTTAGCTTATGCTGTAGATCTATGTAGATAGATTTGTTTCCTTTTTGTCTTTTCTAGCATAATGATATTCATAGCTGTCATACTCTTTATTCATCTGGTAATCATATAGAACCGGGCCCTGACCCTTTTACACTTCTTGTTGCATGTGCATCTTGTCTCTGCTCAGGTACTCCTCCGCGGGGATGCCTGATTTGAATTCCTATTCCGATGTCCTCGACGAGCCATGATGCATTGAGGGTATAACGGGACACAATTGGTATAGACGTTTTCATTTTTACATTCTAGTTAAGATCAAGTCTTTTATTCGGGCGAGGTGCCCAAGCTTTTGTAAATGTTTAATGAAGTGTAATATGCAACTTATTGAACTTGTGTATTATTGGTGTATCAGTTGGTGACCGGTATCATATTCCGTCTTTTTATTGTATTCTTGTCGTATTATTTATATAAGTCTTGGGGTTTCCCTTATCTTTCAGGAATTGGGTTGTTTGTTTTCATTTCTTTACTTTCAAATCAAAATTTTTGACAACCCGTTTTCTGAAATATGGGGTGGTTATCCTGGATACTCTATATTCTATTGTGATGCTGAGGATGATTCCATCTATGATTCCATTATATTGGAGTATTGGGCTGACCACCCCCTATTTCGGATTGGCGGGTTATCACAGATGGTATCAGAGCATCAGGTTCTAGAGTCTTTAGGAATCTGTGTGTGAACGCCTTAAGTTTCAGCGTTGCTTTTGACTGGACATAGAGCCTTAGGATTAAGATCGTTGGTTTCTCTTGTGAGATTTTGTTCTTCTGCCTTGAGGTAGAATCTATAAAATCTCTTACGCATTCGTGTGAGAGTAGTAGGTCGATTGAAGAAGGGCGTCATGAGCAGGAACGACGAAGGACTGTAATTTTTGGTCGGGGATGAGGACCGTTTTGGAGGTCGCTCCCTTTTTGTAGCACTCCCTTGTCTTACTACTACGACTACTAATTACATTTGATGTAGTTTCCTAAGTACCGCTAGAAGTAGAAAGTGGTACTAAGCTTGAGATTTCAAGCGATGCTAGATTGGAATGGAGAAGTGCCCTGAAGTAGGTTGGAGGAAAATCCTTCACCTGTAGGAGTAATATAGTGGTGGTGAAAATGTGACCACCATATTCGAGTGTGCCAGAAGTTTTGCCCGTAGAGAAAACCGATAGATACTTTCTATCGTAAGTTTCTCCGGGATAACTGGACTGAGGAGGAGGTGAATTCTCGTGTGTTCACGGAATGCTCGGCTAAAGGACGACAGTGAATAAAGTGTTGTACGGTTATGGAGATCGTGCATCATAAAATGATAGGCTCCAGAATAAGTGTGGTTAGCACTTCTGATGGGGTAATGAAATGAAACCCTTTTGGTGGACATCAGCCTGGAGAGGTTTCATTGAACTGAGGAAGAGGAGGCCGAGAGCATGTCCTCTTTTATTAAGAAAGTAAGGGGGACTGCGTGAGCAATTGTTGTTAGCCAAAGTTGGAACAATGGCTAGGATATGGAGTCTGAGAACCATTAGTATCGACCCGGAGTGATTGGCATAAATTGTGGGTGGGAATTCCGCCTTATTAGTGGGTGGTGTATTCCTTAGGAGAAGACTTAGTAGTATTGTATCCACTGTAGATTCGGGTGTGTAGTTTGAGCTCGTTGTAGAATTGACGCGATTATAGAAGAGTAATTATATAACTTCCGTGGTAGGGAAGTTTTATGATTTCTTCACTCGTTATGAAACGAGTGATGATATTTTAAAGGTATATGTGTTATATGTGATGTGTGGTATGAGTGTTTTATTGCTTGTTTGCATTGTATGTGGTTGTTGTGACTTATCTCCACGACCAACAAAGTTAAGTAGTAATGCATAGGAGGGGTTCCTTGTCTGGATTCCGCTTTTGCGGGACGCTCCACCCGTGAACCTTAACGACGTTGGGAGTGGAGAGATGTTTCTTTTCCTTTCTCTTATTTTATGTACATTATGCGAGTAAAAATATTTTGGTCCGTTCGGAGTGATAGCAAGCAAATAAAATTGTAAGGCTATCTTACTTCTAGTTCAAAATGGAACTAGTTGTTCTATGATTTCTCTCCTGGATACAAGTTGGGACTTTATAGAGGTGGATCGAGGTAGGTAGGAGATCTTGTTATTCGTTTTATTACCTTGTGTGAGTGTTTGATTATTTGTTTGTTATGTTTATGCATGTTACGCTTATCTCCATGATCAACTAGTTAAGTAGGCATGTGTCGGAGGGGTTCCTTGTTTGGATTTCGCTTCGGCGAGACACTCCGCCACATGAACACTTAACGATGTTGTGATTGGAGAGATGCTATCCTTTTCTTTCTCTTTTATTTTATTTACTTTGTTGTTAGGAGTAGGATTGGAAGTATTAGCCGAGAATCACGTAGTAGAGTGATTAAGGGCTATTAAAGTGCGAGATAGAAGCACTGTATATAGTTCTCTCCTCTTATCGATGCGAGGGAGACTGAGATACGAAGTCGAATTGAGACTTCGGGACTTTGCCTTGATAAGAAGGCCATGTTTATACAAGGAGATATGTATTTGAAAGGCTTCACAGGAAGTGAATGTCTGATCAGTTAAAATCTTTAATAATGCTATGGTAAGACATAGAAGTAGAATTTTGTTGAAATGATTGCAAGTTAAAATTTATTGATCCCGATTATGTGTTTTAGACCGTCACATCTTAATGACCGACGATGCGACGTAGTAGTGTAACGGGAGGGTTCCTTGTATGGATTTCGCCTCGGCGAGACGTCCCACGCATGAAACCGAGCGAATGTTGGGAACTGAGATAGGTCTTGGACACTAGGGATATACTCAGTATTACATATATATACGACTTAGATAGGATATCTATAGATAGACCTTAGAATTCATTAGAACTTTAGGGATATTAGGGTATGTGATGTTAATTCAGGAAGGTGGTGAGGAGTGGACCACGAGTAAGTCGTGGCTGGGATTAGATCCCTAGGAACGAGATTTATGGGGTCTCGAGAGGTTTGGTAGGTCTAGCCGCAATAGATGAGGCCTTTCTTAGAAATAGTGTTACGTTGGAACTTCTCTTCTGGGGAGTTAAAAGGACGGGTGGACCCTCACTCCTGAGCCCATGATAGTGAGCTAGAGAGTGGTTGTAATGGAGAAGCTTCTGCCAGGTCGAGGAGTAATGATACTGGAGCATAGACCCATTGTTTATGCATCTCATAAGCTTAAACTTGTGGGAAGTATTAGTCCATGCTTGAATTAAAATTTCATCGTGGTAGTGATCACCTTAAATAGATAAGGCACTACTTCCTGGGAAGGAAATCTAGTCTTTCTCGCTAGCAGCGAGTTGTTGCAATATGTCGTGGGAGAAATCGAGTTGGTGCTCGGAGTTCAGAAGGACTAGTGATTGGATATTTTCTCATTCGCTAAGGAAATGCGATTTGGGGTAGTAGATGTGTCGAGTAAGAGAATCGTCAGAGATATTTATGTTGACTAGGAAAGCCAAATGAAACGATCATGACTCGGAAGACTCTGTAGCAAGGGCATTCCGGTCTGTGATCGACCATTTCACCTACTCGTGCGAAGAAGAGTGTCGGTGGAATGAAGAAGAGTATAGTCATAGACGTTTGCATTGAATTGTCGGCAGCGTTCTGGTCATGATCCTATTCGAGAAAATTGTAAATTGTCTGACCAGACTGTTGCATTTCCGGCCATTATGGACGAACTTCATGTGGATGAGTACGGCCCGCTCTTTATGGAGGAATGGTCGAACCGTGGGAGGTTCCTATTAAAATAGGGTAGACCGAGACTAGATATTCGTGTCGGAGGTTTGGTACAAGTTTCCATGAAGTAATGGGAACCGTATGGAAATGGAGTATACCTTACCCCCTAACACGGATGAATGAATGGAGGAGGCCGGCTTAATGTCGAAAGGAGTATCTTGATTGTACGCCTTAGAATACATGACTGACAGAGCAGTAGTGTGTATGGATGGAAATCCCTGTACAACCTTTAGGCTTTTGAATGGCCTTATGGATTATTTCCTAAGGCCTTGGCATTGTGAGTGGCCTAGCGTGGTCGGATGAGTAATTCATATACTCGTTGGAAGGAACCAACGGGTAATATGTTCCTTGGACTTGGGGTGGTTTGGGGACATTCCTTTAAATATTTGGCTTTTAAGCCATACACCTTGATGAGATACGTGTAATACCCCGTATTTTTGTGATATTTATTTATGGGATTAATTGAATTAAATGTGTATTAATTGGAAATTAATCTGGATAAAAATAATAGCGAGATGCGAGTTAGTATTTGATATTAATGAGTATATATGGCTATATATGAATATTGAATTATGAAATTTGTCGTGAGATTGAAATACGGTAATTTGGGAATTTTGTTGAGACGCGTGTGACAGACGCGTCAGGAATATATTTATTTTAATTATAAAAGTGAATTTTATTTCTATTAACCGTATGGTCATTTTGAGTGCGCCAACGCGTCCGGAAGGGTCAAAATAGTCAGAAAACACTAGCCGGGGGTTTAGTTTGGGTCCCGGGGCATTTCTAGGCAATGCCGGCAACGTATAAGGGTAGTTTGGTAATTTTGAATTTTTGGGAATTAAAACCTACGAAAATTGGGAATAAAAAAGCTGACTTGGTAATTGCCCACTAAACCCACTAACCACATCTTAGGACTTAATGGGCTACGGGGGTTATTAGAATTGTTCCAAAATTTCCTAAGGCAAACCCTAGCCACCATTATCACCTTGGAGAAGAAGGCTTGTAGAGAGAGAAGAGAGGAGAATTCTGCAGAGAGAGAGAGAGAAACTCATCAATTCATCATCAAATTCAGACATATACATAAGGCAAGTGGTTTAATTTTGTTTATTACAAAGAATGCTTCTTCTATGCGTAGGAAATTGACAGAATTTGTATTGTTCTTGGGAGTTTGATAAAAACCCATCATTTGGAATTAGAACTTGTATTTTGATGAGGAATTGCATGTAGAACTGTATGTAGGTGATTAATATGATGATAATATACTTTAGATGAAACAAAAACGGATTTAATTGGACTCATGGGGAATTTAAGAATTTTAGGGTTCATGCTCATGTGATTTGGGGGATAAATGGAGGAATTTGATGATTCAATAATGTTTAGGAAGAATTGGCCCTATATAAACGTTAATATATGACCTAAGTATGTTTAGGATTGATTATAACACTTGAACAATTGTTGGTTTGATGTTTAGAGGAGGTTAGAGGTGTAGAAAAATTGGAAAAACGAGTTAAGGAATTTCTGGGCTCGAAACTGATCCCTCGTTAGAAGACCTACCCAGGTCGTTCGAACGAGCGCGTTCGAACGAGCTCGTTCGAACGAGACTTCTAACGAGTGGACAGTTTGCCTTCTAACGAGTTGAATGTTCATTCGATGCATTTCGTTCGAACGAGATCTCGTTAGAAAGCCCAGTTCGTTCGAACGAACTCTCGTTCGAACAGCCTCGTTCGAACGAGACTTCTAACGAGTTGACAGTTTAGGCTTTTTAGCCTATTTTAATCCCGAGTGTCCCGTAACCTTGGTTATATGTAGAGATAACACTTCTTTGTTGATTAATTGATATATTTGGGAGATTTGGGACATAATGAGGAGTATAACTTAGAAGTGTAGTTTGAACCTAAGGGAAATTGTGAATTGGGACGTGAGTGTTCATTACGATGCGATAATTATTAACGGCCATAATTATATTAACCGGGAACATATAAATTGTGTAGCATTATATGTCGGTACGAGAATGAGATGTGTACCACAAATATATTATGGTGATTACTAAGATGTGTGCATACTTAGTATATGTATTGATTTTATGTGTATGACATACCTACCATACTTGCTATCACAGGAGGTTTACGTTCGCTTAGGGCCCTCTAATCCTTGTGTTGCCCGGATTTAGACTAGTACCCCGATGAACATAGGTCAGAGAAGGACTTATTGGGATGTTAATAAGTCTGCTGATCGTGGGAGCGCAGGTATGTGCGTGACCCATGTGATGTGACTGTGTTCGCCTCCATTATTTGTGATGTTGTTATCTGAGAACGATTTCCTGAGAGATTCGGAATACGTGATCCTTATGTACGTGATGTACCGGGATGGATAGCAGAGTATGTGTGCACCGCAGCTTATTCTCGGGGTGCTTGTATTGTATATTTATGACGTGAATAATATACACTTAATTAATGGGAACTTTCATGTTGGTATTGTGAATATAATTATGGTAATGTTTTGAGAAAAGATAACGGGTTAACCGATAGTGAATTGTATTACTAATTGAGAATCTAAGTTAAGTAAAGCCCTCTATTTAATTGTTAACTCTAGAATGTAAAATGGGAATCGAGTAGTAAGGGGTAGAACTTATTACGGTTTGGTTAGATATGTATGTCATTTAGATGGGTACGGTATGTTAGGATTGCACATGTAGTCGAGAGGTGGGAATTTCATGTGAGTGCACGTCCTAACATGTATTTTGCATTTAATGTTTTAATGTTATTAAAACACTTGCTGTTTTTAAAATGATTTCCACTTTCGGGCTCTGACCCATTTGCTTTCAAATCTATTTTGTAAAAACCATTTTAGGTGCCCAACCACAAGGACACCATGCTTAGGATCCTCATTCAGGTGACGAGCTGTAGCTGTTTGTGGAAGTTACAGGACTTTGCTTGTAGACACTTCATCTATCTTGACTCTATATTCAGCATTTATTAGTTGCAGGGCATGTCACCCATTTCTTTTAGAGACATTTCATTTATTTCAGTTATTCAGACTTCTGGCATGTAATTATTCAGGATTCAGACTTGTCTTATCATTTTTCAGTTGTGGGATTGTTGTGAGGAGTTTTCCTCCAGATTTCTATTTATTATTTGTTGGTTATTTCGTTACTTTGTTATGGTGAATGGATTATGTTGTTCTTCCATTATTCTTGTATTGCATGTTAATCAGACTTAACTTAAAATTTGGCAACTTACTTTTTAAATACTAGGTGGTTAGTAATTATTAAAATGTTTTCGACAGTGATGCTATTAACTGGACCAACTTGGAATTTTGTATTAATCTAATAAAGGAGTAGCTACCCGGTATTTAATTAGTCGGGGTGTCACAAGTGGTATCAGAGCATCAGGTTCTAGTGTCCTTTAGGATATGTACGGCTTATTATGTTTCCGCTGAGCTTTCTTTGAAGTAGAGCCCTATATTTTAGGACTGTTGTATTCTCTTGTTTATGCTACGTACTTCAGCTATTTTAAGTTTATAACTGCGAACTTATAGACTTTATTCTTGTTTCAGAATGCCTCCACGACGTGCACAACGGGTTCCCAGGAATGCTACGCCAGAACCACAGCCCGCACTAGTTCCGGGCACGATGAATGCCGCCGAGGTTGCAGCCATTGTGGCCCAGGCTGTAAATTCCGCACTAGCCGTAGTTCAGTAGGCACCACCTCAGGCGCCGATAGCCGCGCCAGTTCAGGCACATGCATTCCCATCTGCTTGGGAACGTGTACGTGATGCTTTTCAGAAAGCACACCCTCCGGAGTTCGCAGGTAGCTCCGATGTTGTGGTTTCGAGTCAGTGGAGGAAGGACATTCAGCGGCACCTGAGGATGTATGAGTGCACAGATGTCCAGAAGCAAATTCTAGCTACCTTTAAGCTAGTGGGGGCTGCACTGCAGTGGTGGGAGTCTATTACCACCGTGGAGGAGAGAGATACTCTCACTATTCAGGAGTTTTGGGTGCGGTTCGACCGCAAGTACTTTCCGTCAGTTGTTCACACGGAGATGAGAAGGAAGTTGATGAGCCTCAAGCAAGAGGGTAAGACTGTGGCCGAGTATGAGGCCGAATTCACTGATCTTCTGAATATTGTTTCGGATGAGATACCGACAGAGGAGAAGAAGATACAGAAATTTACGGACGGGTTGATATGGAGGATTCGTCAACACTTGTTAGGGAACCTCTCGTTAGCCACTTATTCTGATGTGGTTAACGCTACACTATTACACTGCCAGGATCATTGCTTTCACATGACTGAAGGCAAGAGGTCAGGAGAGTCCAGCCATCAGGGCGGGACTGGGGGAAATGGTGCCAGTGGGGCACATTCTGTTCAGGGGTAGAGACAGGGTGATCAGGGTTCCCAGCAGGGAGATCACAAGAGGTTAGGGTCGGGAAATTTCAGGCACGGACAGGGAGGTTTCCGACAGGGCCATCAGGGTCCGAACGGCCATCAGAACTAGCAGGGTCAGAATGGTCAATAGCAGTTTCAGGAGGGCCAGTGGAGGAATGGTAACGGCCACCAGGGCCGGGGACAGCAGGGACAGAGAGGGGGGAACTTCCCAAGAAAGTGTTTCGTTTGTGGCAAGACTGGCCATAAACGCCAGGACTGTCCTGATAGGGGCAGGGCCCCGCAGCAGTAGCAGGGTTCTCGACATGAGCCACAGAGGCCACTTTTTCCACCTTTCCTCCCAGCTCCAGCCCAGGTGCCAGCACTACCAGCCATTCCAGCAGTTCCTGTGCAGCAGGGGCAGTTACAGTATGGATGTGTCTATAACGTCCACCAGGCAGCAGCTCCACAGGCACCACCCGCGATTGAGGGTATGTTTCCTATCCATGGTACTATGGGTCGGGTTTTGTTTGATATGGGGGCAACGCATTGTTTTATAGCTACACATTTTGCGAAAGCCTTAGGGTTGTTAGCCACAGTAGAGAGCACAGTGACATGTATAGACTCACCATTGGGGAGTGGGTCACTTATTTTCTTTATATGCCGGGGAGTGGGGGTAGAGATTGGTAGTTTGGTATTACCTGCAGACATGTTGGTATTAGATATGCATGTGCACGATGTGATTATCGGTATGGATTGGCTCGCGGATTATAGAGCCATGATTGATTGCTTCGGTGGGAGCATTGTTTTTGCCATTCCGGGGCAAGAGATGTTTATAGTGGCGATGCCTCGCCCAGAGGGAGGCTCGACCGCTCCTTTGTACTACATAGAGGAGGATACCTCTAAGGAGGTTGTGATTCCTTTAGATTCGATCCCAGTTGTCAGGGAGTATTCCGATGTGTTTCAGGAGATACCAGGCCTACCCCCCAGTCGAGAGATAGACTTTGTCATAGACTTATTACCAGATACGAGACCTATAGCACGCGCACCGTACCGTATGGCTCCGGCAGAGATGCGAGAGCTACGAGATCAGATTGAGCAGTTGTTGGGTCAGGGGTTTATACGGAGGAGTACTTCGCCATGGGGTGCCCCTGTGTTGTTCGTGAAGAAGAGAGATGGTTCACTGAGATTGTGTGTGGATTACCGAGAGTTGAATAAGGTCACGATACGGAATAAGTATCCGTTGCCTCGAATCGATGACTTATTCGACCAGTTGAGAGGATCTTCTTTCTTCTCAAAGATTGATTTGAGATCGGGATACCATCAGTTGCGTATCAGGGAGGAGGACGTCTCGAAGACTGTGTTCTTATCGAGATATGGTTCTTACGAATTTCGGGTTATGCCTTTTGGTTTGACCAATGCTCCAGCCGTGTTTATGGACTTAATGAATAGGGTGTTCAGAGACTTCCTAGATCAGTTCGTCATTGTCTTCATTGATGATATTCTGATTTACTCCCAGACAGAGGAGGAGCACGCCGAGCATTTGAGGCAAGTTTTGCAGATGCTACATCAGAACAAGCTGTATGCAAAATATGAGAAGTGCGGGTTTTGGCTGAAGAAGGTCCAGCTTTTGGGACACATTATTTCCGACTGGGGATATCTGTTAATCCGGGGAAGGTATCCGCGGTAAGGGAGTGGGGACAGCCCACGACACCGACGGAGATCCGTAGTTTCTTGGGACTAGCAGGATACTACAGGAGGTTCATTCGGGGATTTTCGAAGATAGCGGGTCCTTTGACACATCTGACTCGTAAGGGTATGCCATTCATCTGGAGTGATGCCTGTCAGTTGGCATTTGATGAGTTGAAAGATAAGTTGACCTCAGCACCTGTGTTAGCATTGCCAAGACTGGGAGTTGAGTATCTAGTTTACACCGATGCGTCCTTGCAAGGACTTGGAAGTGTATTACAGCAGGAAAGTCAGGCCATTGCTTATGCATCCCGTAAGCTAAAGCCTCACGAAAAGAATTACCCCACTCATGACTTGGAGTTGGCGGCAGTTGTATTTTCCCTTCGAATTTGGAGACATTACCTTTTGGGGGAAAAGTTTTGATTGTTCATGGACCACAAGTCCCTACAATACCTATTCACGCAGAAGGAGTTGAATATGCGACAACGGAGGTGGCTTGAGTTCGTGAAGGATTATCAGTTCGATATCCAATACCACCCGGGGAAGGCTAATGTGGTAGCAGACGCGTTGAGCCGTAGGCCAGTAGATGAAGTGGCAGGGGTGTGGAAGGCCAAATGGAAGGAGTTGGGACACCAGGATGCAGTGGCCCGATCGTTCATGTCTGTGATTATCGTTACACCTCAGATTGTCACGAAGGTAGTAAGGGCACAGGCAAAATGACTCGTTCTGTCAGGAGCAGATAGTTCGATTACTAGCAGAGGGAGCCGAGTCCTATACCGTTAGCTCAGACGGGGGATTACGCTTCAATGGGAGATTGGTAGTTCTGGAAGGGGAGGAATTGTGGCACGAAGTGATGGAAGAGTCGCACGGCTCACGGTTCACGGTTTACGGTACATCCCGGTGGTGACAAAATGTACCAAGACATGAGACGACAGTATTGGTGGAGCGGGATGAAGAGAGATATTGCCGTGTTTGTTTCAAAATGCGCCACTTGTCAGCTAGTAAAAGTGGATCATCAGAGACCGGCAGGACTTCTACAGCCATTGGACGTCCCGATGTGGATGTGGGAGAGCATATCCATGGACTTTATCACGGGGTTACCTACGTCACAGAGGGGTCACGACTCCATTTGGGTAATTGTGGACAGGTTGACCAAAGTCACTCATTTTCTACCCGTAAGGACAGACTACACTACGGGACAGTATGCCCAGCTCTTTATTGCAGAGATAGTGAGACTTCACGGTGCGCCCCTAAATATCGTGTCTGATCGAGACAAGATATTTGTTTCACCGTTTTGGGAGAGTTTTCAGGAGGCCATGGGCACGGAATTGCGGTTGAGTACGGCATACCACCCGCAGACCGACGAGCAAACTGAGCGTACAAACCAGATGTTGGAGGACATGCTACGTATGAGTATCATTGATTTTGGGGGTGGATGGGAGCAGTATCTTCCACTGGTGGAGTTTGCTTACAACAACTCCTACCAGTTAACTATTGGCATGGCTCCATTTGAGGCGTTGTACGGTAGACCTTGTCGTTCCCCAGCATGTTGGTTGGAGGTGGGGGACAACAAACTACTTGGGCCGGAAGTGATTCAGGATACTTCGGCGAGGATAGAATTAATTCGGAATCGCATTCGGGTAGCTCAGGATTGGCAGAAGAGCTATGCTGATGCAAAGAGGTTCTTCAGGGAGTTCCAAGTGGGGGACCAGGTTTTGCTCAGAGTATCTCCTATGAAGGGGATTATGCGTTTCGGGAAGAAAGGGAAGTTAGCACCGAGATATGTGGGACCATTTCCTATTATTGAGCGGATTGGACCGGTTGCTTATAGGCTTGGGTTACCGGAGCTTTTGCATCGGATTCACGATGTATTTCATATTTCCTCGCTAAGGAAATATCTTAGAGACGATTTGGCTCATTCTCACATTGCTTTGGAGGACATCGATCTCCAGCCTGATAGCTCCTACGAGGAGGGGCCGATTGCTATTTGGGACCGAAGTGAGCGGAAATTGCGATCAAAGATAGTTCCGCTAGAACGTATTCAGTGGCGACATCGTAATGTCGAGGAATCCACATGGGAACGCGAGGATGAGATGCGCGAACGTTATCCAGAGTTGTTCTTACCAGGTACTTTCTAGTTTCGAATTTCGGGACGAAATTCAGTTATTAGGGGGGAAGTATGTAATACCCCGTATTTTTGTGATATTTATTTATGGGATTAATTGAATTAAATGTGTATTAATTGGAAATTAATCCGGATAAAAATACTATCGAGATGCGAGTTTGTATTGATATTAATGAGTATATATGGTTATATATGAATATTGAATTATGAAATTTGTCGTGAGATTGAAATACGGCAATTTGGGAATTTTGTTGAGACGCGTGTGACAGTCGCGTCAGGAATATATTTATTTTAATTATAAAAGTGAATTTTATTTCTATTAACCGTATGGTCGTTTTGAGTGAGCCAACGCGTTCGGAAGGGTCGAAATAGTCAGAAAACACTAGCCGGGGGTTTAGTTTGGGTCCCGGGGCATTTTTAGGCAATGCCGGCAACGTATAAGGGTAGTTTGGTAATTTTGAATTTTTGGGAATTAAAACCTACGAAAATTGGGAATTAAAAAGCTGACTTGACAATTGCCCACTAAACACACTAACCACATCTTAGGACTTAATGGGCTATGGGGGTTATTAGAATTGTTCCAAAATTTCCTAAGGCAAACCCTAGCCACCATTATCACCTTGGAGAAGAAGGCTTGTAGAGAGAGAAGAGAGGAGAATTCTGCAGAGAGAGAGAGAGAGAAACTCATAAATTCGTCATAAAATTCAGAGATATACATAAGGCAAGTGGTTTAATTTTGTTTATTACAAAGAATGCTTCTTCCATGCGTAGGAAATTGACAGAATTTGTATTGTTCTTGGGAGTTTGATAAAAACCCATCATTTGGAATTAGAACTTGTATTTTGATGAGGAATTGCATGTAGAACTGTATGTAGGTGATTAATCTGATGATAATATACTTTAGATAAAACAAAAACGGATTTAATTGGACTCATGGGGAATTTAAGAATTTTAGGGTTCATGCCCATGTGATTTGGGGGATAAATGGAGGAATTTGATGATTCAATAATGTTTAGGAAGAATTGGCCCTATATAAACGTTAATATATGACCTAAGTATGTTTAGGATTGATTAGAACCCTTGAAAAATTTTTGGTTTGATGTTTAGAGGAGGTTAGAGGTGTAGAAAAATTGGAAAAACGAGTTAAGGAATTTCTGGGCTCGAAACTGGTCCCTCGTAAGAAGACCTACCCAGGTCGTTCGAACGAGCTTGTTCGAATGAGACTTCTAACGAGTTGAATGTTCGGTCGATGCCTTTCGTTCGAACGAGATCTCGTTCGAAAGCCCAGTTCGTTCAAATGAACTCTCGTTCGAACAGCCTCGTTCGAACGAGACTTCTAACGAGTTGACAGTTTAGGCTTTTTAGCCTGTTTTAATCCCGAGTGTCCCGTAACCTTGGTTATATGTAGAGATAACACTTCCTTGTTGATTAATTGATATATTTGGGAGATTTGGGACATAATGAGGAGTATAACTTAGAAGTGTAGTTTGAACCTAAGGGAAATTGTGAATTAGGACGTGAGTGTTCATTACGATGCGATAATTATTAACGGCCATAATTATATTAACCGGGAACATATAAATTGTGTAGCATTATATGTCGGTACGAGAATGAGATGTGTACCACAAATATATTATGGTGATTACTAAGATGTGTGCATACTTAGTATATGTATTGATTTATGTGTATGACATACCTACCATACTTGCTATCACGGGAGGTTTACGTTCGCTTAGGGCCCTCTAATCCTTGTGTTGCCCGGATTTAGACTAGTACCCCGATGAACATAGGTCAGAGAAGGACTTATTGGGATGTTAATAAGTCTACTGATCGTGGGAGCGCAGGTATGTGCGTGACCCATGTGATGTGACTGTGTTCACCTCCATTATTTGTGATGTTGTTATCTGAGAACGATTTCCTGAGAGATTCGGAATACGTGATCCTTATGTACGTGATGTACCGGGATGGATAGCAGAGTATGTGTGCACCGCATCTTATTCTCGGGGTGCTTGTATTGTATATTTATGACGTGAATAATATTCACTAAATTAATGGGAACTTTCATGTTGGTATTGTGAATATAATTACGGTAATGTTTTGAGAAAACATAACGGGTTAACCGATAGTGAATTGTATTACTAATTGAGAATCTGAGTTAAGTAAAGCCCTCTATTTAATTGTTAACGCTAGAATGTAAAATGGGAATCGAGTAGTAAGGGGTAGAACTTATTACGGTTTGGTTAGATATGTATGTCATTTAGATGGGTACGGTACGTTAGGAGTGCACATGTAGTCGAGAGGTGAGAATTTCATGTGAGTGCACGTCCTAACATGTATTTTGCATTTAATGTTTTAATCTTATTAAAACACTTGTTGTTTTTAAAATGATTTCCACTTTCGGGCTCTGACCCATTTTCTTTCAAATCTATTTTTGTAAAAACCATTTTAGGTGCCCAGCCACAAGGACACCATGCTTAGGATCCTCATTCAGGTGACGAGCTGTAGCTGTTTGTGGAAGTTACAGGACTTTGCTTGTAGACGCTTCATCTATCTTGACTCTATATTCAGCATTTATCAGTTGTAGGGCATGTTGCCCATTTCTTTTAGAGACATTTCATTTATTTCAGTTATTCAGACTTCTGGCATGTAATTATTCAGGATTCAGACTTGTCTTATCATTTTTCAGTTGTGGGATTGTTGTGAGGAGTTTTCCTCCGGATTTCTATTTATTATTTGTTGGTTATTTCGTTACTTCGTTATGGTGAATGGATTATGTTGTTCTTCCATTATTCTTTTATTGCATGTTAATCAGACTTAACTTAAAATTTGGCAACTTACTTTTTAAATACTAGGTGGTTAGTAATTATTAAAATGTTTTCGACAGTGATGCTATTAACTGGACCAACTTGGCATTTTGTATTAATCTAATAAAGGAGTAGCTACCCGGTATTTAATTAGTCGGGGTGTCACAATACGTCAATGCGAGGGAAAGTTGGGTAGCTTGGGGTTAAGCCACTTAGAGTTGGTATGGGTGCCCCAAGGGGAGATGTACCATGATTCTGGAGGTTGGGCTATTTGTGCTGAGTCATGTGGGCATCGTCTTCCGCCGTAGGAAGCTAGAATCGATAGTTAGTGAGGAACGCTTTGTGCTATACTTGAGCACAATTGCTGTAGGCTGAGATCGATAGGGTCGATCTTATTCCAGGTCCAATTGGGACGTTGCAATAACCAGGGGTTTGTTTAGGATGGTAGAATCCTAGTTTAGAGTAGTATACCCTTTATGAGAGTTGGGTATGCCCGAATTTTGGGGGCAAAATTCCCTCTTAAGGGGGGGAGTATGTAACAACCCTCGATTCTGGGAGGCTCATTTTATACTAATTTTACCGCATAAGGTAATTATATGAAATGTGGGGACTGGAGTAAATATTAATTGAATGAATCGAAAGTTAATATTTACTAGATTGATGCATATTTACTATATGTGGAAGTAAATATCATCACGTTGTATGTTTTTGGTGTCATGATTTAAATGACTTTATGGTTTAAATAGAAAGTGGAACTCAAAATAATTTATAAAATTTCCGGATGCCAGTTTAGAGGATGTAGTTAGTCTCGGATGGTGCGAGACAATCAAAATAAGTGTCATATTGTATTTTTGCATTTCGGTCACTTTTACCTGGTTTTAGCTTATATGCGTATTTGGGAGTCATCTTAATGTGGTGTTAACCATTTAAGTTGGGAGTTTTAACTTAAGCCACGATTTAAGTCTTCTAAAATCCCTTATTTTTTCCCCATTTTTATGTTTTGAACATAGAGAGAAAAAAGAGAGAAAGAAAGAAGAGAAAAGAGGAAAAAGAAGAGAAAAATGAAGGTGGAAGATGGATTGATGCTCCTACTTAAAGAAATCTGAGATATTAACCCTAAGGAAAGTTTTCTACTTGCTAATATGTGATTTAAGATGAATAATTTGTATGATAGTTGTGTATTTGCATTTATGGAAAAAAAATGGAATTTATGGGATTCAAACCCTAATTTTAGTTTTGATGATAAAATTGTGAGTTTTAATAGTTATCAATCATGTAGGATAATCTTTGGGTAGATAAAAGTTGTTGGTTGTGTTCAAAATCAAAGAGATTTGAGATTTGGGTTTAGCTTTTGGAAGAAGGAAGAACCCTAGGTCTACTACGACCGGTCGACCGCGGTCCCCTGACCGGTCGACCTGGCCTTCGTGGGAGGGCTCACTGCTTTCCTACAAAGGCATAAATTTTGAGCGCGGTCGACCGCGATTCCTTTACGGGTCGACCGGCCCCTCTGTTGTAAGCTTTCTGCTTTTCTTCGTAGGCAAAACCTTGAGACGCGGTCGACCGCTGTCTTGGGATCGGTCGACCGGTCCCCTGTTTTTCATCCTAAAATCTTACTTTGTCTCCTAGAGTTATTTTCTTTAATAGGGACTAGGAACCTTCTTGAATGAAGTAAATTTATATTTTTAGAGTCCTAGAGGAATTAGTTATCCACCCTACATTATAAATAGGATAGGTGGGAACTTTTCCGGGGATTATGCCTATTGATGTTAGGGCATTCTTTCTTCTAGTTGATTTCTTTTAAACTAGGGGATGCATTGTTATGCTTGGGAGACCTTAGAAGCTCATTGGAGCTATGTTATCCTTGAGGGTTTATTATATCTATCAACGAATCTTGGGAGAATAATTAAAAAGTCTATTTATTCTTTGAGGTCAAAATGTCAATGTAAATACATACGGCTCCGGATTTAAAAAGGCAAAATATTTACAAGATGTAAATGAATATGGTTTCGGATAAATGGAATTATACATTTGCTAAAACGTAATTGGATATGGAAATGATGGTAAATGATAATTTACTTAATCATCAATATGATAAATGGTAATTTGGTTAAACACACCTCTCTAAATGACATCATAAGGGAAGTTCGCGCGCTTGGTGATGCTCCCTGGCTAATGAATGAAGGGTGGATATAGTCCTAGGCCATATGCGCGATTATGTTATGTTTTCTGCGCTGGTGAGCGAATTCCGAGTGTGGTCCTGACTCTCCCGCAGGCATATGGTCGCTTCCCGACGTTTGCGTTATGAGCCCAGGTTCTCTTGTATAGATAGGCCCTGGAAGATGTTGGTCCTTTAGGGGCGCGCCCAGTGGGGAAACTTGGAGGGGCGGTCTTAGAATCGTTGTATGCATAAGAATATAACCATTCTAAATCAAGTGGGACTTGATGTATGATAAATGCCATAAAGAGCATTTAATGTTGATTATATTCCTGCTAAGGAATGGTAATGCCAGGATGGGCATGTAATTAAAATAAAAGCCACAAAGAGCTTAAAATTGAGATAAAAGCCATAAAGAGCTTATAGTTATAGATTTATTTTCCTGTTGAGGAATAAACTATGACACGAATCGGGGTATATAATAGAAGTTTTAATTTTGCTAATCTTTCTTTTCCTCTTGCTTAGTTAAATTTAAAACTCATGCTTTTCTTTATTTCGTTAGCTTATGCTGTAGATCTATGTAGATAGATTTGTTTCCTTTTTGTCTTTTCTAGCATAATGATATTCATAGCTGTCATACTCTTTATTCATCTGGTAATCATATAGAACCGGGCCCTGACCCTTTTACACTTCTTGTTGCATGTGCATCTTGTCTCTGCTCAGGTACTCCTCCGCAGGGATGCCTGATTTGAATTCCTATTCCGATGTCCTCGACGAGCCATGATGCATTGCGGGTATTACGGGACACAATTGGTATAGACGTTTTCATTTTTGCATTCTAGTTAAGATCAAGTCTTTTATTCGGGCGAGGTGCCCAAGCTTTTGTAAATGTTTAATGAAGTGTAATATGCAACTTATTGAACTTGAGTATTATTGGTGTATCAGTTGGTGACCGGTATCATATTCGGTCTTTTTATTGTATTCTTGTCGTATTATTTATATAAGTCTTGGGGTTTCCCTTATCTTTCAGGAATTGGGTTGTTTGTTTTCATTTCTTTACTTTCAAATCAAAATTTTTGACAACCCGTTTTCTGAAATATGGGGTGGTTATCCTGGATACTCTAAATTCTATTGTGATGCTGAGGATGATTCCATCTATGATTCCATTATATTGGAGTATTGGGCTGACCACCCCTATTTCGGATTGGCGGGTTATCACAGATGGTATCAGAGCATCAGGTTCTAGAGTCTTTAGGAATCTGTGTGTGAACGCCTTAAGTTTCAGCGTTGCTTTTGACTGGACATAGAGCCTTAGGATTAAGATCGTTGGTTTCTCTTGTGAGATTTCGTTCTTCTGCCTTGAGGTAGAATCTATAAAATCTCTTACGCATTCGTGTGAGAGTAGTAGGTCGATTGAAGAAGGGCGTCATGAGAAGGAACTACGACGGACTGTAATTTTTGGTCGGGGATGAGGACCGTTTTGGAGGTCGCTCCCTTTTTGTAGCACTCCCTTGTCTTACTACTACGACTACTAATTACATTTGATGTTGTTACCTAAGTACCGCTAGAAGTAGAAAGTGGTACTAAGCTTGAGATTTCAAGCGATGCTAGATTGGAATGGAGAAGTGCCCTAAAGTAGGTTGGAGGAAAATCCTTCACCTGTAGGAGTAATATAGTGGTGGTGAAAATGTGACCACCATATTCGAGTGTGCCAGAAGTTTTGCCCATAGAGAAAACCGATAGATACTTTCTATCGTAAGTTTTTCCGGGATAACTGGACTGAGGAGGAGGTGAATTCTCGTGTGTTCACGGAATGCTCAGCTAAAGGCCAACAGTGAATAAAGTGTTGTACGGTTAGGGAGATCGTGCATCATAAAATGATAGGCTCCAGAATAAGTGTGGTTAGCACTTCTGATGGGGTAATGAAATGAAACCCTTTTGGTGGACATCATCCTGGAGAGGTTTCATTGAACTAAGGAAGAGGAGGCCGAGAGCGTGTCCTCTTTTATTAAGAAAGTAAGAGGGACTGCGTGAGCAATTGTTGTTAGCCAAAGTTGGAACAATGGCTAGGATATGGAGTCTGAGAACCATTAGTATCGACCCGGAGTGATTGGCATAAATTGTGGGTGGGAATTCCGCCTTATTAGTGGGTGGTGTATTCCTTAGGAGAAGACTTAGTAGTATTGTATCCACTGTAGATTCAGGTGTGTAGTTTGAGCTCGTTGTAGAATTGACGCGATTATAGAAGAGTAATTATATAACTTTCGTGGTAGGGAAGTTTTATGATTTCTTCACTCGTTATGAAATGAGTGATGATATTTTAAAGGTATATGTGTTATATGTGATGTGTGGTATGAGTGTTTTATTGCTTGTTTGCATTGTATGTGGTTGTTGTGACTTATCTCCACGACCAACAAAGTTAAGTAGTAATGCATAGGAGGGGTTCCTTGTTTGGATTCCGCTTTTGCGGGACGCTCCACGCGTGAACCTTAACGACGTTGGGAGTGGAGAGATGTTACTTTTCCTTTCTCTTATTTTATGTACATTATGCGAGTAAAAATATTTTGGTCCGTTCGGAGTGATAGCAAGCAAATAAAATTGTAAGGCTATCTTACTTCTAGTTCAAAATGGAACTAGTTGTTCTATGATTTCTCTCCTGGATACAAGTTGGGACTTTATAGAGGTGGATCGAGGTAGGTAGGAGATCTTGTTATTCGTTTTATTACCTTGTGTGAGTGTTTGATTATTTGTTTGTTATGTTTATGCATGTTACGCTTATCTCCATGATCAACTAGTTAAGTAGGCATGTGTCGGAGGGGTTCCTTGTTTGGATTTCGCTTCGGCGAGACACTCCGCCACATGAACACTTAACGATGTTGTGATTGGAGAGATGCTATCCTTTTCTTTCTCTTTTATTTTATTTACTTTGTTGTTAGGAGTAGGATTGGAAGGATTAACCGAGAATGACGTAGTAGAGTGATTAAGGGCTATTAAAGTGCGAGATAGAAGCACTGTATATAGTTCTCTCCTCTTATCGATGCGAGGGAGACTGAGATACGAAGTCGAATTGAGACTTAGGGACTTTGCCTTGATAAGAAGGCCATGTTTATACAAGGAGATATGTATTTGAAAGGCTTCACAGGAAGTGAATGTCTGATCAGTTAAAATCTTTAATAATGCTATGGTAAGACATAGAAGTAGAATTTTGTTGAAATGATTGCAAGTTAAAATTTATTGATCCCGATTATGTGTTTTAGACCGTCACATCTTAATGACCGACGATGCGAGGTAGTAGTGTAACGGGAGGGTTCCTTGTCTGGATTTCGCCTCGGCGAGACGTCCCACACATGAAACCGAGCGAATGTTGGGAACTGAGATAGGTCTTGGACACTAGGGATATACTCAGTATTACATATATATACGACTTCGATAGGATATCTATAGATAGACCTTAGAATTCATTAGAACTTTAGGGATATTAGGGTATGTGATGTTAATTCAGGAAGGTGGTGAGGAGTGGACCACGAGTAAGTCGTGGCTGGGATTAGATCCCTAGGAACGAGATTTATGGGGTCTCGAGAGGTTTGGTAGGTCTAGCCGCAATAGATGAGGCCTTTCTTAGAAATAGTGTTACGTTGGAACTTCTCTTCTGGGGAGTTGAAAGGACGGGTGGACCCTCACTCCTGAGCCCATGATAGTGAGCTAGAGAGTGGTTGTAATGGAGAAGCTTCTGCCAGGTCGAGGAGTAATGATACTGGAGCATAGACCCATTGTTTATGCATCTCACAAGCTTAAACTTGTGGGAAGTATTAGTCCATGCTTGAATTAAAATTTCATCGTGGTAGTGATCATCTTAAATAGATAAGGCACTACTTCTTGGGAAGGAAATCTAGTCTTTCTCGCTAGCAGCGAGTTGTTGCAATATGTCGTGGGAGAAATCGAGTTGGTGCTCGGAGTTCAGAAGGACTAGTGATTGGATATTTTCTCATTCGCTAAGGAAATGCGATTTGGGGTAGTAGATGTGTCGAGTAAGAGAATCGTCAGAGATATTTATGTTGACTAGGAAAGCCAAATGAAACGATCATGACTCGGAAGACTCTGTAGAAAGGGCATTCCGGTCTGTGATCAACCATTTCACCTACTCGTGCGAAGAAGAGTGTCGGTGGAATGAAGAAGAGTATAGTCATAGACGTTTGCATTGAATTGTCGGCAGCGTTCTGGTCATGATCCTATTCGAGAAAATTGTAAATTGTCTGACCAGACTGTTGCATTTCCGGCCATTATGGACGAACTTCATGTGGATGAGTACGGCCCACTCTTTATGGAGGAATGGTCGAACCGTGGGAGGTGCCTATTAAAATAGGGTAGACCGAGACTAGATATTCGTGTCAGAGGTTTGGTACAAGTTTCCATGAAGTAATGGGAACCGTATGGAAATGGAGTATACCTTACCCCCTAACACGGATGAATGAATGGAGGAGGCCGGCTTAATGTCGAAAGGAGTATCTTGATTGTACGCCTTAGAATACATGACTGACGGAGCAGTAGTGTGTATGGATGGAAATCCCTGTACAACCTTTAGGCTTTTGAATGGCCTTATGGATTATTTCCTAAGGCCTTGGCATTGTGAGTGGCCTAGCGTGGTCGGATGAGTAATTCATATACTCGTTGGAAGGAACCAATGGGTAATATGTTCCTTGGACTTGGGGTGGTTTGGGGACATTCCTTTAAATATTTGGCTTTTAAGCCATACACCTTGATGAGATACGTGTAATACCCCGTATTTTCGTGATATTTATTTATGGGATTAATTGAATTAAATGTTTATTAATTGGAAATTAATCCGGATAAAAATAATAGCGAGATGCGAGTTAGTATTTGATATTAATGAGTATATATGGCTATATATGAATATTGAATTATGAAATTTGTCGTGAGATTGAAATACGGTAATTTGGGAATTTTGTTGAGACGCGTGTGACAGACGCGTCAGGAATATATTTATTTTAATTATAAAAGTGAATTTTATTTCTATTAACCGTATGGTCGTTTTGAGTGCGCCAACGCGTCCGGAAGGGTCAAAATAGTCAAAAAACACTAGCCGGGGGTTTAGTTTGGGTCCCGGGGCATTTCTAGGCAATGCCGGCAACGTATAAGGGTAGTTTGGTAATTTTGAATTTTTGGGAATTAAAACCTACGAAAATTGGGAATTAAAAAGCTGACTTGGTAATTGCCCACTAAACCCACTAACCACATCTTAGGACTTAATGGGCTACGGGGGTTATTAGAATTGTTCCAAAATTTCCTAAGGCAAACCCTAGCCACCATTATCACCTTGGAGAAGAAGGCTTGTAGAGAGAGAAGAGAGGAGAATTCTGCAGAGAGAGAGAGAGAAACTCATCAATTCATCATCAAATTCAGACATATACATAAGGCAAGTGGTTTAATTTTGTTTATTACAAAGAATGCTTCTTCTATGCGTAGGAAATTGACAGAATTTGTATTGTTCTTGGGAGTTTGATAAAAACCCATCATTTGGAATTAGAACTTGTATTTTGATGAGGAATTGCATGTAGAACTGTATGTAGGTGATTAATATGATGATAATATACTTTAGATGAAACAAAAACGGATTTAATTGGACTCATGGGGAATTTAAGAATTTTAGGGTTCATGCTCATGTGATTTGGGGGATAAATGGAGGAATTTGATGATTCAATAATGTTTAGGAAGAATTGGCCCTATATAAACGTTAATATATGACCTAAGTATGTTTAGGATTGATTATAACCCTTGAACAATTGTTGGTTTGATGTTTAGAGGAGGTTAGAGGTGTAGAAAATTTGGAAAAACGAGTTAAGGAATTTCTGGGCTCGAAACTGGTCCCTCGTTAGAAGACCTACCCAGGTCGTTCGAACGAGCTCGTTCGAACGAGACTTCTAACGAGTGGACAGTTTGCCTTCTAACGAGTTGAATGTTCATTCGATGCATTTCGTTCGAACGAGATCTCGTTAGAAAGCCCAGTTCGTTCGAACGAACTCTCGTTCGAACAGCCTCGTTCGAACGAGACTTCTAACGAGTTGACAGTTTAGGCTTTTTAGCCTATTTTAATCCCGAGTGTCCCATAACCTTGGTTATATGTAGAGATAACACTTCTTTGTTGATTAATTGATATATTTGGGAGATTTGGGACATAATGAGGAGTATAACTTAGAAGTGTAGTTTGAAACTAAGGGAAATTGTGAATTAGGACGTGAGTGTTCATTACGATGCGATAATTATTAACGGCCATAATTATATTAACCGGGAACATATAAATTGTGTAGCATTATATGTCGGTACGAGAATGAGATGTGTACCACAAATATATTATGGTGATTACTAAGATGTGTGCATACATAGTATATGTATTGATTTTATGTGTATGACATACCTACCATACTTGCTATCACGGGAGGTTTACGTTCGCTTAGGGCCCTCTAATCCTTGTGTTGCCCAGATTTAGACTAGTACCCCGATGAACATAGGTCAGAGAAGGACTTATTGGGATGTTAATAAGTCTGCTGATCGTGGGAGCGCAGGTATGTGCGTGACCCATGTGATGTGACTGTGTTCGCCTCCATTATTTGTGATGTTGTTATCTGAGAACGATTTCCTGAGAGATTCGGAATACGTGATCCTTATGTACGTGATGTACCGGGATGGATAGCAGAGTATGTGTGCACCGCATCTTATTCTCGGGGTGCTTGTATTGTATATTTATGACGTGAATAATATACACTTAATTAATGGGAACTTTCATGTTGGTATTGTGAATATAATTATGGTAATGTTTTGAGAAAACATAACGGGTTAACCGATAGTGAATTGTATTACTAATTGAGAATCTAAGTTAAGTAAAGCCCTCTATTTAATTGTTAACGCTAGAATGTAAAATGGGAATCGAGTATTAAGGGGTAGAACTTATTACGGTTTGGTTAGATATGTATGTCATTTAGATGGGTACGGTACGTTAGGATTGCACATGTAGTCGAGAGGTGAGAATTTCATGTGAGTGCACGTCCTAACATGTATTTTGCATTTAATGTTTTAATGTTATTAAAACACTTGCTGTTTTTAAAATGATTTCCACTTTCGGGCTCTGACCCATTTGCTTTCAAATCTATTTTGTAAAAACCATTTTAGGTGCCCAACCACAAGGACACCATGCTTAGGATCCTCATTCAGGTGACGAGCTGTAGCTGTTTGTGGAAGTTACAAGACTTTGCTTGTAGACGCTTCATCTATCTTGACTCTATATTCAGCATTTATTAGTTGTAGGGCATGTCACCCATTTCTTTTAGAGACATTTCATTTATTTCAGTTATTCAGACTTCTGGCATGTAATTATTCAGGATTCAGACTTGTCTTATCATTTTTCAGTTGTGGGATTGTTGTGAGGAGTTTTCCTCCAGATTTCTATTTATTATTTGTTGGTTATTTCGTTACTTTGTTATGGTGAATGGATTATGTTGTTCTTCCATTATTCTTTTTTTGCATGTTAATCAGACTTAACTTAAAATTTGGCAACTTACTTTTTAAATACTAGGTGGTTAGTAATTATTAAAATGTTTTCGACAGTGATGCTATTAACTGGACCAACTTGGAATTTTGTATTAATCTAATAAAGGAGTAGCTACCCGGTATTTAATTAGTCGGGGTGTCACAGGTGGTATCAGAGCATCAGGTTCTAGTGTCCTTTAGGATATGTACGGCTTATTATGTTTCCGCTGAGCTTTCTTTGAAGTAGAGCCCTATATTTTAGGACTGTTGTATTCTCTTGTTTATGCTACGTACTTCAGCTATTTTAAGTTTATAACTGCGAACTTATAGACTTTATTCTTGTTTCAGAATGCCTCCACGACGTGCACAACGGGTTCCCAGGAATGCTACGCCAGAACCACAGCCCGCACCAGTTCCGGGCACGATGAATGCCGCCGAGGTTGCAGCCATTGTGGCCCAGGCTGTAAATGCCGCACTAGCCGTAGTTCAGTAGGCACCACCTCAGGCGCCGATAGCCGCGCCAGTTCAGGCACATGCATTCCCATCTGCTTGGGAACGTGTACGTGATGCTTTTCAGAAAGCACACCCTCCGGAGTTCGCAGGTAGCTCCGATGTTGTGGTTTCGAGTCAGTGGAGGAAGGACATTCAGCGGCACCTGAGGATGTATGAGTGCACAGATGTCCAGAAGCAAATTCTAGCTACCTTTAAGCTAGTGGGGGCTGCATTGCAGTGGTGGGAGTCTATTACCACCGTGGAGGAGAGAGAGACTCTCACTATTCAGGAGTTTTGGGTGCGGTTCGACCGCAAGTACTTTCCGTCAGTTGTTCACACGGAGATGAGAAGGAAGTTGATGAGCCTCAAGCAAGAGGGTAAGACTGTGGCCGAGTATGAGGCCGAATTCACTGATCTTCTGAATATTGTTCCGGATGAGATACCGACAGAGGAGAAGAAGATACAGAAATTTACGGACGGGTTGATATGGAGGATTCGTCAGCACTTGTTAGGGAACCTCTCGTTAGCCACTTATTCTGATGTGGTTAACGCTACACTATTACACTGCCAGGATCATTGCTTTCACATGACTGAAGGCAAGAGGTCAGGAGAGTCCAGCCATCAGGGCGGGACTGGGGGAAATGGTGCCAGTGGGGCACGTTCTGTTCAAGGGTAGAGACAGGGTGATCAGGGTTCCCAGCAGGGGGATCACAAGAGGTTCAGGTCGGGAAATTTCAGGCACGGATAGGGAAGTTTCCGGCAGGGCCATCAGGGTCCGAACGGCCATCAGAACTAGCAGGGTCAGAATGGTCAATAGCAGTTTCAGCAGGGCCAGTGGAGGAATGGTAACGGCCACCAGGGCCGGGGACAGCAGGGACAGAGAGGGGGGAACTTCTCGAGAAAGTGTTTCGTTTGTGGCAAGACTGGCCATAAACGCCAGGACTGTCCTGATAGGGGCAGGGCCCCGCAGCAGTAGCAGGGTGCTCGACATGAGCCACAGAGGCCACTTTTTCCACCTTTCCTCCCAGCTCCAGCCCAGGTGCCAGCACTACCAGCCATTCCAGCAGTTCCTGTGCAGCAGGGGCAGTTACAGTATGGACATGTCTATAACGTCCACCAGGCAGCAGCTCCACAGGCACCACCCGCGATTGAGGGTATGTTTCCTATCCATGGTACTATGGGTCGAGTTTTGTTTGATACGGGGGCAACGCATTGTTTTATAGCTACACATTTTGCGAAAGCCTTAGGGTTGTTAGCCACAGTAGAGAGCACAGTGACATGTATAGACTCACCATTGGGGAGTGGGTCACTTATTTTCTTTATATGCCGGGGAGTGGGGGTAGAGATTGGTAGTTTGGTATTACCTGCAGACATGTTGGTATTAGATATGCATGTGCACGATGTGATTATCGGTATAGATTGGCTCGCGGATTATAGAGCCATGATTGATTGCTTCGGTGGGAGCATTATTTTTGCCATTCCGGGGCAAGAGATGTTTGTAGTGGAGATGCCTCGCCCAGAGGGAGGCTCGACCGCTCATTTGTACTACATAGAGGAGGATACCTCTAAGGAGGTTGTGATTCCTTTAGATTCGATCCCAGTTGTCAGGGAGTATTCCGTTGTGTTTCAGGAGATACCAGGCCTACCCCACAGTCGAGAGATAGACTTTGTCATAGACTTATTACCAGATACGAGACCTATAGCACGCGCACCGTACCGTATGGCTCCGACAGAGATGCGAGAGCTACGAGATCAGATTGAGCAGTTGTTGGGTCAGGGGTTTATACGGAGGAGTACTTCGTCGTGGGGTGCCCTTGTGTTGTTCGTGAAGAAGAGAGATGGTTCACTGAGATTGTGTGTGGATTACCGAGAGTTGAATAAGGTCACGATACGGAATAATTATTCGTTGCCTCGAATCGATGACTTATTCGACCAGTTGAGAGGAGCTTCTTTCTTCTCAAAGATTGATTTGAGATCGGGATACCATCAGTTGCGTATCAGGGAGGAGGACGTCTCGAAGACTGCGTTCTTATCGAGATATGGTTCTTACGAATTTCGGGTTATGCCTTTTGGTTTGACCAATGCTCCAGCCGTGTTTATGGACTTAATGAATAGGGTGTTCAGAGACTTCCTAGATCAGTTCGTCATTGTCTTCATTGATGATATTCTGATTTACTCCCAGACAGAGGAGGAGCACGCCGAGCATTTGAGGCAAGTTTTGCAGACGCTACGTCAGAACAAGCTGTATGCAAAATATGAGAAGTGCGGGTTTTGGCTGAAGAAGGTCCAGTTTTTGGGACACATTATTTCCGACCGGGGGATATTTGTTGATCCGGGGAAGGTATCCGCGGTAAGGGAGTGGGGACAGCCCACGACACCGACGGAGATCCGTAGTTTCTTGGGACTAGCAGGATACTAGAGGAGGTTCATTCGAGGATTTTCGAAGATAGCGGGTCCTTTGACACATCTGACTCGTAAGGGTGTGCCATTCATCTGGAGTGATGCCTGTCAGTTGGCAATTGATGAGTTGAAAGATAAGTTGACCTCAGCACCTGTGTTAGCATTGCCAAGACCGGGAGTTGAGTATCTAGTTTACACCGATGCGTCCTTGCAAGGACTTGGAAGTGTATTACAGCAGGAAAGTCAGGCCATTGCTTATGCATCCCGTAAGCTAAAGCCTCACGAAAAGAATTACCCCACTCATGACTTGGAGTTGGCGGCAGTTGTATTTTCCCTTCGGATTCGGAGACATTACCTTTTGGGGGAAAAGTTTCGATTGTTCACGGACCACAAGTCCCTACAGTACCTATTCACGCAGAAGGAGTTGAATATGCGGCAACGGAGGTGGTTTGAGTTCGTGAAGGATTATCAGTTCGATATCCAATACCACCCGGGGAAGGCTAACGTGGTAGCAGACGCGTTGAGCCGTAGGCCAGTAGATGAAGTGGCAGGGGTGTGGAAGGCCAAATGGAAGGAGTTGGGACACCAGGATGGAGTGACCCGATTGTTCATGTCTGTGATGATCGTTACACCTCAGATTGTCACGAAGGTAGTAAGGGCACAGGCAAATGACTCGTTCTGTCAGGAGCAGATAGTTCGATTACTAGCAGAGGGAGCCGAGTCCTATACGGTTAGCTTAGATGGGGGATTACGCTTCAATGGGAGATTGGTAGTTCCGGAAGGGGAGGAATTGTGGCACGAAGTGATGGAAGAGTCGCACGGCTCACGGTTCACGGTACATCCCGGTGGTGACAAAATGTACCAAGACATGAGACGACAGTATTGGTGGAGCGGGATGAAGAGAGATATTGCCGTGTTTGTTTAAAATGCGCCACTTGTTAGCTAGTAAAAGTGGATCATCAGAGACCGGAAGGACTTCTACAGCCATTGGAGGTCCCGATGTGGATGTGGGAGAGCATATCCATGGACTTTATCACGGGGTTACCTACGTCACCGAGGGCTCATGACTCCATTTGGGTAATTGTGGACAGGTTGACCAAAGTCGCTCATTTTCTACCCGTAAGGACAGACTACACTACGGGACAGTATGCCCAGCTCTTTATTGCAGAGATAGTGAGACTTCACGGTGTGCCCCTAAATATCGTGTCTGATCGAGACAAGATATTTGTTTCACGGTTTTGGGAGAGTTTTCAGGAGGCCATGGGCACGGAATTGCGGTTGAGTACGGCGTACCACCCGCAGACCGACGGGCAAACTGAGCGTACAAACCAGATGTTGGAGGACATGCTACGTATGAGTATCATTGATTTTGGGGGTGGATGGGAGCAGTATCTTCCACTGGTGGAGTTTGCTTACAACAACTCCTACCAGTTCACTATTGGCATGGCTCCATTTGAGGCATTGTACGGTAGACCTTGTCGTTCCCCAGCATGTTGATTGGAGGTGGGGGACAACAAACTACTTGGGCCGGAAGTGATTCAGGATACTTCGGCGAGGATAGAATTAATTCGGAGTCGCATTCGGGTAGCTCAGGATTGGCAGAAGAGCTATGCTGATGCAAAGAGGTTCTTCAGGGAGTTCCAAGTGGGGGACCAGGTTTTGCTCAGAGTATCTCCTGTGAAGGGGATTATGCGTTTCGGGAAAAAAGGGAAGTTAGCACCGAGATATGTGGGACCATTTCCTATTATTGAGCGGATTGGACCGGTTGCGTATAGGCTTGGGTTACCGGAGCTTTTGCATTGGATTCACGATGTATTTCATATTTCCTCGCTAAGGAAATATCTTAGAGACGATTTGGCTCATTCTCACATTGCTTTGGAGGACATCGATCTCCAGTCTGATAGCTCCTACGAGGAGGGGCCGATTGCTATTTTGGACCGAAGTGAGCGGAAATTGCGATCAAAGATAGTTCCGCTAGTACGTATTCAGTGGAGACATCATAATGTCGAGGAATCCACATGGGAACGCGAGGATGAGATGCGCGAACGTTATCCAGAGTTGTTCTTACCAGGTACTTTCTAGTTCCGAATTTCGGGATGAAATTCAGTTATTAGGGGGGAAGTATGTAATACCCCGTATTTTTGTGATATTTATTTATGGGATTAATTGAATTAAATGTGTATTAATTGGAAATTAATCCGGATAAAAATACTAGCGAGATGCGAGTTAGTATTGATATTAATGAGTATATATGGTTATATATGAATATTGAATTATGAAATTTGTCGTGAGATTGAAATACGGCAATTTGGGAATTTTGTTGAGACGTGTGTGACAGTCGCGTCAGGAATATATTTATTTTAATTATAAAAGTGAATTTTATTTCTATTAACCGTATGGTCGTTTTGAGTGATCCAACGCGTTCGGAAGGGTCGAAATAGTCAGAAAACACTAGCCGGGGGTTTAGTTTGGGTCCCGGGGCATTTTTAGGCAATGCTGGCAACGTATAAGGGTAGTTTGGTAATTTTGAATTTTTGGGAATTAAAACCTACGAAAATTGGGAATTAAAAAGCTGACTTGGCAATTGCCCACTAAACCCACTAACCACATCTTAGTACTTAATGGGCTATGGGGGTTATTAGAATTGTTCCAAAATTTCCTAAGGCAAACCCTAGCCACCATTATCACCTTGGAGAAGAAGGCTTGTAGAGAGAGAAGGGAGGAGAATTCTGCAGAGAGAGAGAGAGAGAAACTCATAAATTCGTCATAAAATTCAGAGATATACATAAGGCAAGTGGTTTAATTTTGTTTATTACAAAGAATGCTTCTTCCATGCGTAGGAAATTGACAGAATTTGTATTGTTCTTGGGAGTTTGATAAAAACCCATCATTTGGAATTAGAACTTGTATTTTGATGAGGAATTGCATGTAGAACTGTATGTAGGTGATTAATCTGATGATAATATACTTTAGATGAAACAAAAACGGATTTAATTGGACTCATGGGGAATTTAAGAATTTTAGGGTTCATGCCCATGTGATTTGGGGGATAAATGGAGGAATTTGATGATTCAATAATGTTTAGGAAGAATTGGCCCTATATAAACGTTAATATATAACCTAAGTATGTTTAGGATTGATTAGAACCCTTGAACAATTGTTGGTTTGATGTTTAGAGGAAGTTAGAGGTGTAGAAAAATTGGAAAAACGAGTTAAGGAATTTCTGGGCTCGAAACTGGTCCCTCGTTAGAAGACCTACCCAGGTCGTTCGAACGAGCTCGTTCGAATGAGACTTCTAACGAGTGGAGAGTTTGCCTTCTAACGAGTTGAATGTTCGTTCGATGCCTTTCGTTCGAACGAGATCTCGTTCGAAAGCCCAGTTCGTTCAAACGAACTCTCGTTCGAACAGCCTCGTTCGAACGAGACTTCTAATGAGTTGACAGTTTAGGCTTTTTAGCCTATTTTAATCCCGAGTGTCCCATAACCTTGGTTATATGTAGAGATAACACTTCCTTGTTGATTAATTGATATATTTGGGACATAATGAGGAGTATAACTTAGAAGTGTAGTTTGAACCTAAGGGAAATTGTGAATTAGGACGTGAGTGTTCATTACGATGCGAGAATTATTAACGGCCATAATTATATTAACCGGGAACATATAAATTGTGTAGCATTATATGTCGGTACGAGAATGAGATGTGTACCACAAATATATTATGGTGATTACTAAGATGTGTGCATACTTAGTATATGTATTGATTTTATGTGTATCACATACCTACCAAACTTGCTATCACGGGAGGTTTACGTTCGCTTAGGGCCCTCTAATCCTTGTGTTGCCCGGATTTAGACTAGTACCCCGATGAACATAGGTCAGAGAAGGACTTATTGGGATGTTAATAAGTCTGCTGATCGTGGGAGCGCAGGTATGTGCGTGACCCATGTGATGTGACTGTGTTCGCCTCCATTATTTGTGATGTTGTTATCTGAGAACGATTTCCTGAGAGATTCGGAATACGTGATCCTTATGTACGTGATGTACCGGGATGGATAGCAGAGTATGTGTGCACCGCATCTTATTCTCGGGGTGCTTGTATTGTATATTTATGACGTGAATAATATTCACTTAATTAATGGGAACTTTCATGTTGGTATTGTGAATATAATTACGGTAATGTTTTGAGAAAACATAACGGGTTAACCGATAGTGAATTGTATTACTAATTGAGAATCTGAGTTAAGTAAAGCCCTCTATTTAATTGTTAACGCTAGAATGTAAAATGGGAATCGAGTAGTAAGGGGTAGAACTTATTACGGTTTGGTTAGATATGTATGTCATTTAGATGGGTACGGTACGTTAGGAGTGCACATGTAGTCGAGAGGTGAGAATTTCATGTGAGTGCACGTCCTAACATGTATTTTGCATTTAATGTTTTAATCTTATTAAAACACTTGCTGTTTTTAAAATGATTTCCACTTTCGGGCTCTGACCCATTTGCTTTCAAATCTATTTTTGTAAAAACCATTTTAAGTGCCCAGCCACAAGGACACCATGCTTAGGATCCTCATTCAGGTGACGAGCTGTAGCTGTTTGTGGAAGTTACAGGACTTTGCTTGTAGACGCTTCATCTATCTTGACTCTATATTCAGCATTTATCAGTTGTAGGGCATGTTGCCCATTTCTTTTAGAGACATTTCATTTATTTCAGTTATTCAGACTTCTGGCATGTAATTATTCAGGATTCAGACTTGTCTTATCATTTTTCAGTTGTGGGATTGTTGTGAGGAGTTTTCCTCCGGATTTCTATTTATTATTTGTTGGTTATTTCGTTACTTCGTTATGGTGAATGGATTATGTTGTTCTTCCATTATTCTTTTATTGCATGTTAATCAGACTTAACTTAAAATTTGGCAACTTACTTTTTAAATACTAGGTGGTTAGTAATTATTAAAATGTTTTCGACAGTGATGCTATTAACTGGACCAACTTGGCATTTTGTATTAATCTAATAAAGGAGTAGCTACCCGGTATTTAATTAGTCGGGGTGTCACAATACGTCAATGCGAGGGAAAGTTGGGTAGCTTGGGGTTAAGCCACTTAGAGTCGGTATGGGTGCCCCAAGGGGAGATGTACCATGATTCTGGAGGTTGGGCTATTTGTGCTGAGTCATGTGGGCATCGTCTTCCGCCGTAGGAAGCTAGAATCGATAGTTAGTGAGGAACGCTTTGTGCTATACTTGAGCACAATTGCTGTCGGCTGAGATCGATAGGGTCGATCTTAGTCCAGGTCCAATTGGGACGTTGCGATAACCAGGGGTTTGTTTAGGATGGTAGAATCCTAGTTTAGAGTAGTATACCCTTTATGAGAGTTGGGTATGCCCGAATTTTGGGGGCAAAATTCCCTCTTAAGGGGGGGAGTATGTAACAACCCTCGATTCTGGGAGGCTCATTTTATACTAATTTTACCGCATAAGGTAATTATATGAAATGTGGGGACTGGAGTAAATATTAATTGAATGAATCGAAAGTTAATATTTACTAGATTGATGCATATTTACTATATGTGGAAGTAAATATCATCACGTTGTATGTTTTTGGTGTCATGATTTAAATGACTTTATGGTTTAAATAGAAAGTGGAACTCAAAATAATTTATAAAATTTCCGGATGCCAGTTTAGAGGATGTAGTTAGTCTCGAATGGTGCGAGACAATCAAAATAAGTGTCATATCGTATTTTTGCATTTCGGGCACTTTTACCTGGTTTTAGCTTATATGCGTATTTGGGAGTCATCTTAATGTGGTGTTAACCATTTAAGTTGGGAGTTTTAACTTAAGCCACGATTTAAGTCTTCTAAAATCCCTTATTTTTTCCCCATTTTTATGTCTTGAACATAGAGAGAAAAAAGAGAGAAAGAAAGAAGAGAAAAGAGGAAAAAGAAGAGAAAAATGAAGGTGGAAGATGGATTGATGCTCCTACTTAAAGAAATCTGAGATATCAACCCTAAGGAAAGTTTTCTACTTGCTAATATGTGATTTAAGATGAATAATTTGTATGATAGTTGTGTATTTGCATTTATGGAAAAAAAATGGAATTTATGGGATTCAAACCCTAATTTTAGTTTTGATGATAAAATTGTGAGTTTTAATAGTTATCAATCATGTAGGATAATCTTTGGGTAGATAAAAGTTGTTGGTTGTGTTCAAAATGAAATAGATTTGAGATTTGGGTTTAGCTTTTGGAAGAAGGAAGAACCCTAGGTCTGCTACGACCGGTCGACCGCGGTCCCCTGACCGGTCGACCGGGCCTTCTGGGAGGGCTCACTGCTTTCCTACAAAGGCATAAATTTTGAGCGCGGTCGACCGCGATTCCTTTACCGGTCGACCGGCCCCTCTGTTGTAAGCTTTCTGCTTTTCTTCGTAGGCAAAACCTTGAGACGCGGTCGACCGCTGTCTTGGGATCGGTCGACCGGTCCCCTGTTTTTCATCCTAAAATCTTACTTTGTCTCCTAGAGTTATTTTCTTTAATAGGGACTAGGAACCTTCTTGAATGAAGTAAATTTATATTTTTAGAGTCCTAGAGGAATTAGTTATCCACCCTACATTAGAAATAGGATAGGTGGGAACTTTTCCGGGGATTATGCCTATTGATGTTAGGGCATTCTTTCTTCTAGTTGATTTCTTTTAAACTAGGGGATGCATTGTTATGCTTGGGAGACCTTAGAAGCTCATTGGAGCTATGTTATCCTTGAGGGTTTATTATATCTATCAACGAATCTTGGGAGAATAATTAAAAAGTCTATTTATTCTTTGAGGTCAAAATGTCAATGTAAATACATACGGCTCCGGATTTAAAAAGGCAAAATATTTACAAGATGTAAATGAATATGGTTTCGGATAAATGGAATTATACATTTGCTAAAACGTAATTGGATATGGAAATGATGGTAAATGATAATTTACTTAATCATCAATATGATAAATGGTAATTTGGTTAAACACACCTCTCTAAATGACATCATAAGGGAAGTTCGCACGCTTGGTGATGCCCCCTGGCTAATGAATGCAGGGTGGATATAGTCCTAGGCCATATGCGCGATTATGTTATGTTTTCTGCGCTGGTGAGGGGATTCCGGGTGTGGTCCTGACTCTCCCGCAGGCATATGGCCGCTTCCCGATGTTTGCGTTATGAGCCCAGGTTGTCTTGTATAGATAGGCCCTGGAAGATGATGGTCCTTTAGGGGCGCGCCCAGTGGGGAAACTCGGAGAGGCGGTCTTAGAATCGTTGTATGCATAAGAATATAACCATTCTAAATCAAGTGGGACTTGGTGTATGATAAATGCCATAAAGAGCATTTAATGTTGATTATATTCCTGCTAAGGAATGGTAATGCCAGGATGGGCATGTAATTAAAATAAAAGCCACAAAGAGCTTAAAATTGAGATAAAATCCATAAAGAGCTTATAGTTATAGATTTATTTTCCTGTTGAGGAATAAACTATGACACGAATCGGGGTATATAATAGAAGTTTTAATTTTTCTAATCTTTCTTTTCCTCTTTCTTAGTTAAATTTAAAACTCATGCTTTTCTTTATTTCGTTAGCTTATGCTGTAGATCTGTGTAAATAGATTTGTTTCCTTTTTGTCTTTTCTAGCATAGTGATATTCATAGCTGTCATACTCTTTATTCATCCGGTAATCATATAGAACCGGTCCCTGACCCATTTACACTTCTTGTTGCATGTGCATCTTGTCTCTGCTCAGGTACTCCTCCGCAGGGATGCCTGATTTGAATTCCTATTCCGATGTCCTCGGCGAGCCGTGATGCATTGCGGGTATTACGGGACACAATTGGTATAGACGTTTTCATTTTTGCATTCTAGTTAAGATCAAGTCTTTTATTCGGGCGAGGTGCCCAAGCTTTTGTAAATGTTTAATGAAGTGTAATATGCAACTTATTGAACTTGTGTATTATTGGTGTGTCAGTTGGTGACCGATATCATATTCGGTCTTTTTATTGTATTCTTGTCGTATTATTTATATAAGTCTTGGGGTTTCCCTTATCTTTCAGGAATTGGGTTGTTTGTTTTCATTTCTTTACTTTCAAATCAAAATTTTTGACAACCCGTTTTCTGAAATATGGGGTGGTTATCCTGGATACTCTATATTCTATTGTGATGCTGAGGATGATTCCATCTATGATTCTGTTATATTGGAGTATTGGGCTGGCCACCCCCTATTTCGGATTGACGGGTTGTCACAGTCAGACTACCAATTGTGCAGAAATTCTAATGTGATGAGGTACTCATGGAGAGTGATATGGTCTACTCCAACAAAAATTTTAATTTTTGTGTTGAAATTATTCAAAGCAGACATCCCAACTAATGATAATATTCAATGAATTAGTTTAAGATATTGTTCTAGATGCCAGTGTTGCAAGTCTAATAAAGAATCAATGCATCACTTGTTCTTGCAAGGAAAAATAGCTAAAGAAGTGTGGAAATACTTTTTAAGTCGAGTAAAAGTCAACCCATAATTTCACTCTATTCAGGCTATGCTCATATTTTGGTGGATCACTAAAGCAAAGGGGTACTTGATGAAATTTCTTCTGTAGCTTATGCCTCAAGTAATTCTGTGGGAGATTTGGAAATCAAGGTATCAAAACCATTTTGAAAGGGAGGAAATGAATGTGAAATCAATCATCAATCAGATTATTCAAATTATTTCTTATATTGCTGCTAATATGTCTTTTGCAGGTCCTTTCAACAGTTGAAACAAAAATATTATGGAAGTCATGAAGATCAAGATCAACTCAAAGCCTCATCAGTTTTTAATTCTTAGATGGACAAGACCTAAAAAGGGATTTGTAAAGTTAAATGTGGATGGTTCAAGCAAAGGGGATCTTGGAAAAAATGGCATAAGAGGTATTCTAAGAGGAGGAAAAGGTCAATTTATATTTGGATTCTTAGAGTTTATTGGCTATTCAACAAGCCTTATGGTAGAATTCTTGGCAATCAAATATGGTATAGAGTGGTGTTGCAAATCAGGATACATAAATGTGTTGTTAGAGATTGATTATAAAACAATTTTGCTAATTTTTTATGGTAATGGGAAGCCTCCATGGATAGCTAAAATGGTTTCTCATGAGTTAATGGAGATGATTGGAATCAACCAAATTCATTTTTCTCATGTTTGGAGAGAAAAGAATAATGTAGCCGATGCTTTGTCAAAATTTGCCTCTTTAACTAAGCAATCCAAGACCTTCGATTGTTTCTTAGATTGATCTCTTTTAATCAAGGGAGTTTTCAACATGGATAGACCATGTATGCCTGGTATTAGAACTTCTTACATTGTTTCTTTATTTTGAGATTTCTTCTTGCTGTGTAAGGCCACCATAGAGAGGCTATTTCTCCTTATATTAATAAATTTAGGGGGATAGTATCCTCTTCTGTAAAAAAAAGTAAATAAGGGATAAAGATACGATATAATTTTAGGTATTTTTATTTTCCTCCCGGAGGTTTTAAACCTAGGAATTAAAGTTTATACCTTGAGTTTTATTTCACAAAAATTTATTTTGACTTAAAAGTAAATTAGGATTTTTATTTTTAATGTAACTTTGTATAAAATATTTAAGTATACACGGTATTCAAAGGTGTAGATAAATGTTTTGGAAAAATCTATTCAAACTTGATTTTTAATGTAATACCCTTTCGAGTAATAAATTACTCAAAAAATTTAATAATAAAATTAAAGGTGGGTTATTACAATCTCTTACCTTAAAAAAATTGTCCTCAAAATTCCTATATTCTCGAGGTTTCAAATTCTCATAGTGCTTACATCGACTAAGGTATACGGTATATTCGAAATGATAACTCATTGACTTATTAGTTTCGAGGTTGATAGGTTATTATTTAATTATGATGGTTTTACCAAAGTTGTTCATCTCATTATTGGTTATGTTGCACAACCATATAAACAATAATCATGTAATCAGGGTTAAGAACAAAGGTAATTAATCGATATTTTTACAAACATCGCAAGCATCGTGTATTATATCAGAGGTTTTTGTAATGAGGTTTTAGGTGTAGTCTTGTTGTCTGAGGTTCGTGTCACACACAATATACTTCGTGTTACTAAAAAGGTATATCGGTAAGACGATATTATAGGTTGTACATTGATCTAGTAACGAAGGTATTTTATATCTGGTCATATAATATATTATTAGAAGTATAAATTTCCTTGAAATATATAGGTTGACGATTTATATTTTAATCGTTAAAGGTTGGTTTCTTAAATTCGACTAACATTAAGGTGATGATAACTAAATCGTAAGTCATGTTTTTGAAATTTCTTTGAATCCTTGTAATCACTTAGAAAAATTAATTTTATGTAAAACTACCAAGTTTACTATAAGAGTTTAAGTGCCTATTGTTATGGTACACTACTGTAAGATTGTTTCTTCTGTTGGCATTTCTATTGGTAGTTGGTAATTTAGGGACTGCTAGATGGTTTTAATATGATTGCTATATTACTTATTAGTTAATTAGGAACATATATCGATGGTTTATTTAAATTTTGCATACTAAGGGAAAATGTAATTGGAATCTCGATGTGTTAATTATTTAATTTTTTAATACCAGAGTAATGTATTTATAGGATTTAACTTTTACTAAGCTAGTATTTCAAGGATAGAAGGTGGTCTAATAGGTTTGGGTATTTCCAATAGGTCTATTGATTTGATTGGTTCTCAGGTTTGTGATGTTTTACTAAGGGTTACAATGGTTAGGATGTATACGACTATAGAGATAATCACAGGGAATCTATTAAATACATACCAGGAAAAAGGATTATTTATGGTATATTGGTGCTACTCTATATATGTTCCATACATTTGGATAATTTGGATCTAATAGATGGATGGGGTTTACGTAGTCTAGAGTGTACTAATGAGAATAAAAAGGAGTTTTCTTAATTGTAGTTTCGTACAACTTATGGGAATAAAGTCACTAATATATATATCGTTACATATAAAGATGCTACGGATTGAAGCATGTTGTTTATAATGATATAATAGCTTAATCGAGTTAAATGCTGATGTGTATGAAGTCGTAATCACTTATGTCTGTAACCTTACTATAAAATCATTTGTGAAATTATGGTATAATATTTCCGGTTCGATATCGTTAAGTCATAATGATATTCAGTCTAAACTCACTTATTTGGAGTGGTATGTACAATCTAAAAGAGTGTGTCCTTGCACAATATTCGAGGTAATCTGACCTTCTAGGTACGTCTATTATTCCATTAAAAGGAACTACTTGATGGTTCATGTCAATCTCCTTAATACATCCTAGTACTGAGATTTTGGAAATAATTAACGGTTTTCATTTAGAGAAAATAGGTAGATCTGGTGAGTCTCTCTACTATCGGTATTAAAAGAATATATTATCAGGACGTACAAGACTGTCCACTAAATCCAATGTGATATGATCCCATTTATCCAGGATCGAAAGAGGTTGGAGAATTCCGTCGGGACACTAGTGTTCTATTTTGACTTGGTGATATGTAAGGCATCTTCTCAAAAGTTCTCAATGCAACTTCTCATATTGGGTTACTAATGTTTTTTTCTGTACATGATACATTGTGGAGATTTCAGGATGTATCATGAATCTAAAACGATGAGCTTCTTGTAATATTTCTTATCATAGTGATAATTCATCGGTATATGCAATCTATCTCTAAATTGGAGACTTGTTTGCCTATCGTACGATAACTCTTGAGTCTTACTTCTAGTTTATTATTTTATCCGAAGGGAATATTGGAGTTGTTGTTCTAAGATTTTCTTTCTCAGATTTGGATGAGTAATAATATTGGCGAATTTTGAAAAAGGTGGGATTGGCTAAAGGTTATATTGTTCTATAAGGGTCATACATCATAAGAAAATCAGGTTGTTAATTCTTCTAACGGGGTTACAGCTTAGGGCATTGGCTATACGCTTACTTTTCTAGAGGGTACCCTAACTTGAATCAGTAATTTTCCAAAAATTCCATTCAATGTGTCTGTATCACCTTTAAGTCCTTTTGGGTAAAGATGTGTTTCAAACTTGTGTTATCTTAAATTACTTGAAATTCCTTATCATACATTAGAAGATTAGGGTTTCCTATATTTATGTGGGAAATAGCATAAATATGAAAAATAGGAATTATTCTTAGATGGGTACTAACTAGATATTTGAGAAATTTGTAATAGGCTGGATGTAAGTAATGGGGATGGGGTTTAAATCGATGTTTACCTTAATTTGAATGGTTAAGTTACACAGTTGATAAAGAAACTTGAATTAATTTCAAATATGAATGATGTAAGGGTTTAGTTAATAGTTATTCCCTATCAGTCGGTGCCTAGAACTCTAGAGGTCAAAGGGGTACTATATATTTGGGGTACCTTGTAATTGAGTTATAAAATTAATAGAATATTAATTCAAACATTTGTTAGAGGATCTTACATATTTTGAAAGTAAAAGAACTATGCAGAATAAGGAATAAGCTAATGTAATATTTATTATTAAGTGACGGAAATCAAGGTTTTTGGAAGCATGTTGTCAGATATGGTCATGGGGTTCTTTATAATTAATGCATGAGATTCGAGCAAGTATCTATAAATCAATTTACCATTAACTAGTAATTTCCTGATGATTCATAGTAACTTAATAAGGAAAGGGACAAGTAATCTGAGACTAAAGGCTTTTAATAAGACAAGTTATGGTATAAAGGTCTCGTTGATTAATATTAACAAATTACTAATTTTAGATAAGAACTTTGGTCGAATCGGGTGAATATAAAAAATTGAATTCCATAATTTATTTGAAAAGTGTATAATAATCAGTATGGTAGTACTTAAATTTCCATTAATATACTAAATCAGGGTGAATTTTGAAAAGTAATTAATAGTGGTTATAAAGTACATTGGTATTAGTTAATTAATCGAAATTCATAGCCGGATTCATATAAGATTTGGAAAAGTTATAGTTGTGGAATAAGGTCCAGTAAGTAATATCGTTACGTTCTAAATATTAGAACTATTAAGCGTAACATTTCTAATGCCCTCAATTTTCTTCTATAGAAATTCTCAATATTCATTAAGGAATTTTTTTAAGATTTTCCAATCTAATCCTATTCAGGTACCATTCAAATATAATTTCTTCTCGTAATATATTGGGAATAATATACAGTATAACAAGAGTACAAAGTGTAAGACGAAAATAAAAAGAGCAATAGAGAAATGTGGTAACTTTTAAAGATGAAAGTTTTGGAATACCAAGTGAAGTGATTCATGTTCAAGGGGAATATTAATTAAATAGTTTAGACAAAAGAATTGTGTTGTATATACTTGTGTAGAGTATATTGTATACAATCCTTTCCTAAGATAACTTTCTTAGTATACCTCTAAATCCTTAATCACCTTTCTCAAAATTGTAGTTCAAGTGTTTATTCTTGTAATCCCTATATAAATATCTTAGCCTTACAAACTACTACTCATACCCTTAAAACCATTTCCCTAAGCAAAGTTATAATATTCCATATATCCATCATGTAATTTCAATATTGATTTTTTCTTAACTCATGTCTAAGAATCTTATCCTCACTATCCTTATAATCTGAACAACTATCCTAATAATAAGCCCAACTCATGTCCCGCATAGGCTACTTAACACATGATTGGGATCTGATACCAACTTGTCACATCACGATGTCTCGAGTGTGAGGTTTATTTTATAAAAACTAAACCATAATATGAGCCATCAATTTCTTCAAAGTAGGAAACTATAATGATATTCCTATGTGTTACAAATATTGTTTCAACTGTAACATACTAGTTTTCTCTCTATATATATAACTATCTCATTTTCTGACTAAAAACATATTTTTTGGGGAACAATTATGTATATTAGATCAAAGAAAAACTTTACAAGTGCAAAGGAGGACATCTCCAAACAAAATCTGAGGGTCATACCCCAATAGAAGAAACACTGAAAAAAACACCAAAAGGCTTTCCCCCTTACCCATCACCTACACCATGAACATCTAACTCAAAGCATCTTCAGGTATTCCCCAGTTCAAGAAGGCCAACCAGTTTTGGTAGAATATTCTCCCTTTCTTCCAAGTCATGACTCTAGATCTGATCATTACCTCAATATATTTCACAATTCTCTCCATGGTTTTAGGCATATTACTAAAGTGTCTATCATTTCTCTCCATCCAAAGGTAGTAGATGGTGGTGGAAAAAGATATACACCTGATTATATTATAAAGCTTTGGACCTCCATAGTTTGTAATAGCAAAATGAAGCTCTTCCTCCCAGCTAAGAGCATCTCTATACTCTTGGTTTTTGAATCTAATCTCTTGACACACTTCCTTCTCAACCTCATTATTTCAACTGCAACAGTAGTTGTCATCAGTGAGCCCCCAATTGAAAAGCTTGTCCTTGGTGTGCAAATCCTTCCTACAAATCAGCCAAAAGATGAAGGAACATTTAGGTAAGTTATTCTTATTCCAAACAATCTTGTGCCAATTGGTGGTAGGAAGACTGTTGATAGATCATCATAGGCAGACCTAATAGATCCTTATAAGAAGGAGCCCAAACAACCTCATCTGTAGTACCATGCCTTAATTTTCGTAGGCCAGCATCTCTAATCTCGAGGAGTTCCCATGTAATAGTAGCTAGCCATCTCCATCTTTTATCATGAATGAAATCTGCAACCATGGACTTATGATTGCTAGTAGTAGAAAAAATGACATCATCCCCATAGTGAGCCTGCAATGGCCCATTGGGATGCCAGGTGTCATACCATAAGAAGGTATCCTGACCATTCCCAATTATACTCTTGATGAGTTGTCTTACCAAGTGTTTAAGTTGTAAAATCTTCCACTATCTCTAAGTGGTGTCATTTGGTATGGAGATAGCCCAAACACTCCTCTTAATTTTATAGGTATTATATCACGTAACCCAAAGGCAATCCTTCTTGCTGCAAATGTTCCAAAGAAGTTTCATTATAGCTTCTTGGTTCCAAATCTCCAGACTTTTGATACTTAAACCCCTACTTCAGTGCTGCTGCTCGGGTCCATCCATGCCACCTTTGCACCTATGTGCTTCATGTCAGCACCAGTCCATGTCAGCACCAGTCCACAAGAAGTCTTTCATTATTTGCTCAATTTTCATAATGACCCGTTTGGATAAAATGAAAAGACTGGACCAATAAACTTGTAACACAAATAATACAGACTTGATCAACTGTAGGCTTCATATGACTATTTTCTAAACGAAACTATTCCCCATCTTCACGTAATCCTAGCTTGAATTGCAACTCAATGCCTATAGGTACTTGCTTAAAATAACTAAAAAGGAAAGAATAAGAAAAAAAATTCCATGTACATGATTTTGATTCTATAACAATGGATAAAAATAATTGTTGAATATAGCAGAATGAAGTGAGTATAAGAAATTGAGCATTTAAGTAACAACAGTCCATCCAATGTAGTATAAAATAGCAGTATGATGATATTGCTACAATTAAAAATATCAGTCCATAATGATTAATGGTTGTGGATGATGGTTTCTAAAAGAAATAAACCCATAATTATATGTTAAAAATGCTTTAGGGGAATAAATATACATATAAAAAAACAATCCAAATAATTGTAGATAAAGTAACCATGCTAAGCCAATAACAAGCATCCACATGATAGCATCCATATGGTAGATTAAATTGATATCATTTCATTAAAATCAACATAGGGTTTTTAAAATCGAATCAAATGTAACGTAAGTTGAACTATGCAAATGAGTTCATAAATAAGACAAGATAACTGGGGCTATCACATAGTGATATTAATAATTGACGTAATGAAAAGCATTGCGTGAAATAATATTGACTAAGAATCACCTACCACAATTTCATGGGATTTTGACTAGTTTGGTACTAGTTGCATTTGATGTCTCTCGTTGTGATTTAAGGTAAATCACAGTGAATAATCATAAAACATATGTGAAACCCCGCCAAATTAAATACTGGGTGATCAGAACTTTATTTAATTAATTCAGAATATCCAGTGGTTCAAAATATGTATCACTGTCGAAAACTTTATTATTAACACTAACCACCTAATATTTAAAAAGGTTTATGTCAAGATTTTATCTTTTAATTAATATAAAACCAAATTAACCAATTACTAACCATACACCATTCAAACGAATATCATATGAAATAAGATGACTAAGGTAATAAATGAGACTGGAGTGAACACATTAAGCCTAAATCCCAAATACAATAATCCAACAAAATAAATCAACAAATCAAAGGATTAAATAAATAAATCCATAAATCTCTGACTGTCTGAATAAGTAAAAGGGGGAAACACGCCCTAACTGAAATAGATAACTCAAGATGCATGAATGAGAATCATGGAGGCGTCTACTACCAAGTCCTGTAACTTTCACAGTAGATACAACTCGTCAAATGAATGGAACTCATATACTTGGTGTTCCTGTGGCTGGGCACCTAAAATAATTTGACAATAGAAAGAGATTTGCAATAAATGGGTCAGATCCCGAGTTATAAATGGTTTAAAAACAACCAGTGTTTAAAATGCATTAAACATTAAATATTATATCCATGTTAGTTCCTCGTGCCCTCACTTGAGATTCTCACCTCTCAACTAATGTGCACGCCAAGCGTAGACTCCTAACCCATCCTAGTCACGTTATCCCACTTATCTAGTTTAACCCAAGTCCTTTACTGAATTGCCTAAGTCATTGTACCCAATTATAACACCCGAATAACACATTCTTATAATTATAACGTAAGTTTAATCGGATTCAAATAACTCATTAATCATTCAAGCTCACACATTGTTGATTAATATTAAGTATCGTAACCTTTATCATCTACTAAGCAACATAGTAGAATAATCTCAAGTGTATATATATATATATATATATATATATATATATATATATATATATATATATATATATATACTAATACGGCACCCCAAAAGGATAAACCTGTGGTGCACACATACTCTGCTATTAGTCCCGATACATCACGCACATAAGGACTATGAATTCCAAATCACTCTGGAATCATATCAACACATATTATACACAATGGAGGCGAACATAGTTCCCAGCCCCATGGGCTATGCACGTACCTATGCACCCACGTGACCGCAAACTTATCAACTCATAGATAAGTCTTTCCTAGACCTATGTCCTGAGGTAGCAATCTAAAATCCCCCCGAAGGCTCATCAAGATAAGATTGTCCCCTTCCTAATACCTCTCGTGATAGAAAGTATGGTAGGTATGTCATACACATAAGGGTCCATACAATAAGTACACACAACCCATATAATTAATAGCATCACACCACCAATATATTCCAGATTTGTACGAATTGTCATTATTTACAATATTTACGATGTTCCCAATTATGACTATTCTCTCTATCGTATCGCAATGTAACAACTCGGATTTTTTAAATGGGAATTTTAAAATTAATTTTGGAAATCGGAGAAAAATAAAATTTTGCATTTTATAAATTTATAATTTAAAGTGTTGGTTTTTATATTTGAAAAATAAATTTTCAAACGGAATTGGAAACGGAATTAAAATGGAGTTTTAATTGAATTTTTATTATATAGAAGAGTCCTCAAAACATAAAACTCTCTTAGAGTCCTCAAAACATAAAACTCTCTTAGAGTCCTCAAAACATAAAACTCTCTAGCAAAAAAAAATATTTAAAAATATTGAACGGTCCGAACGTACTGAAATTTTTTGGATAACTTTTTATCGTCTTCCGGTAAATCTCTGTAAAATTTCATCCAATTCCAACGGTCCGATCGTCCGAAATAAAATTTTTAGTGTTTGTATTTGATTAGAACTCTTTTCTTAATCAAACTCTTAATCCTTTATATATCAACAAATTCGTGGCTTGGCTTTTCAAATCACTTTTTCTCAAACTTTTCAACCAGAAGACCTCTTCAAAATTACTCCCTTTCATATACAAACCATAGCCCCAAACTTATTCAAGATTTCAACCTTAGATTAGAAGGCTTATTTGGTGTTTTATCGAATTTGGGCTTGAATGAGATTTGATTATTTTCGCGAGAGGAACGTGATGGTGTGTTTAGATTTTGAAGCTGAAATTATGTGATGATTTTGAGGTATGGGATTTTACACAATATGCTCCTTAATCTCGCGAGTATTATTCCCTTTGATTTCATGTGATTATTGAACTCATATTTGAATTGATAAATTCATTGGAATCTGGAAAATATTTGTTGGAATCTAATTTTCGATTCACGTGGTATTATATTTTGTATTGAGCATGTTGTCATGAAATTTTAATATGGCACGGAGGTTGGGCACCCGCCAATATTCCTATTTCGGATATGCTAAAAAAATGCATAGGCGCGGTACGGTGGTGAGGCCTGGTGACCCGGTTAATGTGTTGTTGAGAATTATATTGATAAAAATGCTTGAGATTCGCAATTAATTTGAATATTCTTACTCGTATTGTTACGTTTTATTCACCGCTAATATTTGTTGAGCATCTTTCCCGTCGTATTGTGTACTTCCCCATATTTTCTTTTAGTGGCAGGTTAGCGCAGATTTTGGGCGCTTGGGATTTTTGGAGATGAATTTTAGCGTGGATTATTTTGGAAAGATTATTGGAGAATACAAGTTGGAAGAATTACATTTATTTTTATGTATAGAGCATTTGGAGATTTATTTGTCTTCGAGATAGTTAGATTGTTGTAATTATTTCGAGAGAATTGTTGTATTTATTTGAAGAGATTGAGATTAGTGGTTTCTTTTCTATATTGGGATTTAGATGCTCTATACATTGTTATTGTGGAATTGTTTAGTTTTATTGATAATGGCGCTCCGTTCGCTCTCCCCGGGCCGACGGAGTGTTACAGAAAAGTATCAGAGTTTAGGTATGCGACAACCCTCGAGTCTTGGATTTTGGGTCTAGCATGTGGGCTAGTCATGTTTTCTTTGGAGATAGAAATTTGTGGTGATAAATCGTGTTAGGCATCGAGGTTAGATGTGAGGTATTTAAATTTGATTTTTGGAGAAGAGATTTATTTTTGGAGATTGCTGGTGTGGCCTGGTTTTTAACTGTTAGGCTTTGTTGAATTTCGAGGGCGAAATTCTTGTTAGTGGGGAAGTATGTAACAACCCGAATTTTTCAAATGGGAATTTTTAAATTAATTTTGGAAATAGGAGGAAAATGAAATTTTTCATTTTATAAATTTTATAATTGAAAGTGTTGGTTTTTATATTTGAAAAATAAATTTTCAAACGGAATTGGAAACGGAATTAAAATGGAGTTTTAATTGAATTTTTATTATATAGAAGAGTTCTTAAAACATAAAACTCTCTCAAAGTCCTCAAAACATAAAACTCTCTAGTAAAAAAAATATTTAAAAATATTGAACGGTCCGATCGCACTGAAATTTTTTGGATAACTTTCTATCGTCTTCTGCTAATTCTTTATAAAATTTCATCCAATTCCAACGGTCCGATCGTCCGAAATAAAATTTTTAGTGTTTGTATTTGATTAGAACTATTTTCTTAATCAAACTCTTAATCCTTTATATATCAACAAATTCGTGGCTTGGCTTTTCAAATCACTTTTTCTCAAACTTTTCAACCAGAAGACCTCTTCAAAATTACTCCCTTTCATATACAAACCATAGCCCCAAACTTATTCAAGATTTCAACCTTAGATTAGAAGGCTTATTTGGTGTTTTATCGAATTTGGGCTTGAACGAGATTTGATTATTTTCGCGAGAGGAACGTGATGGTGTGTTTAGATTTTGAAGCTGAAATTATGTGATGATTTTGAGGTATGGGATTTTACACAATATGCTCCTTAATCTCGCGAGTATTATTCCCTTTGATTTCATGTGATTATTGAACTCATATTTGAATTGATAAATTCATTGGAATCTGGAAAATATTTGTTGGAATCTAATTTTCGATTCACGTGGTATTATATTTGGTATTGAGCATGTTGTCATGAAATTTTAATATGGCACGGAGGTTGGGCACCCGCCAATATTCCTATTTCGGATATGCTAAAAAAATGCATAGGCGCGGTACGGTGGTGAGACCTGGTGACCCGGTTAATGTGTTGTTGAGAATTATATTGATAAAAATGCTTGAGATTCGCAATTAATTTGAATATTCTTACTCGTATTGTTACGTTTTATTCACCGCTAATATTTGTTGAGCATCTTTCCCGTCGTATTGTGTACTTCCCCATATTTTCTTATAGTGGCAGGTTAGCGCGGATTTTGGGCGCTTGGGATTTTTGGAGATGAATTTTAGCGTGGATTATTTTGGAAAGATTATTGGAGAATACAAGTTGGAAGAATTGCATTTATTTTTATGTATAGAGCATTTGGAGATTTATTTGTCTTCGAGATAGTTAGATTGTTGTAATTATTTCGAGAGAATTGTTGTATTTATTTGAAGAGATTGAGATTAGTGGTTTCTTTTCTATATTGGGATTTAGATGCTCTATACCTTGTTATTGTGGAATTGTTTAGTTTTATTGATAATGGCACTCCGTTCGCTCTCCCCGGTCCGGCGGAGTGTTACAGAAAAGTATCAGAGTTTAGGTATGCGACAACCCTCGAGTCTTGGATTTTGGGTCTAGCATGTGGGCTAGTCATGTTTTCTTTGGAGATAGAAATTTGTGGTGATAAATCGTGTTAGGCATCGAGGTTAGATGTGAGGTATTTAAATTTGATTTTTGGAGAAGAGATTTATTTTTGGAGATTGCTGGTGTGGCCTGGTTTTTAACTGTTAGGCTTCGTTGAATTTCGAGGGCGAAATTCTTGTTAGTGGGGAAGTATGTAACAACCCGAATTTTTCAAATGGGAATTTTTAAATTAATTTTGGAAATCGGAGGAAAATGAAATTTTTCATTTTATAAATTTTATAATTGAAAGTGTTGGTTTTTATATTTGAAAAATAAATTTTCAAACGGAATTGGAAACGGAATTAAAATGGAGTTTTAATTGAATTTTTATTATATAGAAGAGTTCTTAAAACATAAAACTCTCTCAAAGTCCTCAAAACATAAAACTCTCTAGTAAAAAAAATATTTAAAAATATTGAACGGTCCGATCGCACTGAAATTTTTTGGATAACTTTCTATCGTCTTCTGCTAATTCTTTATAAAATTTCATCCAATTCCAACGGTCCGATCGTCCGAAATAAATTTTTTAGTGTTTGTATTTGATTAGAACTCTTTTCTTAATCAAACTCTTAATCCTTTATATATCAACAAATTCGTGGCTTGGCTTTTCAAATCACTTTTTCTCAAACTTTTCAACCAGAAGACCTCTTCAAAATTACTCCCTTTCATATACAAACCATAGCCCTAAACTTATTCAAGATTTCAACCTTAGATTAGAAGGCTTATTTGGTGTTTTCTCGAGTTTGAGTTTGGGCTAGAACGAGATTTGATTATTTTTGCGAGAGGAACGTGATGGTGTGTTTAGATTTTGAAGCTGAAATGATGTGATGATTTTGAGGTATGGGATTTTACACAATATGCTCCTTAATCTCGCGAGTGTTATTCCCTTTGATTTCATGTCATTATTGAACTCATATTTGAATTGATAAATTCATTGGAATCTGGAAAATATTTATTAGAATCTAATTTTTGATTCACGTGGTATTATATTTGGTGTCGAGCATGTTGTCATGAGATTTTAATATGGCACGGAGGTTGGGCACCCACCAATATTCCTTTTTTAGGATATGCTAAAAAATGCATAGGCGCGATACGGTGGTGAGGCCTGGTGACCCGGTTAATGTGTTGTTGAGAAATTATATTGATAAAAATGCTTGAGATTCGTAATTGATTTGAATATTCGTACTCGTATTGTTACGTATTATTCACCGCTAATATTTGTTGAGCATCTTTCCTGTCGTATTGTGTACTTCCTCATCTTTTCTTTAGTGGCAGGTTAGCGCGAATTTTGGGCGCTTGGGATTTTTGGAGATGAATTTTAGCGTGGATTATTTTGGGAAGATTATTGGAGAATACAAGTTGGAAGAATTGCATTTATTTTGATGTATAGAGCATTTGGAGATTTATTTGTCTTCGAGATAGTTAGATTGTTGTAATTATTTCGAGAGAATTGTTGTATTTATTTGAAGAGATTGAGATTAGTGGTTTCTTTTCTATATTGGGATTTAGATGCTCTATACCTTGTTATTGTGGAATTATTTAGTTTTATCGATAGTGGCGCTCCGTTCGCTCTCCCCGGGTGGGCGGGGTGTTACAACTACTTATAATAGATATCACAAAAAAGTCCTTATTATCCTTATATACTTATATACTCCGTGTTACCAGCTCAAGAAATGTGGTTGCCATACATAACCTTAAGTCGTTTATTATTCTCCAATTATTTTCACCAAATTCCAGCTCGTGTAAATTTTCAAAAAAATTTGAAATCTCGTTCGAAGTGCCCAGAATCTCGTTCGAATGAAATTTCGAACGAACTTCCCTCTGAAATCTCATCAGTACGTCGTTCGAACGAGTTCGTTAGTACATCGTTCGAATGAGTTTGTTCGAACGAACGTTGAACGAACTAAAACCTGAATTTCGTTGGATTCCCATTCGAACAAGGTCATTTGAATGACTCTACAGTTCCCCAGATCGTTTGAATGACCTTTGACCAGTTCGTCCTCTACCTTAGGAAACCTGCATTTTTTCCCATTTTTGTTCACCCAATTCACATTAAACTTTCCCCAACTCACAATTAATCTTCCTAAAACCATTTTATATACATTTAGATGATTCCCAATATTTTTTAACCATCAAACCTCATTAATCTCATATATGGGTGAAGGAATTTAATCAAATCTCAAAAGCCCTATTTTTACATCATCAATAATTTTATCCACCCAAAACCCAAAATTTAATTCATTTTTCTTCATGTATCAATCCATATTCATAGCCTCTACATATGGTAATTCATCTACATTCAATTTCCTACCCAAAAGCTTGATTAACAATTCAATTTCAACCCAAATTTCATCATATCATGTGTATATCATCAATTCTACACTAACATGTAAAACATATGCACTAATTAAAGCAAGAAAACCACTTTCCTTGTTGGGAAGGTCTGTATAGTTCAATGAAAGTGGTATAGATGCATTCCTCTCTTCTAGATAACGTTGATGGTATTCCTGGTGAAAGATGGGTGGGTTTGGTCTTGGAGCTCCTAGTTCCTCTTGGACTATCTCTTTTCTTCTGCAGATAAAAACCTAACTTCTCCCATGTACATGCAGATATAATTCTCTAATTTTCATCCATTAATTAGCCTCAATTTTTCAAAAGACAAAAATACCCCTCTGGGGTGTCGGTTTGGCCTAAAACTATCCCGAAACCCAAACTAAACCCCTGGGTAAACTTCTCTTACTATTTCGATCCTTCCGGACACGTTGGCGCACTCAAAATGACCATTTGGACGATATACAAATATTTACTTTTTATTCTATTAATTTAGTTCCAACACGACTCACACGCACGTCCCGACTTAAATTCCATAATTATCGTATTTCTCTCTTGCGACAATTTTCATAAATTCATATTTACATTCAGAGTCATGTATTACTTTATTCGCTCAGTAATATTCAACGTAATTCCTAGTAATAAATACTAACTCTTATCTCGCTAGTTAATATTTATTTTATTCCGAATTAACTTTTAATTAATTCTTCTCACATTTAATTTAATTAATCCCACAATTAAAATCAATAAAATTATGGGGTATTACATACTTCCCCCCTAATTATGGAATTTCGTTTCGAAATTCAAAAATCAAAGGTCTGGTCAGAATAACTATGGGTATATCTCACTCATATCATCCTCGTGCTCCCAAGTTGACTCCTCGATATCGTGATGGCACCATTATACACGAACTAATGGCACCACCTTCGACCTCAGTTTCCTCTCGCTACGGTCTAGGATAGAAACTGGCCCCTCCTCAAAGCAATTATCGGGTTTCAAATCAATCTCCTCTAAAGCAATATAGGCGTGGGCTAAATCATACCAAAGGTATCTCCTCAGCAAGGATATGTGAAACACACCGTGAATCCTATGGAGGTTCTCGGGTAACCCTAATCTGTAAGCCACTGGCCCAATTCTCTCAATAATAGGGAAGGCCCCTACATACCTCTGTGCCAACTTCCCTTTCTTCCCAAATCGCATTATCCCCTTCATAGGAGATACTCTTAGCAATGCCTGGCTCCCCACACTGAACTCCCTAAAGAATCTCTTGGCATCGCCGTAGCACTTTTGCCTATCCTGAGCAACCCGTATGCGACTCCTGATCATCCATTTTCTGGCTGATGTATCCAGAATATCTTCCCGCCTGAGCAGTTTGTTATCCCCCACCTCTAACCAACAAGCACGATAGCGTCAAGGCCTATCGTACAATGCCTCGAATGGGGACATGCCAACGGTAAATTGAAAAGAGTTGTTATATGCAAACTCTACCAGCGGAAGGTACTGCTCCCAACCTCCCCCAAAATCCAGAATACACATACGTAACATATCCTCCAACATCTGATTAGTTCGCTCAGTCTTCCTGTTTCTCTGTAGGTGATAGGTTGTGCTCAAGCGCAACTCTGTACCCATGGCCTCTTAGCAGCTCTCCCAAAATTTAGACACAAAAATCTTATCCCGGTCGAACACAATATCAAGGGGCACCCCATGGATTCTCACTATCTCGGCAATGAAGATTTAAGTGTATTTCCCCATAGTATAGTCGGTCCAAACTGGTAGAAAGTGAGCTACCTTGGTCAACCGATGCATAATCACACATATGAAATTGTGACCCCTCTGCGATGTGGGCAACCCCATGATGAAATCCATTGAAATGCTCTCCCATTTCCACTTAGGGATCTCTAACGGATTTAAGATCCCTCCTGGTCTCTAATGGTCCACTTTCACCAGCTGACAAGTGGCACATTTTGAAATAACCTTGGCGATGTCCTTCTTCATTCCACTCCACCACTACTGTCGCCTCATATCCTGATACATCTTATCTCCACCGAGATATATCGCAAATTGAGATCCATGCGACTCTGTCATCACCACATGTCATATATCCTCCCCCTATGGAACAACTAGATGCCCATTAAAAAGCAAACCCACATCTAAACCCACGGAATAAGACTCGGCGACCTCGACTAGAAGTTGTACAATCCGATCCTGATAAAATGTGTCGACTGCCTGAGCCTGTATTACTCTCGTCACAATCTATGGTGTAACGATCATGACAGACATGAATGATCAGTCTACTGCATCATGGTCTCCCAACTCCTTCCATTTCGCCTTCCACACCTCGGCCACGTCACCTGCTGGCCTCCATCTCAATGCATCAACTACTATCTTAGCCTTCCCCAAGTGATAATGGATATCGAACTGGTAGTCCTTCACAAATTCAAGCCACCTACATTGACGCATGTTCAATTCTCTCTGAGTGAACAAATATTGTAGTGACTTGTGATCTGTGAACAGGAGAAACTTCTCCCCCAACAAATAGTGTCTCTAGATCCAAAGAGCAAATACGACTGCTGCTAACTCCAAGTCGTGGGTGGGGTAATTCCTCTCTTAAGGCTTAAGCTTACGGGAGGCTTATGCTAAAGCCTGATCCTCCTGCTAAAGTACACCCCCAAGTCCTTGTAGGGACGCATCGGTATAGACTAAGTACTTTACTTTCAGTCTGGGCAGTGCTAGAAATGGTGCTAAAGCCAGCTTATCCTTTAGCTCGTCGAAAGCCAACTGATAGGCATCATCCCAAAAGAATGGAACTTCTTTATGAGTCAAGTTAGTCAATGGACCCCTTATCTTCGAGAATCCCTAAACAAACCTCCTATAATATCCTGCTAACCCCAAGAAACTTTGCACGTCCGTCGGTGTCGTGGGTTATCCCCACTCCCTCACCACCGACACCTTGTTGGGGTCCACCGATATTCCCCTATCTGATACAATGTGCCCCAAGAACTGTACCTCTCGCAGCCAAAATCCATATTTCTTGGGCCTACGTAAGTGCTCAAAATGCTCCTCATCGATCTGTGAATAAATCAGGATGTTATATATGAAGACAATGAAAACTAATCTAAGAAATCTATAAACACTCTGTTCATTAAGTCCATAAATACTGTCGATGCATTAGTTAGCCCGTATGGCATAACCCGAAACATATAAGATCCATACCTCATAAAAAATACATTCTTAGACACATCCTGCTCCCTGATCCTAAAATGATGATACCCTGACTTCAAGTCTATCTTTGAGAAAAAAGATGCTCCCCTCATCTGGTCGAATAAGTCATCGATTTTGGGCAACGGATACTTATTCCGTATCGTGATTTTTTTCAACTCCTGATAATCTACGTACAGTCGTAAGAATCTATCCCTCTGCTTCACAAACAGATCTGGGGCACCCCAAGGTGAGGTACTCCATCGGATGAAACCCTGTCCCAAGAACTACTCAATCTGATCCCTTAGCTCCCTAATCTTTGCAGGAGCTATACAGTAAGGTGCATGAGCTATCGATTGAGTTCCCGATTCTAAATCAATCACAAACTCAATCTCTCTACTCGACGGTAGCCCCGGTATATCCTAACACATCGGCGTATTCACAAACAATCATAATCTAATCAAGGGGAATCATAACTATTGTAGAGGTCTCATCCTCTATATAAAATAATTGGGTGGAAGATCCTCCCTCGGGGCGAGGCATCGCCACTAAAAACATATCCTAACCAGGGATAGCAAAAACTATGCTCCTACTAATGCAATCGATCATGGCCCTATACTCGACTAGCCAATCCATCCCGATGATAGAATCATACTCGTGCATATCTAAAATAATCATATCGACCGGTAGGATCAATCTCTCGATCTCTATGCCTAGTCCTCGATATATAAAGAATAGCAATGACCCATAGCGCAATGATGAATCTACACTAGTGATTGTGCTCCCTGTCAAGTCTAATAACCCTGTGGTGCGTGCAAAACTGGTGGCAATGAAACTATGTGAAGCCTTCATGTCAAATAATATATGTCCTAAAGTCCCCTGGATAGAAAACATACCCTTAATCGCAGGCGGTGCCTGTGGGATCGCGACCTGATGGACATTATAGAAACCCCCTTACTGTAGTTGCCCCTGCTGAATCGGAACTACTGGAAGGGAAGGCAAGACTGGGACTGGTGCTAGCACTGGAAGAGCGGTTGGTAAGATCGGCCTCTGGGACTCCTGGTGAGAACCCTGCTGCTGAGGATACTTCCCCTTATCGGGGCATTCAAATCTTCTGTGGCCAATCTTGCCACAAGTTAAGCACTTCCCAGTAAAATTTCCCCCTTTCTGCCCCTGTTGGTCGTTGCCGCCTCTCCCTTAGCATTGATGGCCATGCTGACCCTGGTGGCCATGTCTGAAACCTCCATATCCCTGATGAAAGCCCCATGATTTGAATCTCTTAGAAAAATCCCCCTGATGGGAAACCTGCTCACTCTACCTCTACTGACTCTGAGCTACTTGTGCCCCACTGGCACTACCTCCACCTGTCCTACCCTCCTGGATAGAGTCACCTATCCATTTTCTCCCCTTAACATGGAAGCGGTGATCATGATAGTGTGGAAAAGCAGCATTAAGTACATCGGTATAAGACTGCAAAGAGAGGTTACCCAAAGATGTTGTCAAATCCTCTAGGTCAGACCATCCATGAACATCTGAATTTTCTTCTCTTTAATAGGCACTTCAGTGGGTACCAAGTTTACCAATCTAGTAAACTACTCCTCATACTCAGCTATAGTCTTCCCCTCCTGGGTGAGGTCCAGTAGTTTTCGCCTCATCTCGGTCTGAATGGCGAAAGGGGAATATTTATGGTCAAACCGCACCCAGAAGTCTTGTATAGTCATAATGTCATGCTCATCTGCGGTAGTAATGGACTCCCACCACTGTAACACTGCCCCTACTAGCTTGAAAGTAGCTAGTATGTGCTTCTGCACCTCCGTGCACTCGTACATCCATATATATCTCTGGATATCTTTCTTCTATTGGCTAGCTGGAACAACATAAGAACACCCTGTGAACTCCCGAGGATGCACCTTCTGGAAGGCATCTCTGACTCACTCCCATGCGAAAGGGAATGCGTAAGCTGGTGCTAGTGCTACCACATGTGCCTATGGCAGGGCCTGCTGGACCACATCTAGTGCTGCGTTAACTGCCTGAGCAACGATGGCAGCATTCACTATACCCTTCAAGTTCCCACATTGTTGATTAATATTTAGTATCGAAACCTTTATTATCTACTAAGTAACACGGTAGAATAATCTCAAGTGTATATACATATATATCACTATCATACATATATATATATACTAATACGGCACCCCAAAAGGCTAAACCAGCGGTGCACACATACTCTGCTATCAGTCCCTGTGGCCATCCCCGATCCCCGCCGCGGAGGAAAAGGATCCTTCGGGTCCCGTACATCCCTCTCGGGAGCGCTTCGGTCGGCGTCATTTGAGATGTGATGTAAAAATGTAGAGAGATTCAGAGTCTCCAGTCTATTTTACTCAAAACAGACCAAAGAAAAAGGGGAAGCCACCCCGAAGGATGGCATCTAAAGACATACTGGTGCGTGCGAAACCAAAAGGTTCGAGAAGGGTTCGGAGGCTTAGTTACGAAATGGGAAGGTGTTAGGCACCCATTTCGCCCTTTCGGTCTCTCATGGATATTTGCTATTTTCCTTTATGTTTCCCCCCGTGATATGTGTGCATGTGTATATATAGAAGGGAGGTAGGAATCCTCGATTTGTATCATGGAAAAGATAAAGCGAGTCATCCGTAGGAAGGTATAAGAATAATATTATAAAGTAAGATTTATGCGATTAACCTTACGTTGATCGTTATAATGGAACGATAACGCATATGGAGTAGTACGTCACTAAGATCAAGTATATAGAATATAAGGAAAATGGATTTAGAGAAGATAGAAGATAAGATAAAAAGTGAGAAGAGGGACTCGAGTCTCGATTTTACCCCGAGACGCCTACGTAGCCAATAAAGGCATCAAAGTCCACATAGTTCTCATACAAAACGAGGGGTGGGGTTTATCCCATAAATTCAAATGGGGATCTCTTATTTGTGAGTGTGTGTGTTTGTGTAGAAAAAGTGTTTTAGTTGTGAGAAAAGTGTGAAAAAAGTGTGAGAATCCCTACTTGAAATTTATGAGCAAACCCTCTTTTTCTTGTTTTTTGGGTTTTTATTTATATAAAAATATGAGATGTGCAATAATACTAAATAAAAAGTATATTTAGGGTGTGTGAGATGAGATAATAAAAGTGCTAAGTAAGAAAACAAGTTATTGGGAATTTAAGAGAATTTAAGAGAGAATTTGAGAAAGTTGGACCTTCTTGAAGATCTTGAACTTGATCTTGAATGTCGGAGAGCATCGCTTTCACTTGGATGATGATGGAGAGTGGTTAGTTCACCAAGTTTGATGAAAAGGATAATGAAAAGTGGAAGTAAAAAAGGGATTTGGAAGTTAAAATCACGCTGCCTTCGAGAGAGGTTTTTGGGATTCGCTGAGAGAGATTTTTATCAGATCTGGATCCCCTTGAAAATGAGGTTAAGGCCTCATTTTTATAGGCCCAGGTAAGTGCCGATCGGCATAGACCCCTTCCTGCCTATCGGCACCTGCCTGCCGATAGGTAGGGTCTGGAACCTGCCATTTAGTAGTGCGATTAAGGATTTTTCATAAAATTGGCCGCCGAGGGCAAACCATTAGTTAGAATTATGCACGGGGAATATCTTTGGAAAGGTAATTCAGAGACATTTGAAAGTCCTTTGGACCGCTCCTTGTTTCGAGAGTTGACTTTGGGTCAAATATGGCTCGAAAGCGTTTGTCGATCCATTGGACGGGGAATGATTCGGACGTAAACGAATCGTTCGTCTGTATGGTAAGTCCGAATCATGCACGGGGCGGACCGTTGGAAAGTGTAGGAGATGTACTTCTACATTCCAAAGAGTTTGGCCCGGTTTAGAGAGTTGACTTTGGTCAAGCGGGCCTGAAAAGTGTTCGGTGACCTCTCGAAGTCAAACGGATCGTTCGTCCGCATGGAAAGTCAGAATCGCACATGGGGTGGACCATTAGAAAGGGTATTCAAATTCGATTGAGCTGAAGAGTTGACTTATGTCAAACAGAGCCCGGGAGCGCCTGATGGCCTCTAGGTCAGGTTTAGGATGCAAACTGATCGTTCGTCCACATGGTAAGTCGGAATCATGCACGGGGTGGACCGTTAGAAAGGGTATTCAGTGCCCTTCGAAAATTCATTGAGTCTCAGTCGAGATGAAGAGTTTGAATTTTGGGTCAAACTGAGCCGAGGAGTGCCCGATGGCTTCTAGGTCAGTACTCGAGACATGACCTAGGTTTGTAGTGATGAGGGGAGGTACTATGGACCCAAGGAGAGTTAAGGGATAATAGAATGGGGTGTCTATAGAGCCCCTCGACGGGTGAGCTTGGAACAAATGATGACTGTCGAATAGACACCACATGATGCTTTGGAAGGAGTACGACCGATTCAGAGGGTCGAGGCCGATTCTGAGGACCTAAGGAGTGTGCTGGGGATGATCAATTCTGCGGATCAAAGCCGAATTTGAAGGCTTAGGGTAAAGGTTTGATAACCGAGGCTAATTTTGACCTAGATAATGGTGACGATCGAGTACCGGGGTCAAGTCTTACCCAACTCAGGTGACGATCTAAGACCGAGGCCAATTCTGACCCAAGAGTGGTGACGATTGAGGATCGAGGTCAATTCTGACCTAACTCAGGTGATGATCCAAGATCGGGGCCAATTCTGACCCAAGAGCGGTGACGACCAAGGACCGAGGTCAATTCTGGCCTAACTCAGGTGACGATCCAAGACCGGGGCCAATTCTGACCCAAGAGTGGTGACGACCGAGGATCGAGGTCAATTGTGATCTAACTCAGGTGACGATCCAAGATCGGGGCCAATTCTGACCCAAGAGTGGTGACGACCGAGGACCGAGGTCAATTCTGACCTAACTCAGGTGACTATCCAAGACCGGGGTTCATTCTAACCCAAGAGTGGTGACGACCGAGGACCGAGGTCAATTCTGACCTAACTCAGGTGACGATCCAAGATCGGGGCCAATTCTGACCCAAGAGTGGTGACGACCGAGGACCGAGGTCAATTCTGACCTAACTCAGGTGACGATCCAAGATCGGGGCCAATTCTGACCCAAGAGTGGTGACGACCGAGGACCGAGGTCAATTATGACCTAACTCAGGTGACGATCCAAGACCGGGGTCAATTCTAACCTAAGAGCAGATAAAGATTGGATTTTGATTCTGCTGGAGAAAGAGATTTGTGATTTCGATCTGAGCTGGGGAGCTGATAGTTGGGGAAGCTTTTTGGAGGCCTTGTAGGGGGAATAACCTATTTTGGTGTTGTAAGAGAATTCCGCTGGGGAAGTGATCAGGCGATCCTTAGAGATCCTCCGGAGCTTTTCCGGGAGGAGTTTCACTTGGTTTTTGAGGATTACGCTGGAGAAATAAGGGGTTTCGCTTGAGGGAACGCAAAATTTTCTTGGCAAAAATGTTCAAAATCCATCCTGGGATTTTCAGGAATTTTTTGAGGCTTTCTGGTATTTTTTGGGAATTTCTGTAAGAAATTTAAGGTGGGGGTGCCGATCGGCATGGTATGGGGGGTGCCATTCGGTAGTGGCACGGACTTTTGGGCTGCCTCGGGAAGGGGATGAGTCAGTGCCGATCGGTATGGTAGGGGGAGGTGCCAATCGGCATGGCGCTTGGCATCCTATAAAAAGGGGGCGAATCCCTTCATTTTTTTAGAGCTTCTTTTGCTTTCTCTCTCTCTCTCTCTGCGATTCTTCTTCAAATCATTCTAGCTTTCCAATCTTTAAGAAATGGATGCTTTTGTGAGCACTGCAGTCCATCGGGAGTGGTTGACCATTGATGACTGGGCAAATATGGACTGGAGGGACAGGGTGCCCCTTACTTTGGGGAGTGAAAACTTCTTTGATGCGTTTGAGCTTCTTACAGATGAGGAGACTTTACTGCAGGAGCCATCGCGTCATCGCTCTTCGAGAGTGATCTCCGACGATTATGTAAGTAACCCGACCTTTGGCATTCTTCTCTTTTTGGTAATTTTTCTTTTTTCACTTTTGATGGGACTTTTCTTTTTGCCAGTCTGATATTTCTTTGAAGAACATGTGTGCCCATGGGACAACGGGGCTCAAGGATGTCTGGGACATCTCCCACCTGTGGTGCGCTGGGTGGTCTCATCAGCGGGTTTTGGGAGGTTGGCATATGTGCTGGATGAGACGCCTCGTTCAACAGCGGTCTTGTGCGCTTTGGGAGAGAGGTGGTGGGACACTACCCACACCTTTCATTTCAGCTTCGGGGAGATGACTGTGACTCCCATAGACGTGCAGCAGCTGCTGGGGCTAGATTGTGATGGAGAGAAGATAGAGGTGGTTCGGTCTTTACGGGTGAGATCGGAGGCAGTGCATGCGGCACATGGTGATGTAAGGAGGATAGTTTCTGGAGATTCTATCCGGCTGTCCCTACTGAAGGACGTTATGTTGGGTAGGGAGATTGATGTGGAGGACGGGCTGCAAGTGAGGCAGATGGACTGGTTATTCATTCTGCTGGTGTTAGGAGGTTTCATGGTGGCGTCGAGTGACGACGTCGTCCATTTGTGGTTCTTGCCGTACTTGAGGATGTTTTCGAACATCCCATTCTATGATTGGGGGAGTCTGACCTTGGCGACCCTCTACTCCTCTCTGGATGCATTCAGTCGGTGCTTCCGGAAAGCCTTTACTGGGGCTACGTACCATGTTGAGCTATTCTTTAATTTTTGCATTTTCTTTTCATGCATTCGCATTTTCCTTTCATGCATTCACATTTTCCTTATGCGTCGCTTTTTGTTTGCGAATTTAGTTGTGGTTGTATGAGGTGATCGGGTGCAATACCATGCTGATCGCTTTGAAGGATGACACTGTTGGGGACTTCTGCCGATTGTATCGATGGCGTAAGGGCAATCGACAGTCAAAGTGGTCTCTCTCCCTAGAGGCGGTGCGTCAGGTCTTGAATGACCTGACCAGTGGTAGGGTAAGACTCTTTCCATCTTAGTCTTGTTTTTTGCTCTTTCTGATCTTGTATTGATTTATGCTTGCTTGGAGCTTTTCAGGTGACCTTTTATCCCTAGGGGATAGCCATTCAGGATGTGGGGGTGATCGGGGTGAATGCACGAATGAGTCGCTTACTGGCGCATGAGTTCGACCATTCTTGGTACCTCGGGGAGAGGGTGATTCACCAGATTGCTGAGGAGGAGGTGGTGGTGCTACCCGCGCAACCTCCTACGTCTATGAGGCGGGAGCGATTGCTGTCAGAGGATGAGAGGATCGTGGTGATGATTGGCGAGTCCTACCTGCTATACACCGATACGACCGCGTCGTATGACTATATGGACTTTGTGACGAGCTGGTTGATGGCGCCCAGCATATATGATATGTTGCCCTTCTTTCCTGCGGGTTCGAGTCGGGTGGTGGGTTCTTCCCACAGCGGTGGTGGTCCATACGCATCTGTGGTAGAGATGGCCTCGGAGTTCCCTTTTGTGCGGCTGCATACCCCTTCATATAACATTCGGCGGGCTGATGGAGGCATGGTGCCTATGTTGCACCGCCCTCAATGCGATGGATCCGGAGGAGTTGGGTCTGACAGAGGAGGTCCTTCGACTTACGGTATACAATGTTCCCTTCTCTCTTTCTTTTCTATTTTGGTCATCCTTGCTTTGATACTGATTTTGACTTTTCTTGAAGCAAGTCCGGGTGTCGACCACTTGGCTCAGGGATATCAGAGGCTCGATATCTTCGGCGACTTCCCATATTCGGGATGCGGTTCCTGTTCCTTCTTGCTTGGTGCCGCCTGCCTCGTCCGGAGAGGACTCTAGCTCGGGTAGTGGTGGTGCATCATCTCGCCGTAGGGGGAAGAGAGCACATCGCAGGGTTGGAAGCTCTTAGTGAGAGAGAGAGAGAGAGGATGTGGGTTCGGGCTGAGTCCCGTTGTTTTTGCTTTTTTCTTTTTATTTCCTGCAAAATGATGTAACACAGAAAACAGATGTATGCAATGCAATGGAGATTTTTATTATCTCTTATTAATGATGAATGAATGCATGCACATGCGCTTTTAACTTTGCTTCTGAGACCGTAAAAAGGAATATTTTTTGGAATTTTTTGAAGGAAAGTTTTTAATTAAAAGGAGAAAATAGATAAGGAGAAAAAGGGATTTTGAAATTCTGTTGAGAATATCAATTTATTTTTATTTGAGTTTTCTGATATGACAAAAGAGAAAAAAGGGCAATTTCCAAAAATGGGGGGGTGCTGATCGACAAGCACCCTGACCTGCATATCGACAGATCAGTCCAGCCCCATCAATTAAAAGCTTTGAATGGTACCCTCTTCAGCCTTTAGTACCTCGTGGGGTAGGATTCCTTTCGATTTCTGCAGGGATTATGTCCCTTGTGAGGGTTTTCAAGTATAAAAAGGGGTGAGGGTGGAGTGTTTTCATCACACCTTTGCATTCTTACCCACTTTATCTTTTAGCCTTTCAAGATGGCTCTCCCTGGTAACACCGAGTTTTCCAACTACCTCGAAGCCTTAGAAGCTATGTGCTCTTATAATGTCGACTACGATGCTTTCAACATGCGTCGAGTCTCCCTGTGGCGCAATCGGCCTCTTGAGTGGAACGTGCTGACGGCGGCGGTATAATTCTGGTACCCCGAAGACCATGTATTCCGCTTTGGGTTGGAAGAAGTTTGTCCTACCTACGAGGAGTTCTCTGCCATGCTGGGTGTAAATCCCAGTGTTGCTGCGTCTTTGCCCGAATTTTTCCGTTCTCCTAGGGATTTGTTGGCCGGGCTTCTTCATATTTCACCTTCGGCGGCTAGATCATTGGTTGCTGGAGGAATGATCTCCCTCCCGGCGGTGCTGCAGTCCGTGTATTTACAGGAAGTAGGTGATACTGGCTATACTGGAGCCGTTGTTCTAGGGCTGGTTTCAAAATTATCACTGGTGACTGGATAATTACAGGTGGACCCGCAACTTGCAGCCATTACCTCATGGATGTCACATCATCGTAATCCTACAACGGTGATACTGGCGGAGACCCTGAATGGCCTGGATGCCTGGAGAGAAGGCCGTTCTGACTTTTTGAGGGGTAGCCCTATGATGCTGTTTATGTGGTTGTCTAAAAGATTCCTCTTGGCGACTCCTCCGGAGTATCCCTTGTCAGCTAGACCCAACTTCTTTTCACGCTACTTTATCAGCGTTGGCCTATATGTTGAGAACTGGGAAAATTGTCTTGTGGAGCATGGGGCTCGTGGGCTGTATTGGTCAGTGCCTTGGTAGGGACAGTTGGAGCCTGTTCTGGAGCGAGGAGAGTATTCATATGTGCGACTGATTGGTCTCAGACAGACCTCTTTTTATTTCTCTTGGCGGCTTTTGCGCTAATTCGACTGGGCGCAGGTCGTGCCCCCTCGGAACTCAAATTTTTTTCCGGTAGAAGATTTGACTGAGCGCTTACATCTGTTGCTTGGATCTCTGTGGGAAAGTCGGCATCCGTCGACCCGTCCCTCTCAGTCTGTCGGGGAGGTTTGTTATGTCCCCAAAGATTATATGAAGTGGTTGTGGAAGAAAGTATTCAGCAAGATGTTGACAGTGGAGACTGTACAAAGATGGTTTGTTTTATCTAACAGCATGGAAGGGGGTGTTGTGGTTTTTTCAAAGATGGTTAAGGCCCATCGATCCATGGAATGTTTACGTCACTCTATTCAGACAGGGGAAACTTGGGGACCTTAGGATAAGGGTGTAGGCTCCTCTGGTAGCTGTGGGTAGGACTCTTGGAGAGTTTATTTGTGTAACAGATGTGGGGATATATTTGGCTTTTATGGTAATGGGGAAGGGAGTTATCCGTTACTTTTTCTTATGTAATCCGTGCTGAATTTTCTTATTAATGAAATAAACAAGTTTCTGATCATCCAACTGTGCCTTTCGATGAATTTTACATTTTGAATTATCTATACTGACTGCTAAGGCATACATAATCCTTTTGTTCAAGTATTTTTAGAATCAACCGCCATTCTCGGAGGTAAGAAAAAGAACAGTATTTTGTGAAAAAGAAAGGACCGCACTCATGTGAGGTGCATGAGCTGCCTACGTACCTCTGGGGTTTTTGAAAATGTTTTTAAAATAGTTTTTTGTAGAGGATCAGGCCCACGTAGTTCTGGGTAGAGGGAAATGAAGAGTTTTTTTTTTGTAGAATAGAAGGGGGATGAGAAGAGTCGTAGCGCGCCAAGATTTCGGACTTAGGTGTAGAATTTCTTGAGACGGTCCAGATTGACTGGACAAGCCATCTCTTCCCCATCTAGGTCAGTGAGCATGGCGGCACCGCCAGATAATATTTTCTTCACAATGTAGGGGCCGCTCCAATTGGGCTTGAACTTCCCTCTAGGGTCCCAGAGGGTTCTATTATCTCTTTGAGGGCTAAATCCCCCTCCTGGACACCGCGGTCCTTGACTCTCTTATTTAATGATCTCGTTATTCGACGATGGTACCCCTGTATGTGGTACAGTGCTTTTAACCTTCTTTCATCTAGGAGGGTTAGCTCATCAAGACGGCTTTGCCACCAGTCTTCTTCACTAACTTTGCTTTCGAGCATGACGCGTAGCGAGGGTATTTCCAGCTCCACAGGTAGGACTGCTTCCATGTCGTAGACCAGGGAGTAAGGGGTAGCCCCAGTAGAGGTTCAGATTAAGGTTCGATAGCCCCAGAGGGCGTACGGTATCCGGTCGGCCCAATCCTTACAACTTTTGATCATCTTGCAGATGATGGCTTTGAGGTTCTTCTTGGCGGCTTCAACTGCACCATTGGTCTGAGGTCGGTAGGGAGAAGATTTATGTCTCTGAATCCCATACTCGTTGACTACTTCTGTAACTTCTACTTTGAAATGCAACCCGTTATCTGATACCAGCTCATGCAGGACCCCATATCGGCAAATGATATTTTTCTTGAGGAATTTGGCCACTTTCTTGGCATTCAATATTGAGTATGACTCATCTTCGACCCATTTGGTGAAGTAATCGATGGCAACCAGGATGACCTCATGTACGTTTGAAGCCTTTGATGTAACCTTCCCTATGATGTTGATACCCCAGGTGGAGAACGGCTAGGGAGAGGTCATGTTGTATAATTCTCGTGGAGGCAAGTGTTGAAGATTGGAGAATTTTTGGCATTTGAGGCACCTCCGAACATAGGCGGCGCAATCCTAGATCATGGTGATCTAGTAGTAGCCCTATCGAATGATCTTCTTGGCAAGCATCTGACCGTTCATGTGGGGCCCGCATTCCTCGCTGTGGACTTTCTGCATTATTTTCTCAATCTCAGCCCCAGCAATACAATATAGATGAGTTCCATCGAAGTTCCTTCTGAGTAGGGCTTTATGACAGATAATGTACTGGGCGACCAGTCTTCGGAGGGTTGTTCGATCTTTCTTATTGGAACCCTTGGGATACCTACCATGTTTGAGGAGGCACCATATATCATAGTGCCAGCAATCGGCTAGTTCATAATCTTCGATAGAAACAAGCTCAATATGGTAGCAATAGGTCGGTTTGTCTTGCTTTTGAACTAGAAAGGGGGTCATTGTTATTCCCTCAGGCATGTCGACCTTGGAGGCCAAGGTAGCGAGAGCATCGGCTAGATTATTCTTTGCCCGGGGTAGGTAATGGAAGGTGATATCTAGGAATCGGGAGGCTAACTCTTCTAAGAGGGCATGGAAGGGTTGGAGCTTTTCGTCCTTGACTTTCCACTTTCTGAGCACTTGACCGATGATAAGGGAAGAATCCCCATAAACATCAAGGTATTGAATACCTTTCTTGAGATAAACTTTGAGCCTACTATGCATGCCTCGTATTCCGTCATGTTATTGGTGCAAGGGAAATCCAATTTAATGGCGAGGGGAGTGTGGGAGTCATCTGGGGAGATCAGGAGTATCCCAATGCCATATCCTTTTTTGTTGGCAGCGCCATCAAAGAATATTTTCCATCGAAGGCGGTCTTGAGTGGTGCAGAGGATATTTTCATCTGGGAATTTGGAGATCCGAACCTCCGCTTCTTCTACAGGGTAATCGTCGAGATAGTCAGAGATGGCTCTTCCTTTAACAGCTTTATGTGTGACGTACACAATATCGAACTCGGTTAGGAGCATCAACCATCGGGCCATTCGATTGGATAAGGCGGGTTTCTCAAGCAGGTGTTTGATGGGATCCATTCGGGATACAAGTTTGATGGGGAAGGCGAGCATGTAGTGTCGCAACTTTTGGGTTACCCAAACAAGTGCGACACATACCTTTTCTAAAGAAGTGTAGTTGACCTCGTACCTGGCCAATTTGCGACTGGCATAATATATGGCTCTTTCTTTATGGGAGTCTTCAAGATATTGGGCTAGAAAAGCCCCAGCTGCAGTGTCAGTTATGGTTAGGTATAGGAGCAGAGGGAGACTCGGCTGTGGTGGCATGAGCACTGGAGGTTGGGTCAGGTATTGTTTGATTCGATCAAAAGCTTCTTGGCAGGCCTCATTCCAAACCTTGGTTGAATCCTTTCGGAGGAGCTTGAAGATTGGTTCACAGATGGAGGTTAGTTGGCTGATGAACCGAATGATATATTGTAATTTCCCAAGAAAAACTCGGACTTCTTTCTCTGTTCGGGGTGGTGGCATCTCAAGTATGACTTTTAGCTTTGCAGGATCTGCTTCTATCCCCTTTTCGCTGACCATGAATCCTAAGAGTTTTCGCTTTATAATGCTGAAGACACACTTCTGTGGATTAAGTCACATCTGATACCGTCGCATTCGTTCGAATAACTTCTGGAGAGAGAGAACATGACCATCTCTAGTTTTGGACTTGATAATCATATCATCCACATAAACCTCGACCTCTTTGTGAATCAGATCGTGCATGATGGTTGCGGCAGTCCTTTGGTAGGTAGCCCCAACATTCTTAAGACCGAATGGCATAACGGTGTAGCAAAAGGTTCCCCATGGGGTGATGAATGCGGTTTTTTCTTGGTGGTCGGGGTGCATCTTGATCAGGTTGTATCCGACAAACCCGTCGATGAATGACTTGAGAGCATGACTGGTTGTGTTGTCCACAATCATGTGGATATTGGGTAGCGAATAATCATCCTTTGAAGAAGGTTTGTTTAAATCTCGGTAGTCCAAACACATTCGAACCTTCCCTCCTAATTTCGACAGTGGTACAATGTTGTCTAGCCATGTGGGATATTCGATCACTCGAATGAAACCCACGTTAAACTGTTTGACCACCTCTTCTTTGACCTTGAGCGACCATTTGGTGCAGAGCTTTCTCAATTTTTGTTTAATCGGCTTGTGATCTGAGAGAGTGGGGATCTCGTGATGAGATATTTTAGGATCGACACCGGACATTTCATTATATGACCATGCGAAGACATCCACGAATTCCTTCAGCAATTCTTCGAGTTGTGCACGCTCATGCTCGTCAAGGGTGGCCCCTATCCTAATCTCGCGCAGTTGGCTACTAGAATCGAGATTAATAACAATAGTCTCTTCTTCATTAACTTGAACGTGTTAATGTTGTTTATCATTAACCTTATTTAGATCAGTTAAGAATTGTTCATTTGTAAAATCATCATCATCAAAAGTTTGATTAGAATCCAAGCAGTTAATGTAAGGCACAACAAGATACTCAAAATCTTTGTTTATTTCATTGATAGGAAAAAAAGCATTGAGAACCTCATCAAAAGAGGTTTCGATTACATTTGAGCAAGGATAGACAACAGAGGAAGAAATAGGGTAAACATTGGGGTTAGGGGAGATTTCAAGAGGTAGAACTGGCACAGCATGCCAGTTGAGGAGAGGAGTGTCAGCAACTTTAATCAGATGGGATGGGTCCATTGATGTAGTGCCTGAATGAACCATGCAGAGTGCTAGCCCTAGTGTCTGCAAGTTGAAGGAATCTTCGAAATCTATTTCCTCAGTCTCTTTGGTATCTTTGGTGAGCAGTTGTATGCGGTGTGGGAAACTTTCGGCCCATGGGTAGCTACCTTGGAAAAAGATCTCCATTCCCCGTCCCATCTTCTTGTCTGTGTGGTCATACCATGGTTCTGGAAAATCGCAAAAGGGGAAGTCTTCGCCTTCTTTAATGAATCGTCCATTCAAGGAGTCTCCTGAGATAGTTCAAATGCAGTCTAACCCTCTATCTGGTCGAGACTGGCGGGTCATTCTGAGCTCTTGTTCTGATGGTTGATACCCCAAGCCACAAGGAGGAAAATCTTTCTTCAGTTCGATGGGCTCAAGTATCCCTTGCTACTTTTGCCCTTGCCCCAATCCGGGCATGAAGTGCATATTTCTGAACATCTGAATCACATTGACATTGCCATGAGGGTCATATTCTGGACAAACCCTTTCTTTGAAACCGTCCCCTGACGGGAGTAGGAGTGGATCAACTCGAAATCCTGATAGGATCATATCACTTGACCCGTGTTGTATCTCAAGAATTGGACTGCTGGTGCTTACACCCTCGACATTTCCGTCGTCGCCCAAAATGGTGATGACTCGCCCGTCGGCAAAAAACTTCAATTTCTGATGGAGTGAGGAAGACACACCCTTGATACCGTGGAGACAGGGGCATCCGAGCAACGGGTTGAAACAAGTTAGGATGTTAATGACTTGGAATTCAACGGCAGGGTTTATAGGGCCAACCCATATTACAAGTTTTATGGATCCCATCACCTCTCGATGGGTATTATTGTAGGCACGCACAGCGGCGGAGGTTGGAGCAAGGTATCTTTCTTTCAGGCCTAAACACTTGAAGGTTCTCATAGGGCAAACGTCCAAGGCGGATCCGTTATCGGCAAGGGAGAGTGGCACAACCTTTCCCATAACTTCGACGGAGATGTTGAGTGCATGATTGTGATTCGGCCCAATTTTGGGGATTTCTTCTTCAGAAAATGATAGCATTCGGGTAGAGGTTAGGGATCCGACCAGATTTACCGCTTCTTCTGGTGTGGTAGAAGGAGGAACTATGGGTCCAATGAGTAATTTGATTAAAGCATTTCTGTGCAGCTAGGAGGACATGAAAATCCCCCATAGAGTGATGTTAGCATGGGTTTTCTTCAGTTGATCGAGGATCTTTCTCTCCTCGATGGTCATCTCTGGCATAGGAAGGTTTTCAATGCCCTTCCCTTTGTCATTTACTCGTAGTGAGATTGGAACCTGGTAATGTCTCCCTGATCTGGTCATGTGATTTACTGAAGGAGGGAAGAACATGAATCTCGTTTCCTCATCAATCTCAGGTTGTTTTTCCACCCTATTTATTTCTCCGAGGAATTCTTCAAATGTGATCATCCCACATATGTCGACTATTGGGCCAGCTCTTCCTAAAGCTTGTTCTTCACTCGAATCTTCGAATTCTTCCCCCCATCTGGTGGTGATAATTTTGTCTTTCCATGTAAAGTCGATGCATTCCACAACTTCAATAGCTTCTTCATACAAGTTCTCCCATTCTATGGGGATATATGTGATTGAAGGGACCAAACGCCCTTGTAGCTTCAAAGTGTCAAGTAACCCGGTGATACTGCAAATACTGTTGGTTTGTTTGAATATTCTGCCATAGTCTGGACAACATCATCTAGACTGACTTCATCGGTTGGTACCACCCACTTATCTGAATCTCGAGCCCATTTTCGTGCTTCTAAGAATAGTGTACTTAATCTCTGGCAATCGATGACCATCTGTGAGGGCAATTTCAGCCCGAACTCTAGGAGTTGGTTTAATACCTCTGACAATTCCATACTTTCATCTTCAGAACGGGTATGGACAGCGATGCATGCTCTGGTAAGGAGTGACAGTGCCTGATCAGCAAGGATAGTAGGGTGTAGGATGAAATATGGGCAAATTTGAAGAGGTTTAGGAGAGTATATGTGTGTGATTTGAGTTGAGGGGTCAAAATCTGGGTTTTCTTCCAAGAAGATGGCATTGGTGTGATTTGGGAGTGGATTGTGAGTAGTGTTTGGCTTAGGATTGGATGGTGGGGCGATGGTACCACGGTCAATGATATCTTGGATTATCTTCCGAAGGTGAAAGCATTGGTCGGTGGTATGGCCAGCAGTTTGGTGAAAGGCGCAATGAGCATTAGTCTTGAAGTTTCTTGGAAGTGGATTTGGTAATGGAAGTGGGTCCAAGGGTTTGATAAGGTTTCAGCTTAACAGGGCTTGGTAAACTTTGGAGTGGGGAGCATGGAGCTCAGTGTATTCCCTTCGGATGGGGGCAGGGCGACTTTCTGGTGCCCATGATGTGGTTGGTTGAGAGATGTTGTTGATGGTTGAGACTGTAGCACTGGAAGACTTGTCATACTTTCTAGGGGTGAACTGTTCGGACACCTTCTTTGATTCAACCTCTGTTTTAATAAGGCTTTCCTTGATTTCTACTCTAGTCTCTCTGAGAGCTCAGAAGTGGGGATAGTATTATCCTCCCATCATCACTCGGACATGGGGCAAGAAGTTCTTCTTCTCTATGTTGACCTATTCTTCTTCAGATGGCCAATTGGTTATGGTAGCTGCTTACTCCCTCCACCAAGTTATGAAGTTACTGACTGATTCTCCAGGATTCTGTTTGAGCAGCTCCAAATCACGACGGGTGACCTCAAGCTCTTCGTTGTATTTGTACTGCGACATGAATTCTCGGGCTACATCCTCCCAGCTACGGATTCTGGATTCCTCAAGAGATAAAAACCATCGGAGGGCACTATCCTTCAAAGTTTGTTGAAACAATTGGGCCATCACCTCCTCAGAAGGCCCTAGTGGAGTCATGGAATGATGGTAACTGCAAAAATGAACAATCGGGGGTCCACTCCTTCCGAACTTCTTGATATTTGGCATCTTGAACTTCTCAGGTAACCTCGCTTTAGGATAAGGAGACATGTGGGTGTAGTCTATGTAATTCCCAGAGATCCTAACTTGGTCGAACTTCTTGGTGAGCATCTTGAGATCCTCTTTGACTTTATTCAACTCCTCCTTTTTTAGATCAGCGACCATAGGCGAGTTACCCACAGGCTGGGCAATGTTTGGCATTGGAAGCTGGGCAGGCGGCGGCCCATTGGCAGGAGGGGCATGCGGTGCGTGCTAATATTCTTCGGGAACCCAGATAGGCTCGGGTGGACCTATATCATGATGGAATAGGGCCTCGGGCTCTTAAGGAGTAGGGACCTGGTTTCGTTGCATCTCTCGAATTTCAGTTTGGAGGTTGTCAATCTTGGACACGAGATGAGCTAGGATTGTGGTCAGATTCGGCTGCATGACTGGTACTTGATATGTATTCTCCATGGAAAATGGATGGATTTCGAACTCAAAAGAAGTAGTAGAGGAACGGATGAAACTCGAGGGTGATTTGACTAAAGACCGAAGCCAATAGGGAGCCAGGCCAAGGGCTTGCGATCGACCTGAGAAGGCGTAGGATGAGATTTATTTTTGAAAAAAAAGGAAGAACTATTTTTGGATTTTTGATAAAGAAGGGAGGAATGTTTTTGAATTTTTGATAAAGAAGGGAGAAATGTTTTTGGATTTTTGATAAAGAAAGGAGAAATTTTCTTGGAGACGGAACTCAGCATGATTATTATTATGTTTTCACTTATATTTAATTCTCCTAAATGCAATGCTGGACGGGACCCGAGCCTGGAAAAGTGGGGTTCTTAATATATGCAAAGCTACGGTTTGGACTTGTAACCAGGCTCATGGACAGGGTCTCATTTTAAAAATGCGCAAAAATTGGGCGGCAGATCGACCCAGAATTTTGGCAGAGTTTCGGGTTGAAACCGGAAATTTAAAGTGCGTGTCCTATGTTTGACACCTATATGCGGGTATACAGTTGGTTGGGTGAATCGGCATGGGTTCCCCCCTTTGGCGTGCATTCCATGATATACGTCTTGCTCTTGCGGGCAATCCATACGTGTGGACAAGACATTTGATATACCCGAGTGTACGTGAATTGCCTCACCATATACCTCGTGGGGATGGTACGTGTGAGAGAGAATTCGATATACTCGGTGTACGTGAACGAATTCCGGGCGATGTACCTCCCGTCATGACTTCGGTAAAGAGGTATGATGCCGGGGAACAGTTCAATATACGTCGAAGGTACTTGGCCAATGGAAGGTGAGAGTCATATCGCTTAGGCTAACTGTGACCTGTCGGACTAGCGCCCATCACGAAGTGACCCTCCAGTTACTTTGTAAAATTTAGTCAATAGGAATGATCTTTGGTGATGTTGTGTGAATCATGCATGATTCTCTTATTAGTATCTTATGATGAGAATGCCTTTCTTGATTATGCCAAACTGGGATCAAAGTACATGTACCCTAAAAGGTACACTAAGTATGGAGGGGTGATGAGTGCAACATGGGGATATATGTGATCCTAGGTGTACATGGTGTGAGGTGTACATGGAGAATTTTCTACAAGTGTGTGAATATAAGCATAAGCATAGGATACACATGGAAAAGGGGAACATGCAGATATGGGGGAAACATAAACAAATATAGAATCCATGCAAATAGAGTCAAGCCCTCAAAATAAATAAACTATCCCCAGCAGAGTCGCCACTGTGGCCATCCCCGATCCCCGCTGTGGTGGAAAAGGATCATTTGGGTCTTGCGCGTCCCTCTCAGGAGCGCTTCGACCGGCGTCGTTTGAGATGTGATGTAAACATGTAGAATATTCAGAGTCGCCAGTCTATTTTACTCAAAACAGACAAAAGAAAAAGGGGAAGCCACCCCGAAGGATGGCATCCAAAGACATACTGGTGCGTGCGAAACCAAATGATTCGAGAAGGGTTCGGAGGCTTAGTTACGAAATGGGAATGTGTTAGGCACCAATTCCACCCTTTTGATCTCTCATGGATATTTGCTATTTTCCTTTATGTTTCCCCCCGTGATATGTGTGCATGTGTATATATAGAATGGAAATAGGAATCCTCGACTTGTATCATGGAAATAAAGCGAGTCATCCGTAGGAAGGTATAAGAATAATATTAGAAAGTAAGATTTACGCGATTACCCTTACGTTGATCGTTATAATGGAACGATAACGCATATGGAGTAATACGTCACTAAGAGCAAGTATATAGAATATAAGGAAAATGGATTTAGAGAAAATAGAAGATAAGATAAAAAGTGAGAAGAGGGACTCGAGTCTCGAGTTTTACCTCAAGACGCCTCCGTAGCCAATAAAGGCATCAAAGTTCACATAGATCGAATACAAAATAAGGGGTGGGGTTTATCCCATAAATCCAAATGGGGATCTCTTATTTGTGAGTGTGTGTGTGTGTGTAGAAAAAGTGTTTTAGTTGTGAGAAAAGTGTGAAAAAAGTGTGAGAATCCCACTTGGAATTTATGAGCAAACCCTCTTTTTCTTGTTTTTTGGGTTTTTATTTATATGAAAATATGAGATGTGCAATAATACTAAATAAAAAGTATATTTAGGATGTTTGAGATGAGATAATAAAAGTGCTAAGTAAGAAAACAAGTTATTGGGAATTTAAGAGAGAGTTTGAGAAAGTTGGACCTTCTTGAAGATCTTGAACTTGATATTGAATGTCGGAGAGCAGCCCTTGTACTTGGATGATGATGGAGAGTGGTTAATTCACCAAGTTTGATGAAAAGGATGATGAAAAGTGGAAGTAAAAAAGGGATTTGGAAGTTGAAATCACGCTGCCTTTGAGAGAGGTTTTTGGGATTCGCTGAGAGAGATTTTTATCAAATCTGGGCTCCCCTTGCAAATGAGGTAAGTGACTCCTTTTTATAGGCCCAGGTAAGTGCCGATCGGCATAGACCCCTTCCTGCCTATCGGCACCTACCTGCCGATAGGCAGGGTTTGGAACCTGCCATTTGGTAGTGCGCTTCAGGCTTTTTCGAAAAATTGGCCGCCGAGGGCAAACCATTAGTTAGAATCGCGCACGGGGCATACTGTTGGAAAGATAATTTAGAGACCTTTGAAAGTCCTTTGGACCGCTCCCGGGTTCGGGAGTTGACTTTAGGTCAAATATGGCTCGGAATTGTTTGTCGGTCCATTGGACGGGGAATCGTTCGGACGCAAATGGATCCTTCGTCTGTATGGTAAGTCTGAATCGCGCACGGGGAGGATCTTTGGAAAGGTTAGGAGATATACTTCGACATTCCAAAGAGTTTGGCCCAGTTTAGAGAGTTGACTTTGGTCAACCAGTCTCGAGAAGCGTTTGGTGACCTCTCGGAGTCAAACGGATCGTTCGTCCGCATGGAAAGTCAGAATCGCGCTAGAGGCAGACTGTTGGAAAGGGTATTCAATGCCCTTCGAAGATTCATTTAGTCTCGGTTGAGCTGAAGAGTTGACTTAGGTCAAACAGATCCCGGGAGTGCCCGGTGGCCTCTAGGTCAGGTTTCGAACGCAAACGGATCGTTCGTCCGCATGGTAAGCCGAAATGGAGCACGGGGTGGACCCTTAGAAAGGGTATTCAGTGCCCTTCGAAGATTCATTGAGTCTCACTCGAGACAAAGAGTTTGACTTTTGGGTCAAACTGAGCCGGGGAGTGCCCGATGGCTTCTAGGTCATTACTCGGGACATGACCTAGGTTTGTAGTGATGAGGGGAGGTACTATGGACCCAAGGAGAGTTAGGGGAAAACAGAATGGGGTGTCTACAGTCCCAGTACATCACGCACATAAGGACTACAAAATTCGAATCACTTTGGAATCATATCAACACATATCACACACAATGGAGTCAAACATATATCCTAACCCCATGGTCTACGCACATACCTATGCACCCACGTGACCGCAAACTTATCAACTCATAAATAAGTCTTTCCCAGACCTATGTCCTGTGGTAGCAATCTAAAATCCCCCCGAAGGCTCATCAAGATAAGATTGTCCCCTTCCTAAGACCTCCCGTGATAGCAAGTATGATAGGTATGTCATACACATAAGGGTTCATACAATAGGTACACACAACCCATTTAATTAATAGGATCACACCACCTATATATTCCAGATTTATATGAATTATCATTCTTTACAATATTCATGATGTTCCCAATTATGACTATTCTCTCTATCGTATCGCACTACTTATAATGGATATCACCAAGGAGTCCCTTTAATCCTTATATACTTCTATACTCCATGTTAATAGCTCAAGAAATGTGGTTGCCTTACATATCCTTAATTTGTTCATTATTCCCGATTTATTTTCACCAAATTCCAGCTCATCCCATAAATTTTCAAAAATTTGAAATCTCGTTCGAAGTGCCCAGAATCTCGTTCGAACAAAACTTCCCTCTGAAATCTCTAGTTCATTCGAACGAACTTTGAACGAACAAAACTCTGAATTTTCGTTGGATTTCTCGTTGGATTTCGTTCGAATGAGGTCGTTCGAACGACTTTCCAATTCCCCAGGTCGTTCGAACGACCTTTGCCCAGTTCATCCTCTACCTTAGGAAAATTTCTTTTTTGCCCATTTTTGTTCACCCAATTCACATAAAACATTACCCAACTCACAATTAATAGTCCTAAAGCCATTTTACATACATTTAGACGATTCCCAATATCTTTTAACCACCAAACTATTAGAGCGGAAGTCTAAGAGTCTATTGAAAATGCGTATAGATCGAATCATAAAAAAATTACACATGGTGTATCTACATAGGATATTCAAGATCTCATACCTTTGCAGTTCCTTGTAGCTTGAATTGTAGAGATTTGATCTCTTTCATGTTACACCGACCCGTGTCTCAAATTTAACAGTGTGCCAACCACAAAAACGAAATGATTTTTTTCAAAAATCATAACAGCCTCAAAAAATATCTTTCACTTGTTTTTATGTATTTCGACCTCTGGAACTAGTAGGAAAAATTTCAGCCCCATCCGATTAACGATTCTCAACTTATGGCTCTAACAAGTAGATATCATAGCGTGTCGCACATCGGTCTAGATAGCTAAAATTTGGTAAAGGTATGTGAGGAAGGAGGGTCAAACGATCTCTAAATGACTTGGAATTTCTTGTGCCTCTTCCTCTATATGTCAAGAACTGATGGTTCTACTTTCATAATTTTAGGACTCTCCAATTACCCGTAATCGATTTTACAATATGAGAGCTTTGAAAGAGACCTCAAGATCTTCCATGGTATTCCTTTAAGCCAATACATGCCATTGGTGTGTGGAAACCAATGATTACGACCCTACTACTCCTTTTTAGGTGTTTTTCATGATCTATATTGATCACTCACTTATTAGGAGACAAGGGGTTACATATATAGGCTAGCACGGGGACCCCTGGGAGAAATAGAAGACTAGCATGCTACATAATTTTGGAATTATAATTAAACTATGTAATTAATTCCATAATTCTATAAATTATTATTCATTCCACTAAAGAATAATAATTTCATTGTAGTCTACTATCTAAAAATTATAATTTCGAGCTCCATGTTATTAAATGCTTAATAATCTCCCCACGTTAAGATTACAGATGCCCTTCAATTAAATTAAACTACTGACAATTATATTTAATCCACCTCTTATAAATTCCTTGAGACCGTTCGCTTAACATATTTGATATGCTGCATAATTAAATCCACCGGCCGGGTTTGACATAATCAAAACTTTTAAGCTACATCAAGAGGGTATCATCAATCTCTTTACTGAGACGTGGATTCCAGTCATAATTAACTTTCACCATACACTAATTGACATTACCCAATCTACCAAGCTTATTGATCCATAAATGAATCTCACCCAATAGGTCAAAGTAACGAACAATTGATATGTTTGGATTAAGAGCTTAAGCACTCATAACAACCATGATATGTTCATTATCTTATATAGTCAGTATAAAGACAATTATCTCTAATTGGTCATGTTCAATACACACAAAGTGTATTAGCACAATAAGTCGAAACTATACTATTTTCTGTAATCAAGATAGACCAACTAAAATAGTGTGCTACAATCCTACTAATGGTGTGTCCATCCCCATCTAAGATTGTGAACCAGACTTATATTCTACAAGTACCGATGATCGGATCTTTCGTGTGTAAGTCGAACTACCAAATCATCTACTGTGTAGGATAAAAGACACATATGCATAAATATATAAAATAATAGGATGAAAACATTACTTGTGAAGATTATCATTAAATAGAGATACTAAAATTCACTAGTGAACGATGACTTTTAGTATACAACCCCAACACAACCCTCATTAAATCTCATATATGGGTGAAGGAATTTAATCAAATGTCAAAAGACCTAGTTTTACATCATCAATAATTTTGTCCACCCAAAACCCAAAATTTAATTCATTTTTATTCTTGTATCAACCCATATTCATAGCCTCTACATATGGTAATTTATCTACATTCAATTTCTTACCCAAAAGCTTGATTAACCATTCAATTTCAACCCAGATTTCATCATATCATGTGTATATCATCAATTCTACACTACCATGTATAATATATGCACTAATTAAAACAAGATAACCACTTGCCTTGTTGGGAAGGTCTTACTCGTTGAATGAAAGTGGTATAGATGCGTTCCGCTCTTCCCGATCTACACGTTGATGGTATTCTTGGTGAAAGATGGGTGGGTTTGGTCTTGGAACTCCTAGGAATCTCTTCTCCTTCTTCCTCTTGGACTCTCTTTTCTTCTGCAGATAAAAACCTAACATCTTCCACGTACATGAAGATATAATTCTCCTATTTTCGTCCATTAGTTAGCCTCAATTTTTCAAAAGATAAAAATACCCCTTTGGGGTGTCGGTTTGGCCTAAAACTATCCCGAAACCCAAACTAAACCCATGGGTAGACTTTTCTGACTATTTTGACCCTTCCAGACACGTTGGCGCACTCTAAATGACCATTTGGGTGGTGTATAAATATTTACTTTTTATTCTATTAATTTAGTCTCGGTACGACTCACACGCGCATCCCAACTTAAATTCCATAATTGTCATATTTCTCTCTCGCGACAATTTTCATAAATTCATAATCACATTTAGAATCATGTATTACTTTATTCGCTCTGTAATATTCAGCGTAATTCCCGGTAATAAATATTAACTCTTATCTCGCTAGTTAATAATTATTTTATTCCAAATTAATTTTTAATTAATGCCTCTCACATTTAATTCAATTAATCCCACAATTAAAATCAATAAAATTACGGGGTATTCCAACAGGTACTTACTGATTTATCTGACATTTCATTACCATGATAAAAAAAATCCGTATTCGTAGTCTGGTTCAAAACTAAATTAGATTTACGTGAATATTAGGGTATTGGATCAATAGATAGGTATATAGAGTTTCGTGTTGGATGTAACTTTCAGCTTTTGTAAAATTATATAATTCATTAGAATAGATTTCGGAAAATATAATAAAATATTATTTTTTTGAAGTTTATAAATGAGTATTTTGATTCATAGTAAAATCGCTAAGTGATGTAGAAAAATTTATGGTACAAGCTTTATAGGACAAAATGATAAATTTAACTATTGTTCTGGGCCCGTAATTGGCACACTGGCCTAATTTTAGCATCATAGAAAATTGTATTAATTATAAAATGTTTACACACTAAAATGTGTCTTTTGACATTACAAATCCAACGGTAGGTTTTGCATATTTTTTTCAATAACAGTTTGAAAGATAAAAAAAATTTAAGAGTAGAAAAACAGGTTTTTTGACTTGTATTTTCATATTCTCCATTAGTTTAAAATTAAAATTGTATTTTTCCTCCCAATATATATAGGTATCATAAAAGTTTATCACGACCAATAATTTGGCCCTTCCATGATTTATCTCGATTTTTTCTTTTCGTTCCTCATAACATGCAGGCGTATAACATACCAAACAATATATATATATATATATATATATATATATATATATATATATATCACGCACACACTAATGCTTTTTTATATACATACTCGCACGGTTAATATCTTCTCACATACCTATTTATACGCGCACACATCCAGGATATATGCAAAACTTGTATGTATATACACAAATATATATCTGGGTATAATTAAAAAATAAAAACAGTAAGGAAGAAATCAAGAAAACCATACCCAGTTTGAGGTTCATCTTTGGTGGGTTTCGGTTGGGAGGAGGAAAGAGATGGGTTTTGGTTGGGCTACTCCTTTCTTTTGGTTTTTGGTAGGAGATAAATTAGGTATGGGTTTATTTTGGTTTCTTGTTCATGGTGATAAATAAAGGACACAAAGGTTGTTTTTTGGTTTTATGAGTGTTCTCCGGTTCATATTTGTGGGTAAAAAATTAAGGTTCGGTTTCTTTGGTTTTGGGTGTTAGTAGATGTATATATAAGATGGTAGGGGAGATAAGGTGGGATGGGTTTTTTGTATGTGGTATGTTTTTCTCTATTGGTTTATGGTTGTAGAAGATGGCGTGTAGTTTTATTTTTCTTTTGTTTCTCTCTTTTTTTCCCTTTAATAACCAAGTAATAGGTAAAATAAGGAAGAAATAGATGATTTAGATTTTAGGTATTTTTATTTTCCTCCCCTGGGTTTTAAACCTAGGAATTACAGTTTATACCTTGAGTTTTAAGACGCAAAAATATATTTTGACTTAAAAGTAAATTCAAGTTTTTATTTTTGACATAACTTGGTATAAAATATTTAATTATAGAAGATATTCAAAAATGTGAATAAATTTGTTGGAAAACTCTATTCGGTACTTGACAGTAAAATTTTTATCTGTCGACTTGATTTTTATAAAATACCTTTTCGAGTAATAAATTATTCAAAAATTTAAATAATAAAATTAAAGGTGGGTTATTTCACGAAGACTATGGACTGCTTCGAACGACTCTGTTCAAAAATAAAAAAATTCTTATAAATTTTTTAAAGAAAAATAGCCTCAAACATATAAAAACAAACACCCAATGATATTTAGGAATCAAACTAAAATGAATCCTTAACTTTTTTAAATTCCTTGGATGTTGAAGACGAAATGTGGCACATGACACGATGATGTAGTCTTCAAAACTTTTTTTTTGGGAAAAATTATGTATATTAGAACCAAGGACAATTACAAGAGAAAAGCTCCACAAAAATCCAAAAACCTGGGGGCATACCCACCTGAAAACACCCAAACATCACTTGCGCAAGGCCAACTCAAAACAACATTAAGATACACACTTTCTGGGATACCCCAGTTCATACATGCCATCCAATTAACATAGCCTCTCCTCCCATTCTTCCAATTCAAGGCTCTAGCTCTAACCATAGCCTCTATATCCTTCACAATCAATTCAATACTTTTGGCCCTACCATTGGAGAGTCTCGCATTCCTTTCCAACCAAAGGCAGTAGATAGTGGAGGAACAGGATAAACATTTGATTCTATCATAAAAATTATCCCCCCCCCCAAAAAAAAAATTGGAAATATCATATCCCAACTCATCAACCCAATATAGAGCATCTTTATATTAATGGTTCTTGAATCTAATCTCTTTCCAAACCACAATAGCAACATTACAGTCATTAAATAAGTGCGCACAAGTCTCCACCTCCAAACTGCAGGTGCAACACAAATTGGTATCAGAAATGCCCCAACTAAAAAGTTTGTCCCTCGTACGTAGAGCATCCCTACGTATGATCTATAAACTAAAAGCACATTTGGGGATGTTGTTTTATTCCAAATCAACTTGTGCCAATTCAAAAGAGGACGAGAGGGAGTTAACTCCACAAATGCAGACCCAATGGAGAAGCCAAACTGGTTGGGATTCCAAACCACTTTATCTCTTGTTCCCTGCCTAATACTAGGAAGGGAAACATTTATAATTTCCATCAGTTCCCAGGTCACAGTTGAGGACCATCTCCATCTATTGACATCAACAAAGTCATCCACCCTAGCCTTGTGGTTGCTAGCTTCATCATAAATTACCATATCACCATAAAGAGCCTGCAATGGACCTAAAGGGTGCCAGTTGTCATATCGCACAAAAGTCTCCTCACCATTGACAATCCTAGTCTTGAAGAGAGATCTCACCAAGTGTCTCATATGCATCACATCATCTTTCTCCAACTCTAAGAAGTTTCATTTGGAATTGGTATGGCCCATATACTCCTACTCTTCAGCTTGTATACATTGCATCATTTGACCCACAAGAAATCCTTTTTGCTACATAGGTTCCACAATAATTTGAGAATGGCAGCCTTATTCCATGCCCACACCCCCTCCTCATATCTGCAATTCTGGTCTTTCCAGGCAACCTTGTCCCTAGTGTGCCTAAAATCATATCTAGTCCATAAAAATTCCTTCAACAGCTACTATATTCTCCTAATAACCCCTTTGGGAAAAATAAAAAGACAAGACCAGTACACTTGAATACCAAACAAGACTGACTTGATCAACTGAAGCCTACCAGCATAGCTTAGGAATCAATTAGCCTAGAACCCAATCCTAGCCATAATTTTATCAATCAACTTATCACAATCCTCAATCTTCAGTCTAGAAGTGATAATAGGAACTCCTAGGTATAAGAAGGGAGGGATTTTATGAGAGAAGCCTAAAATCTCCCACAAAGGAAATGTGCCTTCCTCATCAAGGCCTGAACTGCAGAAGCTTCTCTTATTAAGATTGGGATTTGGGTCAGAGATCTTAAAGAAGTCCACTACAACTCTTTTAGCAATGGTGCATGAAGAAGAGTCCCCACCACACATAATGTTCAATTCATCTGCAAAGCACAAACGATTTAACCCCACTTCCTTGCACTTTGGATGGAACATGAAATTAGGATTAGTGTTAGACCTATCCATGATACAAGAGAAGATATCCATAACCAAAAAGAATAAGAAAGGGGAGATTGGGTCCCCTTGTCTCAACCCCTTCTTCCCCTCAAAGAAACCATTAAGTTACCCATCCAAGCTAATACAGAACCTTGTTGTGGTAACACACTCTCTAATCCACCCAACAAACTAAGGGGATCAACCAGTATGTACAAGAAGATTGAGTAAAAACTCCAAATTCAAAGTGTCATAGGCCTTCAACAGGTCAATTTTTAAGGTACATCTAGGAGGGCTGAGCACTCCATGGTAATTCCTCATAAGTTCTTAAAGAAACAAAATGTTATCAGAAATAGACCTCCCTTTCACAAAAGTAGCCCGACTCTGGTTGATGAAAGTAGGGAGAATGGACATCATCTTATTTGCAATAACCTTGGAGATGCATTTGTCAATGGAGTTACAACGGGAGATAGGCATAAAGTTCTGCGTATCATAGGGAGTAGGAACCTTAGGAATAAGGGCCAGAGTAGTCCAATTCCATTGTTTAGGAAAGAAACTGCATTGGAAGAAGAAAGAAATGTCCTCGTTCACATCACTCCTAATAACATCCTAGTTCTTCTATAAGAAAAATACATTAAATACATCAGGGCTAGGAGCCTTGTCAAACCCAATAGAGAACATGGCTTCCTTAATCTCCTCAGTAGTGATAGGACTCTCCAACACAACATCTTGATCATTAGAAATTCTCTTACAAACCACCTCATTAAAAATAGGGAAAGGGTCCTTACAAGGACTGTAAGTGCCAAGAAGGTTTTTAAAATACCCAATAGCAGTATTGGCCACATTTAGACTACCTTCAATTCTAACCCCATTATCATCTTCAATACTAATGATTTTCCTTCTAACAGTGGCCTGATTAGCCTTCTTGTGGAAGAAAGTATTATTTCCATCCCCCAACTAGAGCCACTTAAATCTGGATTGCTACTTATAAAATAATTCCTCCGCATTTCTCAGCTCCAGGTATGTGCATTTTGTGCCTCTCCTCAGTGAGAATAATTGTATTGCCCCCTTCACTATCCACCCTCATTTAAACCTCATCCAATAAAGCTTTGGCCTCCTCCACTATTTTAGAAAGTTGGTTGTATAATTTCTTATTAAGTCTTTCAATTTAGCTTTAACTCTTCTCATATTTTTTCTCAGTCTCACCATAGGATTCCCCCCATCATCTTCAAAATAGTACTCAAGGAGAACCTCCTGGAAATCATCACGTGCCATCCAAAAATTACTGAATTTAAATGGATAAGGTCTTCTATGCTCCTGGGGGGAGAGTAAGATGATGATTGGGCAGTGGTCAAAAAACCCTTGAAAAAGGACAATGGCTTGAGACTGAGGGAATTTTGAAGCCTGCGCATCATTATGCAACACTCTATCCAACCTAGATTGTACATTATCACTACCCAACTCCGCCTTGTTCCATGTAGAACACAACCCATTAGTCACCATGTCATCATCCTAAAGGTCATTTATACATCGATTGAACTCAGAAATTGCAACTCTATCAATGCCACGAATGCCTCTTTTATATTCATGCGATCTAGCCACATTAAGGTCCCCGATCATCACCCAAGGATGTTCATTAACCTTCCCAAAATTAAGCCTAAAAAACTCCCATAGGTGAAGTCTTAAGTTAGGGAGTTTTTCCCCATATATGAAGGAAGCAAAAAAAAAAGATTAGTCCCACATATATGCACTTTGAAAAGCATAGCCTGTGAATGAGACCGAACAACACTCATAGTTAAACGATTGTGGTTCCAATGCACAATAATCCTAGCAACTCACCCCTCATTGGGAAATTATCCCGGAACTCCCACTGAAAGAAATAGGTATTCATAACATTAACTAAATTGTTCCTCCTAGGTTTAGTTTCTAATAAACATACCAATCAAGAAGGATGCCCGCATGTAGGGATGATATTGTGGAGAATGGCCCTGGCATATGGCAGGACACCCGGTGATTCTACAGAAGTGGCAATCGAATTTTAACCTGAATAGTGCGATGGAAGGAAAGGTCAATTTTGGATAGCTAAAGGGCTGAGCTACATTGCAAGTGCAGTGGGGGTTCCCCTATATGCTGATACTAACAATAAAGAACTGAAGCACATTAGCTATGCAAGAGTATATGTAGACATTGAAGCTCAAGCATCTTACCCCAAGACTGTGGATATTGTAATGGAGGATGGTACCATTGCCACTATCAATATTGAAATTCAATGCCTTCCCCATGTTTATTCTCATTGGACAACCTTTGGCCACTCTATAAACAAGTGTACTAAGGTGAAGCGCGTGTGGAAGGAGAAGGTGGAATCCCCAGTGGGAACTGTGATCAATGGGAGCAGCTCTAATCAAGTAAAAAAGGATGGGAAGGAGGAATGGACCCTTGTAGGGTGCAAGCATAACAAAACCAACCGAATGGAAGAAGGGAAGAATGTCATCCTTGAAGTAGGAGAGTGTTCTGGGACAATGAAGGAAGACCAGATGGAGGGGAGGGGTGCTGTTGTAAGTGAGGCCATAGTCACCACACCTAACTCATTCAGTTCTATTGATTGTGTTACAACTAAGGAAGACCAAGTGGAGGAGATGGGGTCTAGGAGGAACTGTACAACCCCTACAAGTGAGACCATTGTCACCACTTCTAACTCATTCAGTGCTATTGATTGTGGTACTGAGATGGAAGGGACTCCATAACCCATAGCTCTATCGAGAAGGGTCATAGTAGTGGATGAATTAGTGGGAAAGAAGTTGAAGGTAGACAAGGAGGTAGCTAACTCTAGTGGAAAGAGCAAGGGTAGAAAGAAAGGTAAGGGAAGAGGTTTTCGATGATTAAGATAGGCTCTTGGAACATAAGGGGTCTAAATTCCCCCCACAAATAAAAAGAAGTGAACAAATTCATTAAGGACCATAAGTTAGATGTGGTGTGCTTGCTGAAAACTAAAGTTAGGAGAAATAACCTCATTAATGTAAAGAACAACTATTTCTTTAATTGGGATTGCCTTGATAATTACCCTGATGGGGGGAGGAGTTGCTAGAGTTATTATGGGATGGAACCCATGTGGTGTGAAAGTTCAAATGATTCATTCTCACCCCCAAGAAATGTTGTGCTTTGTGAGCATCTGTGGGAGTGACAAGAGTTTTTTGCCTCTTTTATTTATGTGGAGAATTTGCCTGCTCAGAGGCTCTAGTTGTGGGACATTTTGAGAATGAACAAGGGCATGGTGAATAATAACCCATGGATGATGGTGGGGGATTTTAATATTGTGAAGACCCATGATGAGAAGAAGGGGATTTTGGAGATAGACTGAGAGGCTTCCTGTGACTTTAATAATTGCATTAATGATATCTAGGCTGATGTTATGGCCATGCATGGCATATGGTTCACATGGATCAAAAAGAGTGGGGGCCCTGACAATGTGCAGTCCAGATTGGATAGAGTGCTTCACAATGATGCTTGGACCTCTATTTATCCTAACTCTTAAGCCACTGTGCTGCCTAGTGGGATATCTGACCACTCCCTTATTATCATCTTTCTTTCCACGATGGAGCCAAATAGGCCTAAGCCCTTTAAGTTCCATAATTTCTGGATGGGCCATGATGATTTTGGTGAGACTTTGATGGATGCTGTTGTAGATGATGGCAGCCCCATGGCTCAGCTCAGGAAGAAATTAAAGAGGCTCAAAGACAATTTGAAAGATTTTGATAAGAAATTTTATAGTCATATAGCTAAGAGGGTGGAGGAGGCCAAGGCTGCTCTGGATGAGGTCCAGAAAAGGCTGGATAGGGAAGGTGGAAATGTCAGAATCCAAGGGGAGGAAAGACAACTGCTGAAAACCTACTTAAGGCTGCGAAATACTGAGGAATCCTTCTATAAACAGCACTCTAGAGAGAAGTGGCTTCGATTGGGGGATGGGAACAAATCCTTTTTCCATAGGAAGGCCAATCAAACTACAGCCAGAAGGAAGATTATTAACATTCAGAATGAGAATGGTACTCTTGTAGAGGGAGCTCAAAATGTGGCCAATGTTGCTGTTAGCTATTTTCGGGACTTGCTTTTACCCTCTTCTCTATGTGAGGATCCCTACCCTCTTTTGAATAAGGTGGTGTTGAAAATAATTCCTCATGATCATGTGGAGAACCTTGTTACCCCCATAAATGATGAGGAGATTAAGGATACTATGTTCTCTATAGGCTCTGATAAGGCTCCTGGTCCAGATGGATTCAATGCTTTTTTCTTCAAGAAGAATTGGGAGGTGATTAGGGAGGTGGTGTCTAGTGCCATCAAGTTCTTATTCATTAGAAACTTTCTCCCTAGGTAGTCGAACTGTACAGCCTTGGCTCTTATCCCAAAATTCCCCTCCCCTGCTGGCATGAATGACGTTAGACCAATTTCCTGATGCTCTACCATTTATAAATGCATCTCTAAGATCCTTGCCAAGCGAATGAAGCCTATTTTACCTTGCATCATTAACCAAAGTCCGGCTGCTTTCGTGGAAGGGAGATCTATTTATGATAATATCATAGTGCTTCAAGAGGTGATGAGAAATTACCGTAGGGATCTCAACCCTCCTAGGTGCACTTTTAAGATAGACCTCTGAAAGGCCTATGATACCATCAACTGGGATTTCCTTCTCAAATTACTTATGCACATGGGTTTTCCATCTTTGTTTGTGGGATGGATCCATGAATGTGTGACAACCACTAGATTCTCTATCTCTTTGAATGGTCAGCTTCATGGCTTTTTTAATGGCAAGAGAGGCCTTAGACAAGGGGACCCTCTGTCCCCCTACCTTTTTCTTTTAGTCATGGAGACATTCTCTTGCATGATGGATAGAACTAGCAGACATCCTAATTTCATTTTCCACCCAAAATGTAAGGAAGTGGGGCTGAATCACTTGAATTTTGCTAATGACCTGATCATCCTGATGTGACACCCCGCCTAATTAATCCCGGGTGATCAGTCCTAAATCAAGTTAGAAAAGGTTTCTAAGTGAGAAACCTTTTCTAACTTGATTTAGGACTGATCACCCAGGATTAATTAGGCGGGGTGTCACAGATGGTATCAGAGCATCAGGTTCTAGTATCCTTAGGATCTGTGCGGCTTTCTACGTTTCAGTGTAGAACTCGTTTGTTATAGAGCCCTATTATTAGGACTGTTGATTTATTTTCCGCTTGTGAGATATCGTATTTCTGCTGTGTATATTTTTGTGTAACTTGTGTACTTACGTGATTCAATCTATTTCAGATGCCACCGAAGAGGCAGAGAGCAGAGAGGGCTGAGGCTAGGGATAAAATCAGGGAGGCTCATCAGGAGCCATAGGTACCGCTACCACCACCCCCACCCGAGTTGATTTCCACTACTCAGGTGGCAGTGATAGTGGCCCAGGCGGTCGAAACAGCAATGAGAGCTATGGCAGCTCACTTTCCATAGCCCCAGGCACCACCTCCAGTGGCACCAGCAGTTCAGGGTCCAGTGGGGCCACCATCTTGGCAGAGAGTTAGGGAGACCTTTCAAAAGGGTCACCCACCTAAATTCTGGGGTAGTACAGATGTGATAGAGGCTTGTGATTGGAAGAAGAACATTCAGCGCCATCTGCGCATGCTAGAGTGTAACGAGGTACATAAGCAGATGCTCGCTACCTTTCGTCTATCAGGGGCAGCCTTACAGTTGTGGGAGTCAGTTACCACCGCCGGGGAGCGAGACTTGGTGCCGATCGCAGAGTTTTGGGTGAGGTTCGACCGCAAATACTTTCCACCAGCAGTAGAGACTGAGATGAGGAAGAAATTCATCGATTTAGTTCAGGGTGATCGATCAGTGGTAGACTACGAGGAAGAGTTCACCCGTTTGGCAAACTTTGTGCCAAATGAGGTGAGCGATGAGGAGCGGAAGAAATCGAGGTTTATGGACGGATTAGCCTGGCGAATCAGGCAACACTTGATAGGGAATCCGGCGTTAGTAACGTATACAGACGTCGTTAATGCCGCACTTGTACACTTCCAGGACCATCGCCTCCATGCGAAGGGGAGCAAGCGAACAGGGGAGCCGAGCCAACAGGGCAAGGCTGTTACTAGTAGTGACACAAGTGGTACTCAGCAGCAGGTGGGTAGTCAGCAAGGGAATCAGGCTAAGAAGTTTCAGCCTGGTGGTTTCCGACAGGGAGGACAGGGGTTCAGGCAGGGGCAGCCGGGCCCGAATCAGCAGCAACAGGTTCCTCAGGGCCGTCAGGGCCAAGGGAACAATGGGGGAGGCCAGCAGGGCCAGGGCCAGGGCCAGCCGCGTCAGGGCCAACAGGGCCAACGACAAGGGGATGGCCGCAGACGCTATTTTGTGTGTGGCCATCCAGGACACTTCAAGAGGGAATTCCCACAGAGGGGAAGAGGTCAACAGCAGGAGGCCCAACAGGGGCAACGGGGGCAATTACCACCAGCAGCAGCAGCCCCACCCGCCCCACTTCAGCAGGGGCAGATGCACTACGGACGTGTGTATAACGTCCGGGATGTTCCTAATCCCCCGGCGCAGCAAGCACCGCCAGCAGTTGAGGGTATGTTTCTCATTCATGGTTATGAAGGTAGTATTCTTTTTTATATGGGAGCATCACATTCATTCATTAAATTAAATTTTGCTAAACGGGTCGGACTACTAGAGACCGCGGGAGGTCTTCGGATGTGTGTAGAGTCGCCAGTTGGCAGCGGGGCCACGATTCACTCGATTTGTCGGGGTGTGGACATTTTGATTGGGAGACTTAGTTTAGCAGCGGACCTACTAGTGTTAGATATGGAGGGGTACGATGTCATCTTGGGTATGGATTGGTTGGCAGGCTATCGGGCGACGGTGGATTGCTACGAAAGGACTATCGTGTTCTCCATTCCAGGGAAGGAGATGTTCTTAATAGCAATGCCACTACCCGAGGGAGGGACACGCACACACTTGTATTACATTGAGGAGGAAACCTCACAGGAGGTGGCTATTCCGTTGGATTCAATCCCAGTGGTGAGAGACTTTAAGGATATGTTTCAGGAGATACCAAGGTTGCCACCTAGCAGGGAAATCGAATTTGTGATCGATTTAGCACCGGGGCCGAGGCCAATTGCTCGGTCCCCATACCGTATGGCCCCTTCAGAGATGCGTGAGCTGAGGGAGAAGATTCAGCAGCTTCTGGGTCAGGGTTTCATACGACGGAGTACATCACCGTGGGGTGCACCGGTGTTATTTGTGAAAAAGTGAGCTGGCTCACTACGGTTATGCGTGTACTATAGAGAGCTGAATAAGGCCACGATACGGAATAAGTATCCGTTGCCTAGGATTGACGACCTATTTGACCAGTTGAGAGGGGCGTATTATTTCTCTAAGGTCCACTTAAGGTCAGGATATCATCAACTACGTATCCGAGAGGAAGATGTTCCGAAGACCGCTTTCTTGTCGCGGTATGGATCTTATGAGTTCAGGGTGATGCCATTCGGACTCACCAATGCACCAGAAGTGTTCATGGACCTCATGAACAGAGTATTCAGGGAGTTTCTCGATCAGTTTGTTATCATGTTCATTGATGACATCCTGATCTACCCGCGTACCGAGGAGTAGCACGCAGAGCACCTACATATAGTGTTACAGACATTACGGGATCACCAACTCTATGCCAAATTCGGTAAGTGTGGATTTTGGCTACGGGAGGTCTAGTTCCTCGGCCACGTGGTGTCAGACCGGGTTACTGCGGTGGATCCAAGTAAAGTATCGGCGTTGAGGGAGTGGGGACAGCCCACGACACCGACAGAAGTGCGCAGTTTTCTGGGGTTGGCCGGTTATTACAGACAGTTCATCAAAGGGTTCTCAAATATTGCGGGCCCTTTGACGAGTCTTACCCAGAAAGGGGTGCCTTTCACTTGGGATGATCACTGTCAATTAGCCTTCGACGAGTTATATGACAAGTTGACATCTGCACCCGTGCTTGCATTACCGAAAGGAGGATTAGAGTATCGGGTGTACACTGACGCATCCTTACAGGGACTTGGGGGTGTGCTTCAGCAGGAGGAAAGGGCTATAGCTTATGCGTCCAGGAAGCTAAAGCCCCACGAGAAGAATTACCCCACTCACGACCTGGAATTAGTAGCAGTCATTTTTGCTTTGAGGATATGGAGACATTATCTCATGGGGGAGCAGTTCACGCTATTCACGGATCACAAATCACTTCAGTATCTCTTCACTCAGAAGGATTTGAATATAAGACAGAGGCGATGGCTAGAATTCATGAAAGACTATCAGTTTGATATTCAGTATCATCCTGGCAAGGCTAATGTGGTGGCAGATGCATTGAGTCGGAGATCGACTGGGGAAATATCAGAAGTCTGGAAAGCTAAGTGGAGAGAACTTCGATACGAGGATGATGTAGCCATGGCTTGCATGTCAGCATTATCCATCACTCCTGAGATCATTATGCGGGTTGTGAGGGCTCAGGCAGAGGATCAGACCTGCCAGGATAGGGTGAGCCAGTTGCTAGCTGAGGGAGCAGAGGGCTACTCGATCAGCTCGGAGGGAGGCTTACGCCATAATGGGAGGTTGATTGTGCCAGAGGATGCGGAATTGAGGCACACTGTTATCACGGAGTCTCATGGGTCGAGATTCGCGGTACATACTGGTGGGGATAAGATGTATCAAGATATGAGGAGGCAGTATTGGTGGTCAGGGATGAAACGGGACATAGCAGAATTTGTTTCGGAATGTGCCACGTGTCAGCTTGTGAAAGTTGACCATCAGAGACCATCAGGGATGCTACAGCCACTTGAAATTCCTGTGTGGAAGTGGGAGAGCATCTCTATGGACTTCATTACAGGATTACCGACATCACAGAAGGGTCACGATTCCATATGGGTTATTGTGGATCGGTTGACCAAGGTGGCCCACTTCCTACCAGTTCGCACAGACTTTGAGACGATGCGTTATGCACAGTTATTCATAGGGGAGATTGTTAAACTGCACGGGGTACCGATTAATATTGTGTCGAATAGGGACAAGATCTTTGTGGCCCGTTTTTGGCAGAGTTTTCAGGAGGCCATGGGCACGGAGTTACGTTTGAGTACAACCTATCACCCACAGACTGACGGGCAGACCGAGAGAGTCAATCAAATGTTGGAAGATATGCTCAGAATGTGTATACTAGACTTTGGGGGAGGTTGGGAGAAATATCTTCCTCTGGTAGAGTTTGCGTATAATAACTCTTACCAATTCACGATCGGAATGGCACCATTCGAGGCATTATACGGGACACCTTGTCATTCACCCGCTTGTTGGTTAGAGGTGGGGGACAACAAATTGTTGGGGCCGGAGATTGTTCAGGAGACATCTTCCAAGATAGAGCTTATCCGAGGGAGGATTCGGATAGCTCAGGATAGGCAAAAAAGTTACGCAGACACTTCACGGAGACACGTGGAGTTAGAGGTTGGGGATCAGGTATTGGTCAGGGTGTCCCCCATGAAAGGGGTGATGAGGTTCGGCAAGAAGGGTAAGCTAGCACCGAGGTACGTGGGACCTTTCCCTATTATCGAGAGGGTGGGGCCTGTAGCCTACAGGCTGGGATTACCGGAGCATCTTCAGCGAATACACGACGTGTTCCATGTAGCATCGCTGAAGAAATATCGCAGGAGTGAGAGGGCCTTCTGGCACATTCCACTCGAAGAAATTGATCTACAGCGAGACATCTCATATGAGGAGAGGCCGGTGGCTATCCTAGACCGTAGCGAGCGGAAATTACGATCCAAGGTTGTTCCACTAGTTAGAGTACAGTGGGGTCATCACAACATCGATGAGTCTACCTGGGAGCGGGAGGAGGATATGCGGGAGCAATATCCAGAGCTTTTTATCACAGGTATGACCTAATTTCGGGGACGAAATTCCTTTGTAAAGGGGGAGTATGTAACACCCCGCATTTTTCAGGCATTAAATATTTAATTAATTTGGGAATTGAAAATTACTTGTGAGTCGTAATTTAATTGAATTAATTAGGGAAATTTTATTTAAATATTAATCGAGGAGTAAATGGTTAATATTTATGGGAAGTTATTTACTAAGTTAATAGTAATTATTTATTTAAGTCATTTCGAGTATTAATGACAGGGTATGCACTTATCTCAACCGGGAGTCGGTATAGGCTAAAGGGATGAGGGGATAAATATTTTTATAAATAAATTCGGATGCAAATTCTGAGTGTACTGTTGAGTCCGTATGGTCCGAGATAGTCGGAAAAGTGTACCTGGGGGTAGTAAACGGGTCACGGGGCGTTTTTAGACATAGTCGGGCCCACACGGGGGCATTTGGGTCACTTGGGCTTGGCCCATTAGGCAAAAAACGGGATTAGGTAAATTAAGGAATTTGGGAAGAATAATAAAATGGCTGATAGAGTTTTAGAAAGGCCAAGTGTATTAAGGAACCCTAATAGCAATTAAGGTCAGCTTTGGGATCACTAGAGAGCCAACAAGGATCGTCTTCAACCTTGGAAATTCATCTCCGAATCAGACACTACGAAACCTAAGGCAAGTGGATAACTTGCAATAGTATTGAATCTGTTTTAAAATTCATATTCATGTGATGTGTTTGATCAAAATTCGTTTTGGGTGTTCATGGCATAAACATGAGGTTTTGAAAAATAATAATCTGATTTACGAATTTGAATGAGGATTCTTGTAGAAATCTGATATTATAAATTGATACATATCTGGTAGGATGATATCTGGATAATTAGAAACGAATTTGGTGAAGGGATTTGGGATGTAAATGGGTAAGGAATTAAAGATGGATATTTCTCCAAATTCAGAAATTGTAGTTAATGGACGAATTAATGATGTTGGTGGACATTCTGGAGGTCCCTAATAAGGTTTCTAACATGTATTAATGTTAAGAGGGCTTAAGGTTGCTGGTAGAGAAAACTAGGGTTTGAGAAATTTCGTCCATGGCTGATTCTGTCTTCGCGAAGAAGACGAAGACCTGTTCGATCGATCGATCGAAGGTCTGGGGTCGATCGATCGAAGGTCGGCAGATTTTGGCAGCTTTGCCCAGTTATGTATATAAAAGGGAATTTATATAATAATCCTTATGTAATTAATTATTGAGAAATTAATACATGAGTTTAAACCTAATTAATCATGAGTAAAGTTAATTAGGATTTGAGGGATTTTTGGGTGTCACGTCACGATTAAAAATTCGGGAGTCGGGAATTTAGACTCGGGGGTGATTATTTCGGACTACGAGAGTAAGTCCAATTTTTTGGTGGGGGCGACACCAAAGGTGATTTAATTAATTAATGTGCAAATTAATTAATTAATAATTAGGGTTGGACCATAACTCTGAATTTTAAATAGGCTTGTGTCACGGATTTAGTACATGGTGTAGCCGGGACATTTTATATATTTTTATACATATATATATACGGAGTGTGATAGTATATATATATAGTGCGGGCATTAATATCAGTGATTGAATATTATTAGTGTATACTATAGTGCTATAGGGGGAGGTTGCGCGCAGTGGATGAATCCCCTAGCTTGAGGAGTAGGGCGAGTATAATCCCAGGTCATAGCGTCCGTTATATGGGTGAGGGGCATCTCACTTTCAGGAAAGGAATATGACCGCCTCCAATTCGTATGTTAAACTAAGTTAGTGAGCGAATCTAGCTTGGATAACTAGGTTACGTGAATACACCTAGTGGGATAGCACTTGGGAAAATTTATATTTTGTGAGTATTCTTACTCGGTCGAAAGTTTGAATTAAATGTTATTTCAGTATGTTTGTGAATACTGTAATATGATTAAATGTATAATTAGGTAAATAATTATATATGGGATAATTAATACATAGTGAAAAATGTATTATGTGTATAACAGGTGTGAATATTATATGAAATTGAAAGGAGTAATGATTTAATTAAGTTTGACGTTTATAATAACTTAAAAATCATGAATTAAGCCATACTCAGTTAGAGTAGGTAAAATTCAAGGGTTAAAATAAGTATTGGGTCAGGAGCGTAGGACCTAGTAAATTAAATGGAAGCGTTAGTAGTGCACATTAGAGGAGGGGTGAGGAAGTCCTCAAGAGAGTGCGACACTAACTAAAATATGAAGAGCATGCATATTTATTTATTACTGCAAGTTAATCATTTGTTAAATGTTTTCAAATATTTTTGGGTACTAACCCTTGCTATAAAATTCTTTTAAAAAAAACCTTTTAGGTGTCCAACCACAAGGGCGCCAAGCTTGACTCTATCCTAGGTATCCTTTGCTGCAGCACATGTGGATGTTGCGGGGTTTTGATAGACACCTCCTTCTTCCATTCTTGTAGAGACTCTCTAGTAGTTATCTGAGCTTGTCGCTCACAATTCATTTATCAGTAGTAGACTTGTTGAGATGTTTTTCCTGATATTTACTTGTATTGGATATTTGGACCGATGGTTTATTCGGTTAGGTGTTTTATTTGTGGATGGTTATTTTAATTAACTGTGATTGTGTATTGTTGTATGTTCCGCATGAGTTTTATTTAATAAATTGAAAGATAAAAATTGCCACCAGTCTACTTTTCTCACTTAGGTGGTTAGTAATTTAAAAAGACGACAATGATGCTAAGAATGGACCAACTGAGAAACCTTTTCTAACTTGATTTAGGACTGATCACCCGGGATTAATTAGGCGGGGTGTCACACCTGAGTGGGGGGGACATGAACTCTTACAATCTTATTAAGGAGACCATTGATGGATTCAGTGTTGTTACTGGCCTTATGCCTAATGATAACAAGAGAATCTTCTATTCTTCAAGTGTGGAGGATTCTACAATTTAGGAGATTGAGGATATTATGGGATTCTCTAGTAGCAGGCCCCCTTTCATGTATTTGGAAGTTCCCCTCATTACTACTAGGCTGAAGGCTGATGATTACAAAAGGTTGATTGAGAGAATTAAAAAGCGCATCAATGGTTGGGCTAATAAGTTGTTGAGCTACGCTGGGAGATTGCAACTCATAAAGTCTATTTTATTTAGCATGCAAGTCTATTGGGATGGCCTACCAAAATTGATCAACTCTTGAGAGATTTATTGTGGACTGGAAGCGACCAAAGACATACTGGTGCCAAGGTGGCATGGAAGGACATTTGCAACACCACTGAGAATGGGGGATTAGGTATCAAAAGCTTAGAAATGTGGAATGTGGCTACCATTTTAAAGCTCCTATGGAACATCTGCAGCAAAAAGGACTACCTATGGGTGACATGGTGCAACATCTACAAATTAAAAAGAAGAAGCATTTGGGCATTGGCTACTCCAAAAGAGTCATCATGGGGATGGAGGAAGATTCTGCAAGTAAGGCAACTGGGTAGACCTATTATTAAGTATAGGATTTGGGATGGGAGTGGGACCTTTCTTTGGTATGATAATTGGCACCTCAATGGACCTCTTGTGGAGAGATATGGGGAGAGAGTCATTTATGATGACGGCAACAACCACAAAGTTGTCGTTGCAGGCCACATTCAGGGCTCAAACTGGGTGTGGCCCTCAAACTCTTGGGAGTTAATGGAAATTCAAAATGTTGAGCTGCCTAGTATTAGATTGGGCCAGAGTGATGAAGTGGTTTGGATTCCCTCTAGTCATGGGTTCTCTATAGGGTCCGCTTATAGGGATATTTGTACCAATGGGAATGCCACAAACTGGCATAAGTTGGTTTGGAACAAGTCTAACATTCCAAAATGTGCTTTCATCCTTTGGCTATCTTTCAAGAAGGATTTACACACTAAGGACAAGATCTTTGATTGGGGTATTTCGGACAATGACCTATGTTGCTGCTGCAATCAAGAGGTGGAAACCATTGCACACCTATTTAATGAATGCAGTTTGGCTAAAGAAGTATGGGAAGACATCAGATGGAGGAATCAGGAGTATAGAGGGAAGCTTAATTGGGAAGGTGAGATTCATAATGCCACTTATTTTTATGGGGGTTCCAGCACAATGGATAGGCTTAGGTGTATTTCCTCCTCTTTTACCATTTATTGCCTATGGATGGAAAGAAATGGGAGGCTCTTCAATGGTTTGATCAAGCCCATGGAGGTTATTATCAAGGATATAGAGAACATGGTTAGAACTAGAGCTATCACTTGGAAGAATGGGAGGAGATCCTATAAAAATTAGATGGCGTGCTTTAACTGGAACATCCCTGACACATGTTTATCATTGGCAACTTGCGATGTGTGGGATTTTATGGTTGTTTAGTGGTTGTTTCTACTAGTTTCCCCTTTTTGTAAGGAGGTCTTCTGGGGGGGATTGTCCCCCAATTTTGTTTTGGAGTAATACTCCTTTTCTCTTGTAAAGTTCTTCTTTGTTCTATTATACATAATTTCCCCCAAAAAAAGATGAATGCCTTCTTATATTCCAAGAGGCTAACTTTATCATCTAGACTTTTTTCCCTCCCGCTTCTTCCGACTCTTCCCACTATTGGTTCCCACCTTGATGTGACATGCCAACTAATTAAATATCGGGTGATCAGTCCTTTATTAAATTAAATCAGAATATCCAGTTGGTTCATTCTCAGCATCACTGTCGAAAACTAATTTCTTTATTAATTCACCTAATAAATAATTAAGCTAGTGTCAAAACTTTTCCATTTTTAATTTAATTAAAACCATTCCATAATATGGAATAATAATTTAGTACCATCACATCACATTTGAACTAAATGTAATAGGAATAAATGTGACTGGAATAAACTCTCCAGTTTAAATATGTCATTACCACCAAATAAAACTGATATCCACAGGACTAACATAACTAATTACAACCCCTAGAGTCCTGGGCGACATGCCCTAAATGAAAGTAAATACTACAGATGTATGAATCAATAGATTGGAAGTGTCTAAACAAAGTATGCATCTCTATTAGCACCTACAACTCATTGAGACATCTATATTCTATGTCATCATCCCTAATACTGGACACCTGATGTACAAGATACAATAGAGAAGAGAATATGTAAGGATTTGGGTTAGATCCCAATTGTAAAATATTTTAAAAACAACAAGTGAATAAATCCTATAATTAGCAATTATTATATATATGTTAAATTCTCGGTCTCTCTCTTGAAATTCTCACCTCTCATCTAGTGTACACGCCTAACGTATCTTCAAATTATTCTAGTTACTATTCCCACTTTAACTAGATTGTAACACTGTGTCAACTACCCATGGCCCTTATCATTCCCCCGTATATCCTTCGCAATACATGTAATAAATATGTACTAATTCATTTCTTAATATAATTAAGTGTTCTCATACTTAATTAATTTCAGATTCCACTATCTCTCATGTCTACTTAAATCACACAGTATATAATATCACAAGTATATATATACAGTCACTCTATTATATATATACAATACTGCACCCCGAGACACAGTTTCGGTGCATGCATACTCTGCTATCTAGTCCTAATCTGTATAAAGGATTGTTGGTTCGGTATATCCCTTGAACCACAAATATCAAAACACAAGTATTGAAGGCGAACATAGTCCTAAGCCTTTGGGATACGAACATACCTATGCACCCAAATTACCATTCAATACCATTGTTTTCACTAATGGCAATCCAACCTAAGTCCTATGTTCTGAGGCAACAAGTCAAAAATCCCCCATAAGGCTCATCAGGATATGACACCCTCAATATGCAAACATCCTATCAATAGCAACTAGGCTAGGTATGTCATACACAAAAATCATTATATAGGTATTCATTTCATCTATTTACATAACATTAGGGAAAACGTACAACCCATATAATAAATCACATCCGTGGTATATTTTATCTCTCGAATATCCTACGTATTTAAATTATGACTTTACTTCTTAAGTTATCTTCCTGATCTTTTCTTACCACTTGAAGTATATCGTTTTATTCCTCAAATAAATTTAGTTGGAAAAAATCCCCCTACTGGTCCATGTTCGTATCATCCCCAAATTTTCACAAATTTAATAGTTCTCTAAATTAGGTTTATTCATCGACTATTACTAATTTAATTTAACCCCATAATTAACTTCTTATGGTTAAGTCCAAAAATATAATATAACTTACTGGTGCCCCATATATTCCCATTTTATTAAAATTAAGTCCCATAATTAAATCAAGAATAATCACATCGAAATAATTAAAAAAAGGGAAAAATTATCAAATTCTGGGTAGCCGAATCGATTCCCTTCCGTAGAAAAATCATATCTAATTAAAACAAATCAGAAAAATACCAGGTCGGCGCCCATGCGATCATCACGAAAAGATCAATCTCCATGACCAAAGCCATGGTCATTTGAACGAGATAACCATCTCGTTCGAACGAGAAACAATCTCGTTTGAACGAGTTGTATTATCATTCAAATGACCCTTCATCTTTTCCAACCTTTGCCTTCCTCGAATTCTGTGCTTCCCAGACCCCATTTTATCCCTGAAATAGTGCGCAAATCCTAACTTCAAATGATCTCAACCTCCCAAGAATCAATCCCAATTGATAAACCCAAGAATATACCTGATTTATAACATCAAAACATATCAAAATCATCATAGAGTTTCAATGAATCATGCTAATCTTATTTTAAATTTAGAAAATCTGCATTGTATAATAATTCTTTCTCAAGAACACATATAAATCCCAAATTTCCTAATCAATTAAACCCAAATTTTTTTTGTGTTAATTCTAATTTCATCAAAGGAATAATCCTAAATGATTTCCATTTCAAGAATTACATCAAAATCATCAAATTTTCATCTTTGATTCATAGCTTTCATGAATGTTTATCTCTTCTAATTAAACTTGGATATTATACTCACTAATTGGAACAATAATTACACTTGCCTTAATGTGTTGGTCTAATTATTTGGAGAAGATATTTGTAGTATCTCCCCTCCTCTTTTCCGGTCACTTTTCTGGTGGTGGTGCAAGGTGGTTGTCCCTTGGTTTGCTCTCAAAACCTCTTCCTATCCTTAGAAAAACCTTTCACTCTCCTCAAAGACCTTTCCTTTATTTTTAGGTGAATGAACCTAAGTTCTCTAATATCTTCACTTATATAATAAAACCCAATTTTCGTAGTTACTATTCACCTCCAAAATAAAATGAACCAAATACCCCTCCGGGGTCTCCTTTTGGTTCCCAACTGACTCGAGACCTAAATCAAACCCCCGGGTAGATTTTTCTTCCTATTTCAACCCTTTCAAACTCAAAAGTGCACTCGAAACGACCAGTTGGATGACATAAAAATAATTTACTTTTCATTTCATTTACTATAGTCCCGACACGACTCATACACGCATCCCGACTTAATTACCGTAATTATCGTATTCACAACTCACGACAATTTATAAAATTATAATCGTATGTAAAGTCATAATCATATATATTACATTTAATCAAAAAGTAATATTCAACATAAATCACATATTACTTTATTCTCAAGTAATATTTAAATTCAAATTAATTTTCAATTATCCCACAATTAAGTCTAATTAATCCCAATTTAAAAGTCATTAAAAATACGGGGTGTTACATACTTCCCCCCTTACAATGGAATTTCATCTCAAAATTCAAAAAAGTATTCCAGATAAGAACAACTCTGGTTATATGTTACGCATTACATCCTCACGCTTACAAGTAAACTACTATGTACCGCCCATACAGTACGCTATCAAATACCCTTTATAATGAACACCTCACATATTTTTGTTTTAAACTCCAGGTTACCCTATCATGTAGGTTCTTACCTTATACTTTTTAGTAGATTAATCGTTCTTCAGATACATACGATCTCGTCTGGCAACGATCACACACGAGTAGGTTATTTGTGCAGTATATATTTTACACACATTATATACTAAGTATCAACTCATCTCTAATCTTCGCAATATTACCTGCTCCCCCACCTTTAACTAACAAGCAGGAGAACAACAAGGCTTACCGTGCCATACCTCAACTGGCATCACGTCCAAAAGTGAACTTATATGAGTTATTGTACACAAACTCCACTAGTGGAAGGGACTTCTCTCGTCCTCCCCTAAGATCCAGGGCTACACATGTAATTTATTCTCCGACGTCTAATTATTCCGCTTGTTCTGCCCATTCGTCTGCGGATGATAAGCCGTACTCAATCACCATTCGGTACCTATGGCCTCATGAACACTCTTCCAAAATCGAAAGGCAGAAAACTATTACTTAAGCCGTTTAATACAAGATTAAACTATTGAAGTAACTTCGAACTGTTTTTTGAAGAAACTCTTTTCTTTAAATCAAAACAGATTAACACAAGATGTGTTTAATAAAACATGTAAGAGATATGTTCAAGATTTTGAAACAGGTTTTGAAAATCAAAACTAAGATAGTTTATGTCAGAACACTATCAAGAATGAGATGAGGAGATATAGAAAGATTAAGTACAATGAGTTTTTAACGTGGTAAAACCTCACCCAACTAAGGAAACATCCACGGTGACTTCTAAGTCACAAACTAAAAATCCATTAAAACAAAATTCACAAGTTACAAACTATTTAATGCACATGCACACAAAACAGTCCTATACAAGTCTATAATATGTACCCATTGGTTTGATTCTAACTTCTCTGCAGGTCTGATGTTGATGTGGCTTTCCCAGTTTGCAAGCATCTCCACTTTGTTCCAGTCTTTATGTCGACTCTTGTAGATTCAAGATCTTATAGCCAACACTTATGTGTTGTAGTGTGACAAGTGATTGTGACAGTGCTCTAACACATGCATGCACACACGCACACTTATTTATACAAACAAGTCCTAGCAAATTATAGATCAGATCTAAAGGAAGTTGTTTTCGGGTTCTCTCTTCTTTAGAACCAAAAACTTTATTTGACCTTTCAAATAATCTCGGAATCCAAGGCTACCGTGCTCGAAAGACTACCAAGGTCTTAAACAATTTCAGGAGTTTTGAAAATGATTTTGAAATTGTAAACCACCAATTGCGTTTCCAACTAGGTCAAAAGTATTGTTTCGTAAGAACTAGAAACAAAAAATAGATTTGTTGATTCTTGAGTTTTGAAAAACATTTACAGAAAGAATAATCAACAAATACGATTTCTCAAGATGAGAAACTAAAATATGCATATCTATGTGTAATATGACATGCAATAATCAGATCTACTATTTCTATGAAAGAGAAATAGAGATCTAACATGAAATGTCTAAGTTAGAAATAAGATCTCGAACTCAGAGGATAAAATTCTTCAAACAACCTTTAACCCCCCACCAACAACACTCTCAAACACACAGGTATAGTGTTTGGTGTAAACTGTTTAGGAGAAATGAGTTTTAGGGTTTGAAACGGGTTAGGGTTTCTCTCTTCTCTCTCTCTCTCGCTCTCTCCTTGGACAAAATGGCAAAAGTTCTCAAATGAAGATTGGCTTCCTTTTATACTGAGAGGCGAAGGTTTGATAATGGCTCATCAAATCAATGGCTGAGATTTGTTCTTGGCCAATTGACTTTGATCCAACGGAGTGATATAAGCGGTGGTTAAACAACTTCTGATTGGTCTAAAAGAGTTACATAGGGATTGGGTTTGAACGCATGCAGAGCGTTGATAACAAAGATCCAAGGGTTGATATAACACAAGGGTTATGTGTCTTGCAACAAACACAAATATATCCGTTATAAGGACAACAGGTGTAGGGATAGGATGAACTCTCACACGCGTGATTTAAAATTAATTACACAGCTCCCCTGAAGTCTCAAGCGCTTTTGGATCTTACCCAACCCAACTTTCAGGTATGAAAAGGTAATAACAGTAATTGCAAAATGACCCCAAAAGTTTTATAAACCAAATTTTAATTTCCAAAAAATCATTTAAAAATTATTTAAAATTCCCAAAAATTATTAAAAACAATTTGAATGGGATTTAACACACACACAACTCACACACAATCAATCAATGCAATATATGAACAATGTATGCAACCCTAGTGTGTGTGTGATTGAGATTTATACGTTTAATTAAATCAAGTGTGGCATTACGAGAAGAATCTGAGGCTCTTTGGTATCTAGGGAATGGAACACCAATTTTGTCACAATTTCCAAACCAGATGAGCACTTATACAATGTAGACTCAAGTGAGTCAAGAGTATAAGGTGCTTCGATCTCTCCCTTTGGAAATATGAGACAAAATCTCCTTTGAGTCATCTAAGACTTGTCGGAATACGAAAGAATAGGGAAAATCCTAATCCTATACAAAATTCTATCTACCCATTTCCTAGAAACAGAAAATTACATAACTCAACTAATTATACATCAATACCCTAATAACAGATGTTGAAGACAACGGTGCAGATTCCTGCAAATAATATTAAGATCAAGTTTTTTAGAAATATGTGCAAGAAAAAATATGAACTCATAAGACTCAAATTACTCCCCCATTTTGTCTCAAATGGATAAAGGGAAAAAATACTTAAGTCACACGAGTTTATTCAGCACAATCCATTCCTATTGATTTTCGTAAAGAATGAAATCTATTGCAATCCAAAGGTTTTGTAAACATATCTGCGATTTGCAAATCAGTAGAAAGATAATTAATTTCTAATTTCTTAGTTTCAACTAATTCGCGTATAAAGTGATGTCTAATTTTCATATGTTTTGTTCGCGAGTGTTGAATAGGATTTTTAGAGATATTGATCGTGCTTTGATTATTACAATAAAGATGTAATTGGTCTTCTTGAATACCATAATCATTTAGCATTTTCTTAAGCCAGAGTAATTAGGCATATCAACTACCAGCAGCTATGTACTCAGATTCAGCTGAAGATTAAGAGGTGCAGTTTTGTTTCTTACTACTCCATCCTACCAAATTGTTATTGATATACAAACACGCTCCTGATGTGCTCTTACTATCATCAGTACAACCTGCCCAATCGGCATCAGTGTATCCTATTATTGTACTAGGGGTATCATTGGTGTACCAAGGTCCTAAATTTAGAGTGCCTTTTATGTATTTAATGATTCTTTTTACTCAAACTAAGTGTCTATCTTTAGGATTATTTTGATAACAGGCACACACGCAAACTGCGTACATAATATCAGGACGCGAGGTAGTAAGGTATAGTAAGGTTCCTATCATATTATGATATAGAGTTGGATCTATGGATTTACCACTCTCATCTTTAGATAGTTTGACCGTAGTACTCATGGGAGTTTTATCTTCTTTGGCACTTTTAAGACCGAATTTTTTGACAATCACTAAAGCATATTTCGAATGCGACACAAATAAACCTTCTGAATTCTGTTTGACTTGAAGACCCAAGAAAAATTACAACTCCACCATAAGAGACATTTTAAATTCTCTATGCATAATTTCAGAAAATGATTTAACTTCTGAAGGGGAAGTGGATCCAAAAATGATATCGTCAACATAAACTTGAGCTATAATGATATCTTTGTCAAAATGTTTGCCAAAAAGGGTTTGATCATTTCCACCTCTCTTAAAACCTTTGTCTAAGAGAAAGTTGGAAAGACGCTCATACTAGGCTCTTGGCGCTTGTTTCAGACCATACAACGCCTTTTTAAGACGATAAACATGATTTGGATATTAAGGGTCAATGAATCCTTTGGGTTGTTCAAGATAGGTCTCTTCAGTCAAGATTCAATTAAGAAAGGATGATTTGAAATCCATTTGGTAAAGCATAAAATGCAAGTAACACGCTAATGAGAAAAGAAGATGAGCAGATTATGAGAGAGTAACAGGGGCAAAAGTCTCGTTAAAATCTATTCCTTCAATTTGAGAGTATCCTTGAGCCACTAACCTGGCTTTATTTCTAATGATTTTCCCACTTTCATCAGATTTATTTTTAAATATCCAACATGTGCCAAAACCCTTTTTATGATCAGGACTGGGTACAAGATACCAAACATCATAAATGACAAATTGAAGAAGTTATTCCTGCATGGAAGAAATCCAATGAGGGTCATTCAATGCCTCATTTACATTCTTTGGTTCCACAAGGGAAACAAAACATGCATAATGAGCATAGTTTCTTAATTGAGATCTTGTACGTACAGGCTCACTAGGGTTACCGAAAATATTATATATGGTATGATCTTTAGAAACCCAGTTAGGTACTTCAGGTGTCTCAATTGGTAAAGAATCATCTATTTCTGGAGTGTCATTTTCTAAAACATTTTCAGAATCTTCGACAATAGTTGGTTCTCCAGTCTTACTCTCAACAGTAGTGTCACCTACATTAATGTTTATGGACCCCATTAAGGTCTTTGTGCGAAGATTATATACACGGTATGATCTACTGTCAGGAGAATATCCTAGGAAGATAGATTTATCTCCACGAGTCTCAAATTTGGATAAGTGTTCTCTGTCTTTGCAGACATAACACGTACTACCAAAGGATCTAGGGTATTTAAGATTGGGAATTTTCCCATACCATAGTTCGTAAGGAGTTTGTTTAGAATTCTTCCTAAAATATACCCTATTGATAATGTGACAAGCAGTACGAATAGATTCTACCCAAAAATATTTAGGTAAACACTTGGCATGAATCAAAACACATGCCATCTCTTGAAGGGTACGATTCTTTCTCTCAGCAATTCCATTTTGTTGAGGGGTCTTAGGAGCACTAAATTCATGTTTGTAACCATTATAGTCACAATACTCTATAATACCAGAATCTATGAATTCTCCACCTTGATCACTATGAATTCTTTTTACTTGATGTCCTTCTCATTTTCAATTCGAAGAAGAATTTTCAAAAAGGTTTGGAAAGTGTCAGACTTTTATTTTAAGAAGGCCACCCAAGTAAGTCTGGTGAAGTCATCAACCATAATAAGAATGTAACTGTGTCCACATAGACTAACAGTTCGAGAGGGACCCATTAGGTCCATATGGATGAGCTCCAACGGTTTAGAGGTAATGATATCTTTAACTTTCTTATGAGGTGCCTTAACAATTTTTCCTTCCTGACATGATCCACAGACAATATTAGAGATAGGTTTGATCTTTGGAATTCCTCTAATTATTTCTTGTGAAGACAATCTACTAAGGTTATCGTAATTTATGTGACCCCTCCTATTATGCCATATTTCATTGTCATCCATTATGGAAATGTTACACACCTCAGTACTATTCTGGACAGTATAACAATTGTCGAGAGTCCTGTAAGTATGCACTCACCTTTTTCATTTAAAATTTTTCAATTATTCTTTGAAAAGGTGACAGTATGATTTGTGTCACAAAATTGCGAGATACTAAGTGGATTAGCCTTAAGACCTTTTACTAGAAGAACATTCTCAAGCAAAGGCAATCCATTTTCTTAGAGTGTTCCTTTACCAATGATTTGATATTATACACCATCACCAAAAATAACTTTTCCTCGAGCAAAGCTGGTTTTGTTTAAAAGTTTTTTGTCATCCCCAGTCAAAGGTTTTGAACACCCAGAGTCTAAATACCATACAAAAGGAGTGTGTTCAGCATTTAAAGCATTAATCACAATGTTACACTTCATCTGGGGCAATAGCTCATCTTTTCTAACCCAAATAACTCTTGTTTTCATTTTGCGCTTATTTGCTCTCATTTGATAAAATTTTCGAGCATTAGATTTTTGTTGAAAAATATTTTGCGCTTGAGTTTGAATTTTATGGAAAATATGAGCATTCGGTTTAGGAAAGTATCTAGTAATCCTTCTTGTAAATGATCTTTTAGGTTTGGTCTTTCTCTTTCTATAGTTAGAGTTTTTATCTGGTTGTCTAGGCAGAACATAATTGTTACGACTTCTCCTATAGTAGTTAAAGTTTTGGCATACAGGAGTATTATAGACAGGATTAGCTAAATGTCTAGAGTAGCAACCTTTGAAATAATGACCGTATATATCACAGTAAGAGCAATATAGATTGCTTGAAGAGGGTATCTCTTTAGGAAAGTCTCTAAACATAGGTTTCATGGAATTTTGATGTTGAACCATATTCCTAGGGAGTACAGTTTGAAAAGAAGAATCACTCTTCCTAATCAGGGGGCATATGTATTTAGCCTTCGGTTGACTATCACACTTAGAGTAACTTGATTCCCCAATATCAAACTTTTTTTATTTTTCATCAAACTCATCTTTTAGGGAATGAAAATCTGGGGAAATTTCTATAGGTCTTTTTCCTCCTAACACAAACTTGATTGATTCAAAGTTTTTAGTTTGTGTCTTTAACTGTGGGCAAAATCCTATTCTAGTTCGATCATCAGAATTGGTTTTTGAGTTAGCAACAAAATGATCAAAACAGTTGGAATTGTTTTCACACTTAGAAATTTTTTTGAAAACAGTTGTTGTCTTTTCTTTAGCTTGTTCCAATTCTAATAATGTCCCTTTATATTTTTTCTCCAGACTTTCATTTGTTTCAATCAAATCTTTTAATTTTTGATCAAAAATTTTGACTTCATTTTCATGAGTTAGACATTTGGTAGTATACTCTTCAGTATTAAGTTTGACCATTAGACTAAGGTTTTCTAGTTTCTTAGTGAGTTCTTTCACTATATTCTCTAGTATAGATCTTTTCTTGAGAGTTTTGGCATAAAGTGTGTGAACATCAGGGAGGTCTTCAGCGTCCGAATCACATAGTGTAGTGTGTGAAGTGACCCCTAAGGATTCAATTCTTGAACTCACACACACATTGACATCGTCATTATCTCTTTCCCTTTAACTCACAGACCTCGCTGTAGAACTAGAATTGTTCTCAGAAATTAAAGCATCTAAACCAGTAGCAGCATGATTCATAACAATAGAAGTAGAGCTATTATCATCATTCTCATACATAGGGACATGCATATCACCATTATAGATTATCTTGGCAAAGAAGGACATTCAAGGATAAAAAACATCAGATGACTTAGGTTCCTCATTATCAGAGTCACTTGAATCATCCCATGTCTTGAAAATGTTGGCCCTAGTGTGTTTATTGGTCGTATTAAATTTAACTCTACAGTCTTGTGCTATATGACCCAATTTTCCACATCTAAAGCATTCAATATTCTTAAAGGCTTTGTTAGGTCTCGTATGAATGTCCCTGTGATGTTTGTATTGACCTTTCTCATGAGGTTTGTGATTAGATTGAGTTGAATAATTTGGCTTGCCTTGTTTAGTTGCCATTTTATTTCTAAATTTCACAATTTTCTTAAAATCCTTTGACATCAAGGCAATCTAATTATCCAAACTATCTATGTCACATTCCTCATCAGAGTCATTATTAAGAATTGATAGGCAGGGTTTTGTCGCGGTGCAAGAGTCACCTATGCGCCGAACGTTTTATATTCGGCTCACCTGAACTATACAAAAACCTAAACTTATGGCTACACTCAACGGGTGAGTATAGCGTTAAGTCGGGTATCGAATCCACAGGGAGTGTTCGACAAATTTTAATTGGATTATTAATTCAAGAATAAAAGTGTAAAAGGTGATGGGTGGTTGTAAATAAAAGAAAAGATAGAAGTTAAGTCTAAATAAAAGTAAAGCGAGGATCGGGATAACATCCAACCATACGGCTAAAAAACAACTATTAATTAGAATTCCGGCTCAAGAGAAATTTAATCGAGCATTATCAATTAATCATAAACTTCGCACAATAAGGAATTAAAGCCAAAGTTGCGTGAAAAAATATTTAATCGAAAATTGGTCGCACGCGGATGAAATTCGGATTATCGCTATAAACACTAACGTTGCATGACAGAGAAAGTTAAACGCATAATAATCCGACTTTAATTCGCGCGGGTTCAATTAAATGCAATTCTGCAGAAAACCTAATTTTCGGAGCTCGAGGCCCGTTAATGGCGAAACGAAATCCCGGCCCTATTTATCTAAGGGCACAACATGATTAAACTAAATTACAACTAATTAAACTAGGAAAATAAGAAATAAAGAAAGTAAACTAATTAACAAAGCATGTAAGTTAATCTACAAAGCAAGGATTCAATAAGAACAACTTTATTAAGGGTAGAGGAAGTGGAAAGTTCAACATACACCCCCCAAATGGTTGTCAACCCAAAGAGAAATGAAGCCAAGCTCTCAAAACCCGCAAACCCTAAGATAAACTAATTAAAACTGAATATATCTGATATTTACACAAAAATCCCATTATATAGTAAGTTGGAATTAAATTATAAAAGAAAAGGAAAAAGAAAAGAAAATCCAAAATATCAGCAGAAAATAGGGCATCGATCGATCGATCCCTTTGATCGATCGTTTGATGGTTGAAAACCATGCTCACTGTCTCCCCACGATGGCCAAAATCTGAAGGATCGATCGATCGATCAAGTAGCGCTGTTTCTCCTTTCCTCCTGTTTTGGTGTATTTGGTTTTTTCCTCCACTAGAAACGCTGAACATCTTCATTCGGACTCAGAATCGTGCACCGTTCACGGCCACATGAAGCTTGCGAGGAGGGATACAACTTCCGTGTATATGTTGGGCCAGGTGCCCAAAATGTGAAAAGACTAAATTGCCCTTGAACGTGCAATTGCATACGAAACTTGAGCGGAATGCGTCCGAATCCCATTCTTAGTACCTAAATAACTACAAAAGACTAATTATACCTCATATATCATGTTAACAATATAAACCGATGTTTTCTAGTTAACGCGCTTAAATATAAAGATTAAGGCACCCGAGGGGGCTAAAATGCGTAGGTTCGACGGATGAAATACATAATATTTGCGTATTATCACACCCCTAACTTACACATTGCTAGTCCCTAGCAATGAAATAGGATGCAATAAGAACAACAAGAAAACCAAAAGCAGGAGATAGTACAAAAGCATGTTATAAAAGCATACACTTTCGCGGACGATTCGATCGCATTTAGCGTATGCAATAAGCCGTTAAACCCCTAGGTTACCCTAGTGGACGAGTGTCATCTCGTGAGGGTTTTCAGGAATGAAACCCACAAACATCATAAAGTTTCCTCAAAATATGCCCAATCAAGCATGAGACAAACTCAACAATACGAACAAGATTTCAACATGTTATTAGCATAGAAAACAAATTCACGTGCAAAGTTCGTAGTTATTAACATTATAGAATGCACCTAAATGAATTGAAACCTTAACATGTGGGAGGGGAGTGAGAACACACAAAATGTGATTTGGCAAAAACTTAAATAACTCGGATACTAGAGTCAAAGCATGTATAAAAGTCAATCCTCACGGGAATTACACTCATCAAATGAATTCACTTGAAATAGGGAGGTAACACAAGGGACATGCGGGCATAATGAGTAAATGTAAATGGAAACTAAACCGCGCACATGTAATAAATGAAGAACGCTATATAGAAAATAAAAACTGTAATCTCAGTGAAAGATATCACACATATAAAAGAGGCGAAATGCATTTTCACAGATTCTCAAAACCATTTAAACCTTTTAATTACATCTACTTAAGATCACATAGGACTTTAATAGGGTTGTAATCTAGGATAGTCTAGGGTATGAAATGAAAGAGATATATATACGAATTCAAAGGTGTTTGGGGATGAAACTCGGGATAATGGGAAAGGTGGGCAATAACAAAATTGAACAAATAACATCCAAACGAGCATTAGATATAACAATCGAGAGAGTAACAAGGATTATTGAATCTCTATAAACAATATATATAAATTTCTCTTTCTTTTCTTCTTTTTCTCACTTTTTCTTTTATTTTCTTTTGTTTTCTACTTTTTTCTTTTTCTTTTTCTTTTTCTTTTTCTTTTTCTTTTTCTTTTTCTTTTCATGATCAAATTTCAACCACAATACACAACAATGTCATTCAATCCCAAGTAACAATCCAAACAAGGGTATGTAAGGTAATATGGATCGTATATAACTCTAATTTGGAGTTGGTTATGGGATTTTGGGTAATAAAATGAAAGGCTAGTGTTTAGGCTCAAATGGGTTGACTAGGGAACATATAAAAGGTGAGGTCAAGGTCATATGGGTGATATACAAAGATGGCCTATGACCATTTCAAAAAAATTTACGCAATTCTCGAGTCAAAAAAATATATGAAAATCATGCTCAAGTAATACATTTCAAGAATGAACTCAATTAATGAACGGGCAATGAAAGAATAAAGAGATTACCAACGACTGTAACGTTTTCAAAGAGGAAAGAAAAGTGTATACACTCACAATTGAACATAAGTCTCTAATCTCACTCGGTGTAAGTATATACAATGCAACAAAAGATTACCGAGTTATAAAAATCATAAACCAAATCAATATAACAAGAAAAACACATGTGCTCAAGGGATAAAATTTAATTCATGAAGTTATTCATAATATCAATGATTTGAAGACTAAAGTCTAATAACTTCTAAAATCGAGAACATGCATCGTTGAATTGTCAAATGGATCGGGCAACTATTAAAATTTATCATCGGAAACAAGGGCAAAATGCACAATAAAGGAGAAAAAAGAAAGAAAATATTTTTGAACTTTTTCAAATTTTTAACAAAAACATGCTTTGTAACTAAATTGCAGTTAAATTCAAGGACTAAACAGCGAAATGGATAGAATATCCCACACCCCCTACCTTAAATTTTGCATTGTCCCCAATGCGTCCATTAAAGAACACAACACAAAGATAGGAAAAGAATGATATTACCCAAATTTGGAGCGATCTCCATAAGTACAAGTCCAAATGAATCTGCAAAACAAGTTAGTACAAAGCATAGGAAGAATATGTACCGATATATTAAGTTGAAAGAATTGATGTCACAAGTCACAACAATATAGAGGGTCTAAAGTGAAAATACTAGGTAAATTGATGGTGAACATTTTGATTTTTTTAAAATGGAAGGTCACACACATCAAAATCCAATAAACAACCTCAAACTACATTCTAATTGATCATTTCATAAGTTTGATACAAAACAACTTAATACATTACAACTATTTAAAAAGAAATAAATAAAAATAAATAAATACCCATAATATTCGTCCCATAAATGCAAAAATGGCCCAATACAGCAGTAGCCTAGTGGTCGGAACCACTAGGATAATAAAAATCCTAAAAATGAGAAGGGAGAGGGGCGTCCGAATCATGCCGCTGCAAATAAATATCTCGCATCATCGCCTGCATCATCCGGTACTCATCTCGGCTCTATCCTATCGGAGCTCATCTCGCTCCTGATCTAGGCGGGACTCCTATGTAGCCCACCTAAGCTGGGTCTCCTCCCAGCGCTGGTCCTGCACTGCCTGAAATGCCTCAAAGCGGGCATCCAAATCTGTGTGTGGCACGTGCGAATCCTCACCCTGCTCCATGTGTCTCATATCTGCCTCCTCCTCTGCCATATCAGCCGCCTCTGCCCTCTTCCTTTTATTCCCCGGTTCCCCCCACGCGTGAGTCAACATCTTCGAGATGTTATCTCTTGTGAGAAGCCCTAGTGGATCAAGCTTGTAATCAGCGTTGTACTCTGGCCAACCGTGTGAAGTTCAGATCCTCGTGATGAGGGCAGAAAAAGGGAGGGAATATCTCCAGGCAATCTCCTTAGATGTCGCGAGCATCGTCTCTAAAAAGATTTTGGGCAAGCTAATATCGCCCAAATTATTAAGCATAGCGTAGATGAATGCCGCATGCTTATGATGCACCTCAGATTGGTTGCTCGTCACCATGAAAGAGTGGACGTTGATGTAGTGGAGTAGTCTCGGCAAGTCTGCCATTGCGGATGAACGAAAAGCACCATTCTTCCATACCTCGCCCGACGCAAGGGCCTCAATCAACATCGCATGACCAAAGAGATCCCCATCCAAGAAACTGACAGGATCCGCGGGGTCTAGAACACCCATAAAGGTCGCCAAATCAGAAGGGCGTAGCGGTATCCTCACCCCACGGACCATGGTCTCGAAAGTAGTAGGCCCCTGCCCTCTCACCTCTACTAATGTCGCGTAAAACATTCGGACGAACTCTTCATTGACGCGCCCATTAGTAGCAAGAAAGGGCTCCCATCCCTGTCGGCGCAACAGAACACGCGCCTCATATGGTATATTTTCAAGTTTCCAGGCAAAATGATAGCCCAATGGCCTCTCGGAAGTCTGAAAATAGCCTGAAACTAATCCCGCTCTTGCTCACAACGGAACCCCTCAAAGCACCGGTTGGGCACGCACCTAGTGAACTTGTATTTCTTGAGATTGGTCATTTCAACCTACAAAATAATAATTAAGCAATACAAAAAATTTGTAAGCACAAGTAATGGTTAGTTAGTGTACGAGTTGAAATTGTGGGTGCACGTGCGCAAAATCGAGCGAAAAAGAATCAACATTGCTATAAAATTTGTCAACATGCGACAACGAGTGAAAATCACCCAAGTGTGCGCCAAAAATGGATTGAAAGCTGTTTGGGGCATTTTAGCGAACACTTGGCGTGTGCAATGCGCGACGAGGGTGAAAAATACCATTTGAAGCAACAATGGAGCCCCATTCATGAACACAACAACAATGCAACAACACATATGTGTTCATGAATGGATATATAGAAATAATCCGCAAGAAAAATCCGTTGGATCACAAAAAAAGGGACACAACCAACACACATTCAAACATGTCCAAACATGGATAAAACAGTGAAATAATGACATAATTCAACCAAAATCTACAAATAAACAAGTAAATAGGAATGATTATACCTTTAAAGTGTAGACAAGGGCTGAAAATTGAAGGAAATGGGGTTGGGGGATATTAGAGCTCGAGAATTGAGAGAAGAGAGATAAAATATTAGAAGGAAAGGGGGAAAAACAAGGCTGCCGCAGCATTTAACTAGTCGATCGATTGATCGACCTTTAGGCAGCGATCGATCGATCACACAGGTAATTGCCCATTGCATTCTGTTTTTCAAATGGGGGAGCGATGGCACTTAAGGGAATAGGGGGGAATGTATAAATAAGTATAAATATGTATATATGTATAGTATATATAAGTATATGAAAATAAAAATGGAAATAAATAAAAATAAAATAAAAATAAAAATAAAATAAAATAACAAAGAATTAGACTAAATATGCACATACATACACATATAGTAGATAAACCAAAAAGCGGAAAATATATACAATGAGCGACACACACGCATGTTCACAAATAAATAAAAAATAAAATAAAATAAAAAGAAAAACAAATGCAAATGCGTGAGAATGAGTGTGTGTAAAAGAAAGGAAAAAAAATTATTTTTGTGACTGTTTTCATTTTTTTCTTAACTAAAGTATGCCGGGACGCACAATTTCTGCAATTTCAAGTCCGTTGAACCTACATAAAGAGTTAGAACCAAGCATACAAAAAATATAAAAAGAGATTAACTAATTACACTAGACTAAATTAAGAAAAAATAAAAAAATAAAAAGTTAGTATATACAACCTACACATAGGAATTCTAATTAGCTATATACTAACTGTAGGAATTTTTTAGGGTCCACCCAAACAACGTTTTGACTTTGGAAGACCAATGGAGCACCTTCCCTCTCATGCATGCCTCCCAAAAAATAGGAATTCCGTTCAAACGACGGAAGGCAAGTGGGTGGTGAAAAAGATGAACCATCCCCAATTAAAAATTTGGGAGGGAGGATGGTGGATTTGGATAGGACGGGTGACAAATACACATGTGAGCCAAGAGAAATTGAATCATCTCCCAAGTATTTTAAAGTTGGAATGGGAGGCGGTTCACATGAGATCAAAGATACTGTCATGGAAGGCGGCTCGAGCGAGTACTCCTCGTCGGTGAAAAGGTTTGGAACTGTAAAATTTTGAACCATTCATTGGGTACTAGAATTGGTGTGACAGTATAGAATAAAGATGGGGATGAAAGAAATTCAATCTCAGGTAATGAGTGATCATCGCCGAAAGATTTAATTTCAAGAGAAATAGTATCGTTTACAATGAAACTTTCTTCTTTGAGAATCAAAGAAGAAACGAGTTTATTGCAAATGGATACCATGCCTCTTTCATCCTCATTTTCCTTCTCTACTATACGATGGGTCAAGTCGACAATGATTTTTTCCAAAGTAGGAACGAAGTCCTCATTTGGTTCAAAATCGTCCTCGACTTCGGAAGTCTCGGAAGAAAAGTCATCATCGGATTCAAATAATAAATCCAACTCATGTTCCCATCAATGATTCAAATATCTCAAAACCCCAAATGGTTGTCAACCCAAAGAGAAATGAAGCCAAGCTCTCAAAACCCACAAAACCTAAGCTAAACTAATTAAAACTGAATATATCTTATATTTACACAAAAATCCCATTATATAGTAAGTTGGAATTAAATTAGAAAAGAAAAGGAAAAAGAAAAGAAAAGCCAAAATATCAGCAGAAAACAGGGCATCGATTGATCGATGGCTGAAAAACATGCCCACTGTCTCCCCACGATGGCCAAAATCTAAAGGATGGATGGATCGATCCTTCTGATCGATCGATCGATCAAGCAGGGTTGCTTCTCATTTCCTCTTGTTTTAGTGTATTTGGTTTTCTCTTCCACTAGAAACGCTGTAACTTCTTCGTTCGGACTCGGAATCATGCACCGTTCACGGCCACACGAAGCTTACGAGGAGGGCTATAACTTCTGTGTAGATATTGGGCCAGGTGACCAAAATGTGAAAAGACTAAATTGCCCTTGAACGTGAAATTGCATACGAAACTTGAGCGAAATGCTTCTGAGTCCCATTCATTGTACCTAAATACCTACAAAAGCCAAATTATTCCTTATATAGCTATTTAACAATATAAACCAAGGTTGTCTGGGTAACGGGCTTATATATAGAGATTAAGGCACCCGAGGGGGCTAAACTGCGTAGGTTTGACGGATGAAATACGCAATATTTGCGTATTATCAAGAATACTGACCTCTGGTTTTATTAGCTTAGAAGAAAAACTCATGTTGGAACTAGTTAGCTTCCTATGGGACTAAGTTAATTGTTTCTTGAATTCTAGTTCCATTTCCACAGTTCTCAATTTACTACTGAGTAATTCAGGAGTGAGATTTTTATCACTCATTTCCTCAATAGCATATTTTTTTATTATCAAATTTCTATGGCAATGACCTTAGGATTTTCAAAATAATTTCATGCCTATCATAGGTTATCCCATTAGCATTTAATTTGGTCACAATGTCAGTCAAATTCATGTAAACATCATCGAATGATTCAGAGTCAGACATGATTAAAGAGTTATAGTGTTGGATAAGCATCTGTGTTTTAGCAGCCTTAACTCTAGTGTCACCTTCATATGCAGTCACCAATGTATCTCAAGGTTCCTTATAAGTGGCACAAGATGAGATCCTTTTGAACTCATGTTCATTTATAGACATAAAAATGGCATTCTTGCCTTTGTTATTGTTTCGAGAAGCTTACTTCTCTTCTTGAGTGAATTAACGTAATACTTTCTTAATCCTCTCATTACTTCCTTCAGTGACTGGCTTTGTAGGATAAGTCTATCCATTTTCAACAATATCCCATACATCATCTCCCAAGGTTCCTTATATGCAAGCAACTATCCTTACTTTCTAGTAAGCAAAGTTATTTACATCAAAGAGAAGGTGTCTGGTCAAGTTACCAAATCTTTCTTTTTCCCCGTCCATTGTTTGATTTTAAGAAAACAATTTCAGAAACACAAGATCTTTAAAGAAAATTTTCAAAACTCTTATACCAATTGAAAAACTGTTACTTAAGCCGTTTAATACAAGATTAAACTATTGAAGTAACTCCGAACGATTTTTTGAAGAAACTCTTTTCTTTAAATTAAAACAGATTAACACAAGATGTGTTTAATAAAACATGTACGAGATATGTTCAAGATTTTGTAACAGGTTTAGAAAATCCAAACTAAGATAGTTTATGTAAGCACACTATTAGGAATGAGATGAGGAGATGTATAAAGATTAAGTACAAGGAGTTTTTAACGTGGTAAAACATCACCCAACTGAGGAAACATCCACGGTGACTTCTAAGTCACAAACCAAAAATCCATTAAACCAAAATTCACAAGTTACAAATTATTTAACACACATGCACATAAAATAGTCCTATACAAGTTTAAAATATGTACCCACTGGTTTGATTCTAACTTCTCTGCATGTCTGATGTTGATGTGGCTTTCCTAGTTTGCTAACTTTTCCACTTTGTTCCATTCTTTACGTTGACTCTTGTAGATTCAAGATCTTATAGCCAACACTTCTGTGTTGTAGTGTGACAAGTGTTTGTGACAGTGCTCTAACACATGCATGCACACACGCACACTTATTTATACAAATAAGTCCTAGCAAATTACATATCAGATCTAAATAAAGTTCTTTTCGGTTTCTCTCTTATTTTGACCCAAAAGACTTTATTTGACCTTTCAAATAATCCTGAAATTCAAGGTTACCTTACTCGAAAGACTGGCAAGGTCTTAAGCAATTTCAGGAGTTTTGAAAATGATTTTGAAATTGTAAACCACCAATTGCGTTTCCAACTAGGTCAAAAGTATTGTTTCGTAAGAACTAGAAACATAAAATAGATTTGTTGATTCTTGAGTTTTATAAAACATTTACAGAAAGAATAATCAACAAATACGATTTCTCAAGATGAGAAACTAAAATATGTAGATCTATGTGTAATATGACATGCAATAATATATGAAAGAGAAATAGAGATCTATCATGAAATGTCTAAGTTGGAAATAAGATCTCGAACTCAGGGGATAAAATTCTTTAAACAACCTTCAAACCCCCACCAACAACACTCTCAAACACACAGGTATAGTGTTTGGTGTAAACTATTTAGGAGAAATGAGTTTTAGGGTTTGAAACAGGTTAGGATTTCTCTCTGGTTTCTCTCTTCTCTCTCTCTATTTGGACAAAATGGCAAAAGTTTTCAAATGCAAAGGCTTGGTTTCCTTTTATACTGTGAGGCGAAGGTTCGAGAATGGCTCATCAAATCAATAGCTGAGATTTGGTCTTGGCCAATTGACTTTGATCCAACGGAGAGATATAAGCGATGGTTAAACAACTTCTGATTGGTCTAAAATAGTTACATAGGGATTGGGTTTGAACGCATGCAGAGCGTTGATAACAAAGATCCAAGGGCTGAGATAACACAAAGGTTATGTGTCTTGCAATAAACAAAAATCTGGCCGTTATAAGGATGAAAGGTGTAGGGACAGGATGAACTCTCACACGCGTGTTTTGAAATTAATTACACAGCTCCCCTTAAGTCTCAAGCGCTTTCAGATCTTACCCAACCCAACTTTCAGGTATAAAAAGGTAATAATAGTAATTGCAAAATGAGCCCAAAAGTTTTGTAAACCAAATTTTAATTTCCAAAAAATCATTTAAAAATTATTTAAAATTCCAAAAAATTATTAAAAATAATTTGAATGGGATTTAACACACACACAACTCACACACAATCAATCAATGCAATATATGAACAATGTATGCAACCCTAGTGTGTCTGTGATTGAGATTTATACCTTTAATTGAATCAAGTGTAGCATTAGGAGAAGAATCTGAGGCTCTTTGGTATCTAGGGAATGGGACACCAATTTTGTTACAATTTCCAAACTAGATGAGCACTTATACAATGTAGACTCAAGTGAGTCAAGAGTATAAGGTGCTTCAGACACGATATCAAGCGGTACCCCCATGTAACCTCACTATCTTGGCTATAAAGATCGACTCATACTGTCCCATAGTACGATCAGTCCTAACTGTCATGAATTGAGCTACTACGGTCAATTGATCCACTAACACCCATATAATATCGTAACCCCTCTAGGAAGTAGTTACCTTCGCGATAAAATTCTTGGAATTCTTTCCCATTCTACTAGTTGAGAAATGCCTACTAGTTTCTAATGGTCTACTCTTTACCAACATACATGTGACCCATTGCAAAATGAATTTAGCAATATTTCTCTTCATTGCATCCCATCACCACTGTCATTTATAACATGATGCATTTTATATTCTCTCAAATGTACCTCTAATCGTGATCCATGTGACTTTGCCTCACTGCGTGTCACAAGTCATTTCCCCACTCTAAAAATCAGTTTCTTGTGAAACGTAAGCTTCTGACAAATCTTATGAAATAAGCCTCTACTTCCATGGCTAAATGTTGTCGAATTCACAAAAAAATCATAATCCACTGCCCGATTCTGTCACCTAGGGCATCCATACACCCTATGTCTCATGTATTATTGCACTAATGATATGTACCACTCTTAAATCAATTCTCGCTCACTTGGCATGCTGACAGGGTAAAAGTGCACTCAACCACCCCACTAGACATAACTTAATCACTCTTTCAGTGGCATCATTGTTCTATTCATAATGATACCAGGACTAGGCGACTCTACTAGCCTCAAATCATAATAGAATTATCAGCTCTCAATTATATTCTTATATATGTATTATGACCAAAGTACGAAACCCATGTACTATCGACCAAACTTCTCTCCAACTCCCGACGTTTGCTAGTTTCATGCGTGGGATATCTCGTAAAGCGAAATCCAAATAAGGAACCCCCCTATACACTACTACCTAACATAGTTGGTTATCGAGATTCGTAAGGCCATGAGTCCATAATATGTTCCTTCCCATAATCTCCGTTTGTTAAAAAAATCTACTTATGTCCCTTAGAAATAACATGAAACATAGCGCTCTCACTATCTCAAGTTCTCGGTAAGTTATATCTCTTTGTTTGATAAAGAACACAATGTATCCTGAGTCGCATCAATAAATAAATCCCTACGCATCGGGATCACATATAACTCGACAACATACTCACTGAATTCCATGATACCATGAAATTTACATATATATATATATATATATATATATATAGGCCCAACCCTATTTCAGGTGGAGCCTCACCAAAGTTAATATTACTCACTCAGAATATCCAGCACGATAGTCTTATCACTCAATCTAATATCGTTCAAACATTTGGTAATTAATCACTACACATTACCATAATAAGATATACTTTGCTAACTCAATGTAGTAAATTATAACGAAAAAATATGTTCTTAGTGCCCACCCGGCTCACTCACGGGCGACATCAAAAAGTCCCATTAGCAATTGTAGATACGTTTACAACCCGACTGTTAAAACCAACGTAACCAGTAAAATCAACTCGCACGCAAATTTTAGTGTTAACAATTCATATATATTGTGACACACCCATGTCATTTCAATTAATCCTTTACTCACAAGGATAAAACAAAACTTCACTAGTTTCGCCCAACGTAGGGTACCAACACTTAGCTGCCAACACGAGCCATGAGCATCTGTAATCGTTATACATCTAGGATTTCATCCACTTGTTTCCCCTCCTCATAGTGTGAAAATTATATTGTTCTACGGCTTACACGCCCATCACTGAAATGTTGGCCCAAAATCTCTACGCCTCATTTAAGGCTTTACCGACCTCCCTTTTACTTCCTGGGCCTCGTTAACTCTCAGGCTATAAATTCTTGGGCCCAATTCTCTTGACCCAATTTCTCCGCTGGAAATCTCACTCCTCCAGTTGTTATGCCTAATTGGCATGGTTTACCATTCCCAAACTTATCGGTCTCACTTCTCAACGTGGACACATTCAACACTAGTAGTCTCTTTCTCTACACATAGGGCAATTTCCCCTGCCATTCCTCCATCACTGATCCCACTGTGACACCCTCAACTAATTAAACACCGGGTAGCTACTCCTTTATAAAATTAATTCAAAATGCCAAGTTGGCTCAGTTAACAGCATCACTGTCGAAAACGTTTTATTATTACTAACCACCTAGTATTTAAAAAGTAAGTGCCAAATTTTAATTTAAAGTCTGATTAACATGCAAGTATAATGAAGAAATAATAACACCATTCACCATAATGAAGTAATAGAGTAGCCGTAACATGCTATAAATAAAACTGGAGGAAAAACTCCTCATAATACAATCTCACAACTGAAGTAAGTAATGAAATACTGAATACTGAAATGAATACATGCCAACGTCTGAAAACTGAAATGGAAATGTATCTAATAGAACTTGGGCGACATGCCCTACAACTGAGGAATAATGAATAAGGAGTCCAAATGATATAAGCGTCTAAAAGCAAGTCCCTGTAGCTTCCACAAGCAGCTACAGCTCGTCATCAGAATGGAAATCCTATGCATGGTGACCTTGTGGCTGGGCACCTAAAATGGTTTTACAAAAAGATAGATTTGAAAGCAAACGGGTCAGAGCCCGAATGTGGAGATATTTTAAAAACCTGCAAGTGCTTTAAAAACATTTAAAACAGTATATGCAAAGTACATGTTAGGACGTGCTCTCACATGATATACTCACCTCTCGTCTAATTGTGCACTCCTAACGTTCCTGTACCCATTCGTGTGTTATTTCATAACTATCTAAAGAGTTTCTAACACTTCTACTCGGTTCTCGTTAAATTTCCAACCTTAATAATTAAATAGAGAGTTCTACTTTAATTCCCGGATTCACAATTATTAACAATACCAAAAAGATCTCTTTTTATCTTTCAAAACATTACCATAATTATACTCACAATTTATTATAGTAAATTCCTTCTCGATTAACCGTATATTTTCACATCATAAATATACAATACAAGCACCCAAAGGCTAAGCTGCGGTGCACACATACTCTGCTATCCATCCCGGTACATCACGTACATAAGGATTACAAATTCCGAATCTCTCAGGAATTGTTGGAATCAACACCACACACATAAATGGAGGCGAACATAATTCAATCATATCCATGGTCACGTACATACCTACGCTCCATAGTCAGCTGGCTTATTAACTCACAAATAAGTCATTCCCTTGAACTATATCCTCTAGGCACCAATCTAAATCCGGGCAACACAAGGATAAGAAGGTCCTAAGCGAACGTAACCTCCCGTGATAGCAAGTATGGTAGGTATGTCATACACATAAAGTTATCTACTAAGCATTCACACATCTTAGATATTTCAATATTAATAAGGGTATTCTCTACATCATTATACCATTATTCCCAATTCATATATTTCAAGTGTCCCGACAATATATAAATTAAATAGTCGACACGTCTCACGTCGTAATATCTTAAACTTAAAACCTGTCTCGAATAGACTATTAAGTTCCCATAATTCCCTCATATAACATCGCTATACCTAAGGTCCTTACTTCTGCCCCAAACCTTATTTCATCAAATTATTCAAATTTGTACTATTAACCCAAATATTATCTCACATAACGAATTTCATTAATTTAGAATGATTCCTCAAATTAAATTCCAATTAATGTCAAATCTCAAAATCATGCCTATTGGTCTTCCTTAAAATTTAGGGTAATCACAATGTCTCCAATAATATTATCCAAGGGTTATCATCATTAAAATTCAATTAAGGAAAACTTTATTCATTCTGGGAAGGTCGATCGATCGACCTTGACCTTCGATCGATCGATTGTGGTCGATCGATCGACTTATGAATGTCGATCGATCGATTACACAGGTCTGTTACGGACTGCTTTGTTTTGCAGTTACAGTTTCGTCCCAATTCACCATTTTTAAGCATGAAACTTCAAGATAAGGTCACTATAACGTTATACTAACATCCTATATCAGTAATAACATTCTAAATCCCATAATTCATCATTTAAAGGCTTACTTTGGATTTAAAACTACATCAAAATACTTCCCAGATTTCTTCCATTCAAGAACATCATTAAGTTTCTTCTAATTCTACCTTTTGATCATCAAGGTTCTGTTTCAACATTTCAATTCGTCCAGAATTTACTACATGCAATTCCTACATAAATCATGACTTTTAACTTTCAATTCATGGGTCTAATTTATCTCCAAAAATCAATTTCGAAAATTCCTAAACATGGAAACATATCTTGAATTAAAAGAGTTTAAATCACTTGCCTTAATTATCTCAGAATTTGGTGTAGAATCTTTGTGACAAAGTTGTTCCTTCTATCTCTTTTCTGCAGAATTCTTCCCTTCTCTCTTTCTCTCAAGTTCTTCTCAAGGTTCCCTTCTCTCTCTCTCTCTCAAGCTTTTCCCAAGGTTGAAGATAATGGAGAATGGAGGTGTGAAATGGTTTGTGGGAGTTGAATTGCTATATCAACTTCTCCCGTAGCCCATAATGACATATAGTGGGGTTAGTGGGTTAAGTGGGTTAAGGAAATAGTCAGCTTATTAATTCCATTTTCGTCACTTTTTAATTCCCAAAAATACAAATTACCAAATTACCCCTTAAGATGTCGGTATGGCCCACAAATATCCCGGGACCCAAACTAAACTTCCGGCTAGTGTTTTCTGACTATCTCGACCCTTCCGAACGCGTTGGCGCACTCAAAATGACCATACGGTTAATGGAACTAAAATTCACTTTTTAATTATGTAGCACAATATCATGACGTGGCGGTCACACGCGTCAAGTAAAATTCCCAAATTGCCGTATTTATATCTCATAACAATATCAATATTACCAATATTCATATAATGCCAAGTATGCACATTATAATAAAATACTAACTCACATCTCGTTAATATTATTATCCGGATTAATTTCCAATTAATAAACATTTAATTCAATTAATCCCCAAAAATAAATAACGCAAAAAATACGGGGTATTACATACTCCCCCCCCTAATAACTGAATTTCGTCCCGAAATTCGGAACTAGAAAGTACCTGGTAAGAATAACTCTGGATAACGTTCGCGCATCTCATCCTCGCGCTCCCATGTGGACTCCTCGACATTATGATGTCGCCACTGAACACGCACTAACGGAACTATCTTTGACCGCAGTTTCCGCTCACTTCGGTCTAGAATAGCAATAGGCCCCTCCTCGTAAGAACTATCCGGCTGGAGATCAATATCCTCCACAGCAATGAGAGAATGAGCCAAACCATCTCTAAGGTATTTCCTAAGCGAGGAAATATGAAACACATCGTGAATCCGATGTAAATGCTCCGGTAACCCAAGTCTGTACGCAACCGGTCCAATCCGCTCAATAATAGGAAATGGTCCCACATATCTCGGTGCCAACTTCCCTTTCTTCCCGAAACGCATAATCCCCTTCATAGGAGATACCCTGAGCAAAACCTGGTCCCCTACTTGGAACTCTCTGAAAAATCTCTTTGCGTCAGCATAACTCTTCTGTCTGTCCTGAGCCACCCGAATGCGACTGCGAATCAATTCTATCCTTGCCGAAGTATCCTGAATCACTTCCGGCCCAAGTAGTTTGTTGTCCCCCACCTCCAACCAGCATGCTGGGGAACGACAAGGTCTACCGTACAATGCCTCAAATGGAGCCATGCCAATGGTGAACTGATAGGAGTTGTTGTAAGCAAACTCCGCCAGTGGAAGATACTGCTCCCATCCACCCTCAAAGTCAATGGTACACATACGTAGCATGTCCTCCAACATCTGATTTGTGCGCTCGGTCTGTCCATCGGTCTGCGGGTGATACGCCGTACTCAATCGCAATTCCGTGCCCATGGCCTGCTGAAAACTTTCCCAAAACCGTGAAACAAATACCTTGTCTCGGTCAGACACGATATTTAAGGGCACCCCGTGAAGTCTCACTATCTCTGAAATAAAGAGCTGGGCATACTGTCCCGCAGTGTAATCTGTCCTGACGGGTAGAAAATGAGCGACCTTCGACAACCTGTCCACAATCACCCAAATGGAGTCGTGCCCTCTCTGCGATGTAGGCAACCCCGTGATAAAGTCCATAGAGATGCTCTCCCACATCCACATCGGGACCTCTAATGGCTGTAACAGTCCTGCCGGTCTCTGATGATCCACTTTTACGAGCTGACAAGTGGCGCATTTTGAGACAAACTCGGCAATATCTCTCTTCATCCCGCTCCACCAATACTGACGTCTCATGTCTTGGTACATTTTGTCCCCTCCGGGATGTACCGCGAATCGTGAGCCGTGCGACTCTGCCATCACCTCATGCCGCAATTCCTCCCCTTCTGGAACCACCAATCTCCCATTGAAGCGTAATCCCCCGTCTGAGCTAACGGTATAGGATTCAGCTCCCTCTGCTAATAATCGAACTATCTGCTCCTGACAGAACGAGTCATTTGCCTGTGCCTTCACCACCTTCGTGACAATCTGCGGTGTAACAGTCATCACAGACATGAATGATCGGGCCACTGCATCCTGGTGTCCCAATTCTTTCCACTTGGCCTTCCACACATCTGCCTCCTCATCTACCGGTCTGCGACTCAACGCGTCTGCCACCACGTTAGCCTTCCCCGGGTGATACTGGATATCGAACTGATAATCTTTCACGAATTCAAGCCACCTCCGTTGCCGCATATTCAACTCCTTCTGCATGAATAGGTACTGAAGGGACTTGTGGTCCGTGAACAATCAAAATTTCTCCCCCAACAGGTAATGTCTCCAAATACGAAGGGCAAATACCACTGCCGCTAATTCCAAGTCATGGGTAGGGTAATTCTTCTCGTGAGGCTTAAGCTTACGAGAAGCATAAGCTATGGCCTGACTCTCTTGCTGCAGTACACCTCCCAGTCCTTGTAAGGACGCATCGGTGTAAACAAGGTACTCAACTCCCGGTCTCGGCAATGCTAACACAGGTGCTGAGGTTAACTTGTCCTTCAGCTCATCAAATGCCAACTGACAGGCATCACTCTAAATGAATGGCACAGCTTTACGGGTTAGGTGTGTCATGGGACCCGCTATCGTGGAGAAACCCCAAATAAACCTCCTGTAGTAACCTGCTAGGCCCAAGAAACTACGGATCTCTGTCGGTGTCGTGGGCTGTCCCCACTCCCTCACCGCGGATACCTTCCCCGGATCAACCGATATTCCCCGGTCGGAAATAATATGCCCCAAAAACTGAACCTCCTTCAGCCAAAACCCGCACTTCTCATATTTTGCATATAACTCATTCTGGCGCAGTGTCTGTAAAACTAGCCTCAAGTGCTCGGCATGCTCCTCCTCTGTCTGGGAGTAAACCAAAATATCATCGATGAAGACAATGACAAACTGGTCTAGGAAATCCCTGAACACCCTATTCATCAAGTCCATAAATGCTGCTGGAGCGTTGGTCAAACCAAATGGCATAACCCGAAACTCGTAGGAACCATATCTCGATAAGAACGCAGTCTTGGAGACGTCCTCCTCCCTGATACGCAACTAATGGTAACCAGATCGCAAATCAATCTTTGAGAAGTAAGAAGCTCCTCTCAATTGGTCAAATAGGTCATCGATTCGAGGCAACGGATACTTGTTCCGTATCGTGACCTTGTTTAACTCCCGGTAGTCCACACACAACCTCAGTGAACCATCCCTCTTCTTTACGAACAACACAGGGGCACCCCACGGTGAAGTACTCCTCCGAATAAACCCCTGACCCAACAACTGCTCAATCTGATCCCGTAACTCCCTCATCTCAGCTGGAGCCATACGGTACGGTGCTCGTGCTATAGGTCTCGTATCGGGTAACAAGTCTATAACGAAATCTATCTCTCGACTGGGGGGTAGGCCTGGTATCTCCTGAAACACATCAGAATACTCCCTGATGACTGGGATCGAATCTAAAGGAATTACAACCTCCTTAGAGGTATCCTCCTCAATGTAATATAAATGAGCGGTCGAGCCTCCCTCTGGGCGAGGCATCGCCACAACAAACATCTCTTGCCCCGGAATGGCAAAAACAATGCTCCCACCAAAGCAATCAATCATTGCTCTATGATCAGCGAGCCAGTACATACCGATAATAACATCGTGAACATGCATATCTAGTACCAACATGTCCGCAGGTAATACCAAACCACCAATCTCTACCCCCACTCCCCGACATATAAAGAATATAAGTGACCCATTCCCCAAAGGTGAGTCGACACACGTAACTGTGCTCTCCGCTGTGGCTAACAATCCTAACGCCTTCGCGAAGTGTGTAGCTATAAAACAATGTGTAGCACCCGTATCAAATAATACCCGACCCATAGTGCCATGGATAGGAAACGTACCCTCAATCGCGGGCGGTGCCTGTGGAACTGCAGCCTGGTGGACGTTGTAAACACGTCCATACTGTAGCTGCCCCTGCTGCACAGGAACTGCTGGAATGATCTGAGCTGGAGCTGGGAGGGCTGGTGGAAAGAGTGGCCTCTGTGGCTCCTGTCGAGCACCCTGCTGCTGCTGTTGTGGGGCCCGGCCCTTATCAGGACACTCCTGACGTTTATGGCCAATCTTACCACAAATGAAACATTTCCCCGGGAAGTTCCCTCCCCTCTGCCCTTGCTGTCCCCGGTCCTGGTGGCCGTTACCATTCCTCCCTTGGCCCTGCTGGCCCTGCTGAAACTGCTGATGTTGGCCATTTTGACCCTGCTGGCCCTGATGACCGTTATGACCCTGCTGGCCATTTCGGAATCCTCCCTGACCGTTCCTGAAACCTCCTGAACGGAACCTCTTTTGATCTCCCTGCTGAGAACCCTGCTCTACCTGTCTCTGCCCCTGAAAGGATTGTGCCCCACCGGTACCATGTCCTCCAGTCCTGCCCTGATGGATAGACTCCCCCGATCTCTTGCCCTCAGCCATATGAAAACGGTGGTCCTGGCAATGTAACAATGCAGCGTTAACCACATCAGAATACGTGGCCAACGAAAGGTTCCCTAATAGATGCTGACGGATCCTCCATGTCAACCCGTCGGTAAATTTCTCAATCTTCTTCTTCTCTGACGGTATCTCATCAGGAACGATATTTAATAGATTAGTGAACTCGGCCTCATACTCGGCCACTGTCTTGCCCTCCTGCTTCAAACTCATCAATCTTCTCCTCATTTTCGTGTGAACTACTGACGGAAAGTACTTGCGGTCGAACCGCACCCAGAACTCATGTATGGTGAGAGTATCCCTCTCCTCTACGGTGGTAATAGACTCCCACCACTGCAATGCAGATCCAACTAGCTTAAAAGTAGCTAGCACCTGTTTCTGGACATCTGAGCACTCATACATCCTTAAGTGCCGCTGCATATCCTTCCTCCATTGGCTCGAAACTACTACATCTGAGCTGCCTGCAAACTCTGGCGGATGCGCTTTCTGAAAAGCGTCACGTACACGCTCCCAAGTAGACGGAAATGAAGTTGCCTGAACTAGCGCGGCAACCGGCGCCAGAGGCGGTGCCTGCTGAACAACGGCAATGGCGGCATTTACCGCTTGGGCTACAATAGCTGCAACCTCAGCGGCGTTCATCATGCCCTGAACCGGTGCGGGTTGTGGTTCTGGCGCCGCATTCCTGGGAACTCGTGGTTCACGTCGTGGGGGCATTCTGAAATAAGAATAAAGTCTATAAGTTCGCAATTATAAACTTTAAATTAGCTGAAGAACGTAGCATAAACAAAAGAACACAACAGTCCTAAAATATAGGGCTCTATATCAAAGAAAGCTCAGCGGAAAACATAATAAGCCGTTCAGATCCTAAAGGACACTAGAACCTGATGCTCTGATACCACCTGTGACACCCTCAACTAATTAAACACCGGGTAGCTACTCCTTTATAAAATTAATTCAAAATGCCAAGTTGGCTCAGTTAACAGCATCACTGTCGAAAACGTTTTATTATTACTAACCACCTAGTATTTAAAAAGTAAGTGCCAAATTTTAATTTAAAGTCTGATTAACATGCAAGTATAATGAAGAAATAATAACACCATTCACCATAATGAAGTAATAGAGTAACCGTAACATGCTATAAATAAAACTGGAGGAAAAACTCCTCATAATACAATCTCACAACTGAAGTAAGTAATGAAATACTGAATACTGAAATGAATACATGCCAACGTCTGAAAACTGAAATGGAAATGTATCTAATAGAACTTGGGCGACATGCCCTACAACTGAGGAATAATGAATAAGGAGTCCAAATAATATAAGCGTCTAAAAGCAAGTCCCTGTAGCTTCCACAAGCAGCTACAGCTCATCATCAGAATGGAAATCCTATGCATGGTGACCTTGTGGCTGGGCACCTAAAATGGTTTTACAAAAAGATAGATTTGAAAGCAAACGGGTCAGAGCCCGAATGTGGAGATATTTTAAAAACCTGCAAGTGCTTTAAAAACATTTAAAACAGTATATGCAAAGTACATGTTAGGACGTGCTCTCACATGATATACTCACCTCTCGTCTAACTGTGCACTCCTAACGTTCCTGTACCCATTCGTGTGTTATTTCATAACTATCTAAAGAGTTTCTAACACTTCTACTCGGTTCTCGTTAAATTTCCAACCTTAATAATTAAATAGAGAGTTCTACTTTAATTCCCGGATTCACAATTATTAACAATACCAAAAAGATCTCTTTTTATCTTTCAAAACATTACCATAATTATACTCACAATTTATTATAGTAAATTCCTTCTCGATTAACCGTATATTTTCACATCATAAATATACAATACAAGCACCCAAAGGCTAAGCTGCGGTGCACACATACTCTGCTATCCATCCCGGTACATCACGTACATAAGGATTACAAATTCCGAATCTCTCAGGAATTGTTGGAATCAACACCACACACATAAATGGAGGCGAACATAATTCAATCATATCCATGGTCACGTACATACCTACGCTCCATAGTCAGCTGGCTTATTAACTCACAAATAAGTCATTCTCTTGAACTATATCCTCTAGGCACCAATCTAAATCCGGGCAACACAAGGATAAGAAGGTCCTAAGCGAACGTAACCTCCCGTGATAGCAAGTATGGTAGGTATGTCATACACATAAAGTTATCTACTAAGCATTCACACATCTTAGATATTTCAATATTAATAAGGGTATTCTCTACATCATTATACCATTATTCCCAATTCATATATTTCAAGTGTCCCGACAATATATAAATTAAATAGTCGACACGTCTCACGTCGTAATATCTTAAACTTAAAACCTGTCTCGAATAGACTATTAAGTTCCCATAATTCCCTCATATAACATCGCTATACCTAAGGTCCTTACTTCTGCCCCAAACCTTATTTCATCAAATTATTCAAATTTGTACTATTAACCCAAATATTATCTCACATAACGAATTTCATTAATTTAGAATGATTCCTCAAATTAAATTCCAATTAATGTCAAATCTCAAAATCATGCCTATTGGTCTTCCTTAAAATTTAGGGTAATCACAATGTCTCCAATAATATTATCCAAGGGTTATCATCATTAAAATTCAATTAAGGAAAACTTTATTCATTCTGGGAAGGTCGATCGATCGACCTTGACCTTCGATCGATTGATTGTGGTCGATCGATCGACTTATGAATGTCGATCGATCGATTACACAGGTCTGTTACGGACTGCTTTGTTTTGCAGTTACAGTTTCGTCCCAATTCACCATTTTTAAGCATGAAACTTCAAGATAAGGTCACTATAACGTTATACTAACATCCTATATCAGTAATAACATTCTAAATCCCATAATTCATCATTTAAAGGCTTACTTTGGATTTAAAACTACATCAAAATACTTCCCAGATTTCTTCCATTCAAGAACATCATTAAGTTTCTTCTAATTCTACCTTTTGATCATCAAGGTTCTGTTTCAACATTTCAATTCGTCCAGAATTTACTACATGCAATTCCTACATAAATCATGACTTTTAACTTTCAATTCATGGGTCTAATTTATCTCCAAAAATCAATTTCGAAAATTCCTAAACATGGAAACATATCTTGAATTAAAAGAGTTTAAATCACTTGCCTTAATTATCTCAGAATTTGGTGTAGAATCTTTGTGACAAAGTTGTTCCTTCTCTCTCTTTTCTGCAGAATTCTTCCCTTCTCTCTTTCTCTCAAGTTCTTCTCAAGGTTCCCTTCTCTCTCTCTCTCTCAAGCTTTTCCCAAGGTTGAAGATAATGGAGAATGGAGGTGTGAAATGGTTTGTGGGAGTTGAATTGCTATATCAACTTCTCCCGTAGCCCATAATGACATATAGTGGGGTTAGTGGGTTAAGTGGGTTAAGGAAATAGTCAGCTTATTAATTCCATTTTCGTCACTTTTTAATTCCCAAAAATACAAATTACCAAATTACCCCTTAAGATGTCGGTATGGCCCACAAATATCCCGGGACCCAAACTAAACTTCCGGCTAGTGTTTTCTGACTATATCGACCCTTCCGAACGCGTTGGCGCACTCAAAACGACCATACGGTTAATGGAACTAAAATTCACTTTTTAATTATGTAGCACAATATCATGACGTGGCGGTCACACGCGTCAAGTAAAATTCCCAAATTGCCGTATTTATATCTCACAACAATATCAATATTACCAATATTCATATAATGCCAAGTATGCACATTATAATAAAATACTAACTCACATCTCGTTAATATTATTATCCGGATTAATTTCCAATTAATAAACATTTAATTCAATTAATCCCCAAAAATAAATAACCCAGAAAATACGGGGTATTACACCCACTAACTATTTTGGAATGTCCTTCTCTCGGATCGGACAGTCTTAGCTCCCAATTTCTATTTTTGTTGTTCCTTTGACTCTACTAGACCCATAAAACACATGGTCGACCTCACTGGTCTTGGCTGAATCCATCGTCACTTAGTAACGATTTAAATAGGTCCCCTACTGGGTATACCTTTTGATAATGTTTCACTATCACCATTGAATTCAATCTTTCCCTTCGATTATGTTTTCCTAACCCTCCGAGCTCCCCTTCTTCTGGAAGCGGTTACAAATTTCTTGAAGACATTGACCCTATTCATCTTCGTCAAATTTCCATACGCATTTGAGTATTTAACTCATGAGTCCATTCACAACAATGAACTCTTCTTATCTTTGATATACCCTTTCTTCATTGGGTAAAGATTTCATTAAGGCGGTTTACTTCTATCTCGCGTTGGGTTTTCTTTCTTGCCCATATGAGATAAGTTTCGAGATTTTTTCACATCCCTATTAAAACCGCAGATGGACGATTTTATGGTCGAGTCGAACCCAAATTTCTCATTTTATCTTCACACATGCTTCTTTATAAGTTATGTCTAGCTCTCATCACTTTAGATTTCTCCTATGAGTAAAAATTTCGTCCGAAATTTTCAAGTCCTGGGTATTTACAACACTTCACCCTATACAATTGCCTTTAAATTTGTTCTTTCATAAGAGTCCTTCTGACTCCTTCACCTTTCACTGATAATGTTGGGTAGGTTTGGAATGGCACAAACGTCATCCATAACGATGCTTGGCAAACTACAACTCCCGAACGTCTTCTTTATTGTCTTCAGCCTGAACAACAATTTTGGTGGGTTCTATCTCAAACACCATTTCCTAAACACTCTATATCTTTGGCTGAGTCCTCTTCCTATGGTTATTCTAATGACCCTCGCTAGTCCTCTATTCCCGACCAAGCTTGTATAAGAATTACATCACTTATATTTCCTGGCAGAAGCACATAAGTCGTAATACGTAGAGGAATACAACATCCTAATAATAGGGCTCTATATCAATGAAAACTACACTGAAATGTAGAAAGGCGTACAGATCCTAAGGACACTAGAACCTGATGCTCTGATACCACCTGTAACACCCCACCTAATTAAATATCGGGTGATCAGTCCTTTATTAAATTAAATCAGAATATCCAGTTGGTTCATTCTCAGCATCATTATCGCAAAACAATTTCTTTATTAATTCACCTAATAAATAATTAAGCTATTGTCAAAAAATTTCCATTTTTAATTTAATTAAAACCATTCCTTAATACGGAATAATAATTTAGTAACATCATATGACAACTGAACTAAATGTAATAGGAATAAATTTGACTAGAATAAACTCTCCAATTTAAATATATCATTACCACCGAATAAAATTGATATCCACGGTACTGGCATAACTAATTATAACCTCTAGAATCCTGGGCGACCTGCCCTAAATGAAAGTGAATACTATAAATGTATGAATCAATAGATTGTAAGCGTCTAAAAAAGTTTGCATCTCCGTTAGCAGCTATAACCTGTCGAGACATCCATATTCTATGTCGGCATCCCTGATAGTGGACAGCTGATGTACATGATACAATATAGAAGAGAATATGCAAGGAATTGGGTCAGAGCCCAGATGTAAAAGATTTTAAATACAAAAAGTGAATAAATGCTACAATTAGCAATTATTATATACATATTAAATTCTCGGTCTCTCTCTTGAGATTCTCACCTCTCATCTAGTGTGCACGCCTAACGTATCTCCAAATTATTCTTGTTACTATTCCCACTTTCACTAGATTGTAACACTGTGTCAACTAACCATGTCCCTTATCTTTCCCACGTATATCCTTCGCAATACATGCAATAAGTATGTATTAATTCATATCTTAATATATTTAAGTGTTCTCAAACTTAATTAATTTCAGATTCCACTGTCTCTCATGTCTACTTAAATCACACGGTACATAATATCAAAAGTGTATATATGTATATATATATATATATATATATATATATATATATATATATATATATATATATATATATATATATATATATACACATTCACTCTATTATATATACAATATTTCACCTCGAGACACAACTGCGGTTCATGCACACTCTGCTATCTTGTCCCAGTATATCTCTTCACTGTATAAAGGACTATTGGTTCGGTATATCCCTCGAACCACAAATATCAAAACACAAGTATTGGAGGCGAACATAGTCCTAAGCCTTTAGGCTACGCACATACCTACGCACCCAAATGACCGTTCAATACCATTGTTTTCACTAATGGCAGTCCAACCTAAGTCCTATGTTCTGAGGCAACAAGTCAAAAATCCCCCATAAGGCTCATCAAGATATGACTACCCTCAACGCGCAAACCTCCCTTCGATAGAAAGTAGGCTAGGTATGTCATACACAAAATCATTATATAGGTATTCATTTCACCTTTTCACATAACATTAGGGAAATCGCACAACCCATATAATAAACCACATACGTAGTATATTTTATCTCTCAAATATCCAACGTATTTGAACTATGACTTTACTTCTTAATGTATCATCCCGAGATTTTCTCACCACTCAAAGTATATCGTTTTATTACTTAAATAAATTCAGTAGGTAAACATCTACCCCCTACTGTTCCATGTCCGTATCATCCCGAATTTTCACGAATTTAATAATTCTCTAAATTAGGTTAATTCATCGACTATCCCTAATTTAGTTTAACCCCATAATTAACTTCTTAGGGTCAAGCCCACAAATATAATATGGCCTAATGGTGTCCCATATATTCCCATTTTTATTAATATTAAGTCCCATAAATAAATCAAGAATAATCCCATCGAAATAATTGAAAAACGGGAAAATTATAAAATTTGGGGCATTCGAATCGATTCCCTTCCATATAAAAATCATATATAATTAAAAAAAACTCAGAAAAATACGAGGTCAGCACCCGCACGGTCGTAATGAAAAGATATGTGTCGATGTCCAAAGCCATGGTCATTTGAATGAGATAACCATATCGTTCGAACGAGATACAATCTGATTTGAATGAGTTATATTGTCGTTAAAATGACCCTTCATCTTTTTTAACCTCTGCCTTCCTCGAATTCTGTGCTTCCCAGGCCCCATTTTTAATCCAGAAACAATACGCAAATCCCAACTTCAAATGATACCAACCTCCCAAGAATCAGTCCCAATTGATATTCCCAAGTATATACATGATTTATAACATTAGAGCATATCAAAATCATCACGGAGTTTCGATGAATCATGTTAATCTTATTTTAAATTCAGAAAATCTGCATTATATAATTATTTCTCAAGAACACATATAAACCCCAAATTTCCTCATCAATTAAACCCAAAATTCCATGGTGTTAATTCTAATTTCATCAAAGGAATAATCCTAAATGATTCCCATTTCAAGAATTACATCAAAATCATCAAATTTTCATCTTTGATTCATAATTTTAATTGATGTTTATCTTCTAATTTAACATGGATATTATACTCACTAATTGGAACAATAATTACTCATACCTTAATGTGTAGGTCTGATCCTTTGGAGAAGATAATTGTAGGATTCCCCCTCCTCTTTTTCGATCACTTTTCTGGTTGTGGTGTAAGGTGGTTGTCCCTTGGTTTGCTCTCGAAACCTCTTCCTCTCCTTGGAAAAACCTATCACTCTCCTCAAATACCTTTCCTTTATTTTTGGGTGAATGAACCAAAGTTATCTATTCTCTTCACTTATATAATAAAACCCAATTTTCGTATTTACTATTCACCTCCCAAATAAAATGACCAATATACCCCCCCTCGGGGTGTCCTTTTGGTTCCCAATTGAACCGAGACCTAAATAAAATCCCTGGGTAGACTTTTTTGCCTATTTCAACTCTGTCAGATTGAACGGTGCACTCAAAATGACCATTCAAATTAAATAAAAATAATTTACTTTTCAATCCATTTAAATATAGTCCCGACACGACTCACACGCGCGTCCCGACTTAATTACTGTAATTGTCGTATTCACAACTCGCGACAATTTATAAAATCATAATCATATGTAAAGTCATAATCATATATATTACCTTTAGTTACTAAGTAATATTCAACATAAATCAAATATTACTTTATTCTCAAGGAATATATAAATTCGGATTAATTTTCAATTATCCCACAATTAAATCTAATTAATCCCATTTTAAAAGTCATAAAAAAATACTGGGTGTTACGCTTGATTTCTTCCCCCTTAAGTTTATGTGCAAGCTCATCAAGAACCTTATCTCTCTTAGCTAGGGCACTAGGTTCAGGGGTAAAATTAGCTTAACTATCATTGTCCACTGGGTATTCCACCATAACGTTATTTACACCATGCTCTCCCTTCTCTCTACATCCTACCTCTCTCTAACCACAACAAACACCACCACCCAAACACCCCCCCCCCCCCCTCCAACCATAGAACCACAACCTAAAACCCTCCATGGATACCACACAACCTCCTACCTTATCCAAGCTACCAAGTGTGTACGTTGGTAAAACTGTCACCCTATCCTCACTTTTATCTCTTAAGCAAAGTGTCTTTGAAATAGGTAGTAAAGATGGTAACCCCAGTTTTGGGATGGAGCTCTGTACTACAGAGAGAGTTCAAGAGACACCTGGGCATGAGGCAATGGAGGATGGGAAAATATTTTATAAAGTCAATGGTAACTCCATTGACTATGCTGGTGTGAAGAGAATGCAAGAGTTAAATGATGAAAAAAATTATCTATCTCAATTTCCTACTCAACAAAGGTTTCACGAATGAGGAGATAAATGGCATACGCAAAAAATAGCTTGGTTCATATGCATAAGGACCCAAAAAAAATGAAGGTATTGCAAACCACCACCACAAGAAGGAGGAGAGGACCCATACGGCGGCTATGGGGGATAGGGCAATGCATGGGCGCGAAAAAATTTCCTTAATTCCAGGTGAGTTTCCCAAGAATATCATCCCTCTAACATACTCACACCTTCTCCCTCATAAATGTGATGGGACTTCTGAGGCTACTATAATCACAAAGGAGGACAATAGTACAAACCCTACAACACATAATAGTAATACTATCAATTCTTGGAGTACGATAGTAGCCACCAAATGTACACCCACCCTAAAACTCTCATACCATAATTATAAATGGTAAACCAATGGTAAAACCACCTAATGAGGGAGCAGCAGCGAGAAATTCCATGTGGAATAACAATGCAATGGGATACTTCCTGGACAAAAGGCTACCCTACTCCCTCCTCAACACCATTGCCCACAGACTATGGGACAAACTTGGCCTCATGCAAGTTCTTCCCCATGAAAATGGTTTTTACTTATTCAAATTCGAGAGTGTTGAGGAGAGACAATTGGTCATATCAAATGGGCGATGGAATTTTGCTGGTAATCCAATCATAATGAAAAACTGGCAACCAGACTTTAAGGCTAATAAAGACCTTACTAAGTCTGCTCCTATATGGGTGAGATTCCACAATGTTCCAATTCAATTCTGGATGGAAGATGGTCTAAGCTATATTGCTATTGCCATAGGCGAACCTCTCTATGTTGATGCTGCCACAGAGAAGGTGAACAGACTCAGCTATACAAGAATATGTATTTATGTTGAAGCCAAAGAAAACTATCCCAAAACCATTGACCTACAACATGATGATGGAGAAATTACTGAAATTTATGTTGAGTACCAAGGTATGACATTCTCTTGTTCCCACTACCTTGTTTTTAGTCACAAAATCTCGAAATGTCCTCATGTGACTAGGGTCCGGATACCCAAAGTTACCAAAACCTCTGAGGAAGAAGTTTAACCACAAAGTGATGAGTGGACTCAGGTTGGGCAAAAAGGCCAGGCTGGGGAAAAGTATGGTCTCAAAGATGAGGTCGAGGATAATTCTATTATTATTACCATTGACCCTACCTTTGATCCCTTAGAAGCAGACTATAGTGGAAATAACGACCATAACAAACAGTTTTGACGCTCTCCAAGGTTTAGAAGGGGAATGTGAAGCAAACACAACACTCGCTCTTTCTGGCATTGCCTTAAAAATTATCGATATAGATGGCATGGGGGGAAAGCTTGAGCCAACCTTAACCAAGAAACAAAAGAAGAAACTCAGAAAGAGAACTCAAGGTATGCAAAATACAAATGGGAACACCCCTCAATCCTAATCAATCTCAATGATTAAGCTTGCTACATGGAACATTAGGGGACTAAACAATCCCCTAAAGTAACAAGAGGTGAGAAAACTCATTAGGGACCATAACCTATCCCTTATTTGTCTTGTGGAAACAAATATGAGAGAAACAACCTCCTCAATGCAACTAGTAGAATTCTACCACAGTGGGATACCATACATAACTCCTCCAGTGATGGGGGAGTGGCTAGAATCATTATTGGCTGGAATCCTAACCTTTTTAAGGTAACCACCCTATCTATTAACAATCAAGCCATAACTTGACAAATAACTTCTTTGATCCTTGACAAATCTTTCTATGCTACCTTTGTCTATGCCCTAAACATTACTACCCAGAGATTAAACCTATGGACTTACCTTGAGGAAATATATCACAATGCCCACAATCATAATTGGATCTTCATTGGGCATTTCAATGTTGTCAGAGCTCGCAATGAAAAGAAAGGTATTCTGGATACTGATGTTAATGTCGTTGATAAGTTCAATCAATGCCTTTACAACATTCAAGTGGATTGTATAGTCACGAGGGGTCTCTGGTACACCTGGACTGGAAACCATATTGATGAACCTTTAATTCAAACCAAAATTGATAGAGTCCTCGTTAATGAGGAATGGAAGATTGATTTCACTGATTCTAAGTCTGAGGTTATTAGTCAAGGGCTATCTGACCATTGCCCTATCATTACCACCATCATACCCCTCCCCCCAAAACTTTCAATTTTTTCAATTACTGGAGTTCCCATATGGACATTAAAGATAGCATTAGTGAGGCTTGGATGACTCCGGTGCATGGAAGCCCTATGTATCAGGTTTCCATGAACTTCAAGATGGTCAAGCATGCTCTTAAGGGTTTCAATTAGAAATTCTACAATAACATAAGCCTTAGAAAAATTGATGCTCTGAACTTACTTACAAACATCCAAAGCCAGCTCAACCAGGGAGGAAGTAAAACCACTCTTGAAGTGGAGGAGTTGAATGCTAGAGATGAGTATGCTGAGTGCTGCATAGCTGAAGAAGATTTTTTAAAGCAAAAATCTAGAACGAGATGGTTAAAAGAGGGTGACATGAACTCTAAGTTCTTCCACTCTAGAATGAGAGGTAATAGAAATAGAAATAAAATCCTATGCATTCAGAACCAGCGTGGTCATAAAGTGGAGGGGCATATTCAGGTCGCTGAAGAGGCTGTTCACTTTTTCACTAACCTTCAGGTCCAGTCAACCTCTGGTCCATATCCTCATATCCTAAACTATGTCATCACCAATAAGATATCTTCTGAGCAAGCAAACATTCTCCTAGCCCCTATTACAAATGAGTAAATAAAGAGTGCATTTTTTTTATTGGAAAAGATAAGTCCCTTGGACCAGATGGTCTTAATACGGAGTTCTTTACTCGTAATTAATACATAGTGGGAGAAGAGATCACTCTTGCAGTTGCCTCTTTCTTTCAGCCAAACTCCTTGCTAAAGCAATGGAATTGCACCAATCTAGTGCTTATCCCAAAAAATAACTCCCCAATTTCCATGAAGGACTTTTGACCTATTGCATGTTGCAATACAATTTACAAATGTATTTCAAAAATCCTTGTCAATAGGATGAAACCTCTTATCCCTTTGTTGGTTAATGAAAGACAATCTGCCTTTGTGAAGGGTATATCCATTAGGGATAACATTCTTATTATCCAAGAGCTAATGCAAAATTATTATGGAAACCTGGGGCCTCCCAGATGTGATTTAAAAGTAGACATTCTCAAGGCCTATGATATTATTAACTGGGATTTCCTGTTTCATGTTCTCTACCACATGTGCTTTCCCCCTACTTTTATTTCTTAGATTAAGGAATATGTGACTACTGCTAAGTTCTCCATTATTATTAATGGATCCACACATGGTTTCTTCCCAACTAAGAAAGGATTGAGACAAGGAGCTCCCCTCTCCCCTTTTTTGTTCCTTTTTATAATGGAAGCCTTTGCTGGTCTCCTTGACCTCCACGCTAGATCTCCTGACTTCAGTTACCATCCCATATGAAAAGAGCTGAATATAAACCACTTTTGTTTTGCTGATGATTTGTTCATCTTAGCAGGTGCTGACATTAACTCCTTATCCACAATCAACACAGTTATTTAGGAGTTCAGTGCGATGTCTGGTCTGCATCCAAACCCCCTAAAATGTTCCTTCCTTGTTGCTAGTATCTCCAACGATGAGAAAATTTCTAGCTCTAATCTGTTGGGCTATCAAATGGACCTTTTTCCCATCAATTATCTTGGTGTCCCGCTCATTTCTACCAAGCTGAAGCATGAGGACTGCCTTCCCCTAATTAATAATATCACTAGTAGAATTATGAGCTGGACTAATAGATTCTTGATCTATGGGGGCAGGCTTAATGTTCTTATTTCTATTCTATTCAGCATGCAGATCTACTGGGCTAGTATTTTTAATTTACCCAAGAGAACAACTGAGGAAATTGATACCAAGCTACGTAGATTCCTTTGGTTTGGTCCAAATATGAAGAAAACAGGTTTTAAGGTTAAGTGGAGTGATGTATGCGTACCTAAAAAGGAAGGGGGCCTAGGTATAAAGAGCTCACATGATTGGAATACAACCACCATGTTCAAGCACTTATGGAACTTATGTAGTAAGAAGGACATTTTATGGGTTAAATGGTGCAATATATACAAGTTGATAGGAGGAAGTTTGTGGCATATTCATAACCCAGCTATTGCAGCTTGGACTTGGAATAAACTTATGAAACTAAGAGATAAAATTAGACCTTTCATCAAAGCTATCATTAGGAATGGGCACAACACATTCATATGGCATGACCAATGGCACCCTCTGGGCCATCTGTGGATGAAATATGGGGAGAGAACTATCTATGATGCAGCAAGCAACCACAAAGAAAAAGTGGCTGATTTTATTAGAAATGGTGTTTGGGCATGGTCCTCAACTGTTACATGGGAGCTCAATGAGATAAAATATGTAGCTTTACTGTCACGACCCCAACCCAAAATAGTATTAGGGAACGAGTGTCTTGACATGCCACCAAGGCAACAAATATTTCGATTTAATTATTTCCTTAAATAAATGCAACGAAAATATTATCACATGGTTATGAATCATAAAATACTGAAAGTAAAGGAATTACGTCATCAGAGCTTTCTAAAGGAAACTTCATATATATTAAAAGTAACAACGAGTTACAACTTAAGAGAAAATTTAAACCTTATTACAAGAGAGCTAGACATGCCCTAAATAAACATTTTACAAAAAGAGCTCTAAAAGCTAAATCTTCAAAATAGTCCATTTTCGTTCCGTCCGTGAGCCTAAACGTTTCCTGAAAAATGTTTATTTATACAACATCAGCTAAAAGCCGAATGAGGTTCAATCTCCAGACATTCGAGGGTTTTCAGAAAATAGATACCTATTCAAGTCAAAAGAGAAGGTATATACATATATGGATAGGAACTTGCAGTAAATAGATATATATTTTGAAATGAAAGTATATATATCACAATTGGATAGCTCAGAATAAGACGAATGCAACAAATCAAATGTGATATCTTTTTCTTTCAATCATATCATTTTGATGGCCAAGTACACTCTAATATCGTATTCTTCTACCGTATTATACTCCGATAGTTGAGGGTCAATCGAATATGTTCGTCACAACGCCTTATTTAGGGCACTTAGGCCGAATCAGATTTTCAATATTCAATATCCTTTTCAATAATCATTTTAATCGGTATGTTTATATGGACAAATATAAACATATCACAAATGAATCAATCATCAGTATCACATGAATTTTGAGAATAAAAGTAGTTCATAAAATATATATAGTTTGCATAATATCATATAATCAAAATACACAAGGAATGTCAGAGTACTCACCCAAAATGGAGGTCAAATTTACTGATATTGAGTCTTCGATCACACGTTAATCTGATAAAGATTTAAGTACACGTTCTAAGGTCCAGTTTATACTATACTTTAATAATAACTTCCTCTTTTAAAGGATTACTGAATCCCCATTTGTCAACTTTTAAAACTCATTGATCGTAATTGAAGAATTAATTCCTCATCAGTCGGTTCCCAGTAGAGATGGAGGGTGTAAGGACATAATTTCATAAATGTCCGGGGTAGATTCTAGGAATTTTCTGTTTTCTCCTAGATCACACTTCATATGTCTGATACCGCTTATGGGTTAGAAGTGGGTTCTTAGTGGTATTAGGTTTAGGATTAGCTGGTTAGGCGATGATACCCCAGTCAACTAAGACTTAGATCACATTCCTAAGATGGAAACACTAGTCATAGTATAGCCAGTGGACTGGTGTAAATTAAAACGGGCATCGAATTTGAAGTTTTTAGGGAGGGGATATGGTAATGGATGGGGGGCCAAGGGTTTGATGAGGTTTTGGCCCAGCAGGGCCTGGTCAACTTTTGACAAGGGAGTGTGGAGCTCAGTGTACCCTTTCTTTGTAGGATTAGGGCGACTTTTTAGTCCCCAAGAGGTAGCAGGTTGGGAAATTTTGTTGATGGTTGAGATTATAACACTCGCAAGGTTCTCATACTTTGGGGGAATCAATTATCTAGTCATTTTCTCTCGCTCATATTCGACTTTTCCTTAATTTATGCGCCAGCCACTCAGAGGGCTCAGAAGTGTGGGTATACTACCCTCCCATGGATGCTCGGATATGAGTCTAGAAGTTCTTCTTCACAATACGGACTTGTTCCTACTGGAAGAGTCTGTTGGTCATGGTAGCAGCTTTCGCTCTCCACCTTCCAATGAAACTAGTGACTCTTTCCCTTGGGTTTTGCTTAAGAAAATCTAGATTTTGGTGCGTAACCTCTAGTGCCTCATTGTACTTTTACTAAGACATGAATTCTCGGGCGATATCTTCCTAACTATGGATCCTGGATTCTTTGAGGGACAGAAACCAACGAAGGGCGCTGATATGAATCTTACCAACAATCGTGATGAAACCCAATAACAATGATGGTTGAAGAACCCAAGATCGTATAAATAAAGTTTGTTGAGCCTTGACCCGTTACCTAGTAAGATAAGAACCAAGACTACAAAGGATTAAAATGCCACACCAAGAAACCCAAGAACCTCTCACGAATCAAGGTGATAAGTTTGGTTGTTTGAAAGCCACAAGATTAACTTGATAAGTTCAAAAAGTTTTCTTGAGAACCAAGAGGAACAAAAATACCTCATAATAATATTAGTTTATCTCAAAAAGTGCTTACAAAATTCGTAGCTCCCCTCATTTATACATGTAACAACCCTCCAAGAATAGGAAATGAAACAAATACAGCATTAAAACAACAAAATTGTCAAAGTAAACAAGTTCCCATGTTTTTTAGGCCACTTGGACTTGGAAAACAACAAAATATGACTAAATGACTAAGTTCAATGTATTTAAAGATAACCATCCAAGACTAGATTCATCCCCCATTTATTAACCTTGAAAATAGATAAATCCATGCCCATTTATGGTGTAAACATGATGGTCACGTTTTTGGATGATAATTATCTCCCCAAATTGCTTTCATGACATGGACTAAGCTTTGATTATCATTTGGGCCCATCTTAGTCTTCATTTTTCCATAATCAGCCCAATAAGTGCTTCCTTAAAATGTTTGGCTCTAAGTCTTGTAATTGGACCACTAGAAAGTGAAAAAGGGTCTTGTGCAAATTTATCTCCACTCCCATGTGTATGATCAGCCTCGTGTTCATCTTCAGCATATTCAGCTCCTTGAATTGCATTATTCTCCCCCTCTTAAGAAGGATTTATCCTCAAATCATCACCTGCATCAAAAGGAGATAAATCAGCAACATTAAAGATTGTATTAACACCGTACTCACTTGGTAAGTCAATCCTATATGCATTGTCATTCATGCGTTCCAAAACTTAAAATGGTTCATCACCCCGAGGTAGGAGTTTTGAATGCCTTTTACTTGGAAAACGTTCCTTCCTCAAGTGCAACCAAACCCAATCTCCTGGTTTAAACACTACCTTCTTGCATACCTTATTGGATTGATGGACATATTGTCCATTCCTCCTTTCAATGTTCATTTGAGCTTTTTCATGAAGCTTCTTTACAAATTCAGCCTTCTTTTTGCCATCTAAGTTTACCTGTTCACTCAAAGGTAAAGGAATTAAATCCAAAGGTGATAATGGTAAAACCATACACAATTTCAAATGGTGAAAACTTAGTTGCAGAATGTACACTTCTATTGTAGGCAGATTCAGCATATGGCAAACAATCCTCCCATGCTTTCAAATTTTTCTTAATGATAGCACGCAACAAAGAAGACAAAGTTCTATTCACTACTTCAGTTTGTCCATCAGTTTGTGGATGACAAGTAGTAGAAAACAACAACTTGGTTCCCAACTTTACCCATAAAGTCTTCCAAAAGTAACTCAAAAACTTTGCATCCCTATTAGAAACAATGGTCCTAGGCATGCTACGTAACTTAACAATTTCTTTGAAAAACAAATCAGCTATATGAGATGCATCATCAGTTTTATGACATGCAATGAAGTGTGCCATCTTAGAGAACCTATCTACCACCACAAAAACTGAATCACTCCCCCTCTTAGTCCTAGGTCAACCCAAAACAAAATCCATAGAAATATCAGTCCAAGGTTCATTAGGTATAGGCAAAGGGGTTTACAAACCATGGGGTTTCAACTTTGACTTGGCCTATTTACAAGTGATACATTTCTCACAAATTCTTTCCACGTCACGTTTTATATGAGGCCAAAAAAAATGATCATGTAAAATTCCTAAAGTCTTAGTTACACCAAAATGATCCATTAAACCACCACCATGAGCTTCTCTCACAAACAATTCACGCAATGAACACATAGGCACACATAATTTTATTGCTCGAAACAAAAATCCATCATGCCTATAAAACTTTCCAAATGCCACTTTTTCACATCCATTGAACACATCACAAAAATTAGAATCTTGCTCATACAAATCCTTAATGTATTCATGTAAGGACATTTTTTGTCCATTATCAATTTGTTATGTCGTACGCTATTACACCGTTGAAGAAATTCAAAGATTAATACAGTCATCAACGGATCCGAATATCAAAAGAAGAATAGGAATAAAAGTCTGACAGGCCGGACCGGTCCGCCCTGGAAAAAGAATCGATCCGCCTGCTAACCGGTCCGCCTCAGACCCGGACCGGTCCGCCTGCTGAAAAGCCAGTACACCCCGGACCGCAAGCGAACTGAAGAAGCCAGAAATAAAAAGAACCGGTCCGCCTACCCGGACCGATCTGCCTCAGACCCGGACCGGTCCGCCTGGGATAAAATTCAGCAGATCGTGGTCAGATTTTCTAGGCTAAACGTTTCCTTTATAAATCCACTACGGGAAGTGGTTTTCTAATACTTCGATACACGATTTTCAGAGTACAAAAACTCTAAGTCTTCACCTGTTGAGTCCCAAGACTCCAGTTTTTGTTGATTCACACAACCTCTCATACATTTGTGAATCTTTTTGTAACCCTAGAACACAACCAGTTGCTGTTCAACCCTTGTGGAGAAGACCGTTCTTCTTCTTCATTACAGCCCTCCTGGAAAAGGGATATTTCCAGCCGCCGACTACAGAATCCGACACCTGAGGGTAATTCTTAGTCACTTGTATTTTCATTGTAATCCGAATTATACAGTTACAATATTATAATGAAAATAAATGGTTTTGCCCCTTTGGGGGATTTTTCCTCACAAGTATGTGTTTGAATGTTCTTTCTTAGTTCATTATCTTATTCAATCACATATTGTTGCATGTTTAGGGTTTGTTTGGATTAAAAGGTGTTTAATATATAATTTCCTCATTTGAACGCACGCGCATACTCTCTCAAATTGGTATCAGAGCAGGTTACGCTTATCTATCGCGTATTCCTATTTTCCGCAAAATCTTTTCTAAGATATCATTTTTCCAAAAAATTGATTTTTGAAAAGTGCGTGTTCAAATGGAGAAATCATATAATAAATTACCTGTTTTTGACGGGACAAATTATGCTTATTGGAAAGCCCGAATGAGGTCGGCTTTAAAAGCCATAGATGAAAGGGCTTGGATTTTAGTTGAAAGAGGGTGGACACCTCCCTCCGTCACTGTAGAAAACGTGACTAATTTAAAACCTGTCACCTCTTGGACTGAAGGTGAATTTAGATGGTCTTCTTTTAACTCTATAGGTTTGAGTGCTATTTCCGGTTCCATCACTCCCGATGAGTTCCGACGTATCATGACGTGCACCACGTCAAAGGAGGCATGGGATGTTTTACAACTCACCCATGAAGGAACAGATGCTGTGAAAGAGTCTAAATTGCAAAATTTGACAACTCAATTTGAAACCATCACCATTCATGAGACTGAATGTTTTGATGATTTCTATGCTAGACTTTCTGACATTGTTAATACTAGCTTTAATCTTGGTGAACATATTCCTAATGCTAGAGTTGTATAAAAGATTCTTCATTCTTTGCCTAAGCGTTTTATCCCTAAAGTCACTGTGTTAAATTCTATGGGCAATTTAAATACGCTAAAATTGGAAGAACTTGTAGGAGATTTGCAAACTTATGAAATTGATATGTTCCCTAAAACTGCTAGGTCTAAAGATAAGGGAATTGCACTTAATGCCAAAGAGAAAAAGAGTGAGGGGTCGGCTAGAAAGAGGGAAGAGTCATCTAGAAAGAGAGAGACTGACACGTCAGATTCTGAGTGTGATTTTGACTTAGATGATTTGGCTCTTTTTGCAAAAAATTTCAAGAGGATTCTCAAATTTAAGAAAAATGGCAATTTTAAAGATAAAAAGAAATTTGAGAAAAATAAGTTTGAAAAGAAAAATGAAAAGGTTTCCAAAAATCCTCCTAAGAAAGAAAGTGAGAGATGCTTTGAGTGCGATGGTAGGGGTCATAGAGCCTTTGAGTGTGCCACTCGTCTGAATAGAGAGAAAGGGAAAGTTGTCCTTAATGCTACTCTTAGCGATGACAGTGAGGTCGAGACGGTGGATTCAGGAGATGAGTCATCGCATGAGTGTAACTTCACCGCATTCATGGCCAGTCAAGTGAGCACTCCTAGTTATCTTCACGACGATGAGGATGATGCTTCACAGGGACACCTCGACAGTGAGAACGATGTGAGTGAGGGGGAGGATGACTCAAGTGAGAGCGAGAGTGATATTCAACGCGCCTATGCTGAGTTATATTCTAAGTCTTTTAAAACTAAAAAATGTAACAAAGCGCTAGTTCTTAAGATCACCGGCTTAGAGGAAGATTTAAGAAAGGCGAGAGAGAGAGAGTCCTCCACCTTCACCGCCCTAAGAGAGAGAGAATTTTCCTGTGTCGAGAAAGAGAGTTTGTTTAGAGAGAGGGAGAGTGTTTTTGAGAAAGAGAAAGGGGACTTGACTAAACAAGTGGCTAGTCTTACGAGTCAGCTCCATTCCTCCGTGGAGACTCGGAAGAAACTTGAAGCCCTTGTTGCCCAGCTGACTCATGATCTTGAGAAAGCACGGGAAGTTAAGGTACAAATCGAGGACAGATCTGGGGAGATGGGAAAGATGCTCCTCGGCCCCGCTTTAGGTTTTGGTGATCGGCAGGGAATTGGGTATGATGGTGGCTCCACCTCTCAAATTGCACCTGGTCCAGTTCCTGAGTTTACTACTACTCCTTATGGTCATCGTCAAAAACCTCGAAGGAGAGTTCGACCAAGAAAAGCAAACCAAGGTCCGCCTTTGACTATGATCTTCTGTACTTATTGCAAAAGAAAAGGCCACCTCAAGGAGTTTTGCTATAGCATGGGTCGGACACGACGTACTACTGCTCCACCACGTCATACTGATGAGTTTTTTAGTCTGAGAGAGAAAGTTTAGTTCTTAGCTGCCACGTCCCAGAGTTTGATGGAAGAATTCCGACGGATGTCTTTGCCATTAGTGAATGCCTCTCACATTCCAGCTAAAACCAACAACAACAAAGGAAAACAAAAGGTCACCTCCTCTTGGGTACCTAATAAAGATAAAAAGGCTTTTGTTGTTCATGTTGCTCTCAAAGCACATAATACCTCACAGTGGTATTTTGACAGTGGTTGCTCCAGACATATGACAGGTGATGCCTCATTTTTTACATCTCTTGAGGATTATCAGCACGGCAGAGTCACCTTTGGAGATGGGAGCAAGTCTAGCATTATAGGATGAGGTACTATCGAGTTACCTAGTTTTCCTAATCTAGAAAATGTTTTGTACATCAAAGGATTGAAAGCAAACCTTCTCAGCATTAGCCAGCTGTGCGACGATGACTTTGCAGTAAAGTTTGATCGGGACACTTATAAGGTCTATAATCAAGCCGGTAAACTATTAGTGCAAGGGGTGAGGACAAAGGATAATTGCTATGGGACTGAGCCCACATCCTCACTTGTCTGCAACAGCTCCACGATCACTCCTATGGATCTATGGCACCAACGTCTAGGTCACATAAATATTAGATATTTCACTCGCTTAGCTAGAAAGGACCTAGTACGTGGCTTACCATCTCTTGGAAGGCCAACTTCGACGGTTTGTGGACCCTGTCAGATGGGAAAACAAATTCGTAGTCCTCATAGGAAGTTGTATTCCATTACCACCTCTCGTGTTCTTGAGCTTATACACATGGACCTTATGGGTCCCACTCGTACCGAGAGTCTAGGTGGTAAGAGGTATATCCTAGTGATGGTAGACGATTTCTCCAGGTACTCCATTATAGGTTTTCTGAGAGAGAAATTCGATGCTGTAGAATTTTTAACGACCAAGTGCCGTGTCCTGCAAAATCAACACGGTGTCACTATTAATAGGATGCGTACTGACAATGGCACTGAATTCATAGAAGAAAAGGTAGATCTTTACTGTGATAGCCTCGGGATCAAACATGAGTTTTCTGCTGTGAGAACTCCTCAGCAAAATGGGATTGTTGAGAGAAAGAATAGAACGATCCAAGAGATGGCTAGATCTATGCTTCTAGGTCGTAAAGTTTCTAGGAGATTTTGGGCAGAGGCAGTGTCTACTGCATGCCACACGGTGAATAGGGTTTATTTGCATCCACTCACACTTCAGACTCCTTATGAGTTGTGGACTAGAAAGAAGCCCAACCTTGCATATTTCCGTGTCTTTGGGAGTAAATGTTACATCCTACGGGATAGAGAGCAATTAGGAAAGTTTGACTCCCGGAGCGACGAGGGAATATTGATAGGATATTCATCGACTAGTAGAGCATACCGGGTTTTTAACCTAAAGAGCTCTAAGGTTATGAAATCGATAAACGTCACCATGAAAGATGGCGAACCTTCGACGGTTATTGATCCTAACCTTCAGTGTGATGATGAGGACTTTTTTGACAGTGATTTACTTGTCCCTCTCTCACACTCTGTGGACCCTACTCCTGTGCTAGGGGGCACACCTGCTTGGGTTCGCAAGAGTCATGACCCTTCTGCCATTGTTGGTGATCCCACTCTTGGGGTTAAGACTCGTGCTCAACTAGAGAACGTCGTTAGCCAATTTTGCTACACGTCCAACGTCGAGCCCAAAAATCATAAAGAAGCACTCAAGGATGAACATTGGATATCTGCTATGCAGGAAGAGTTGCTTCAGTTTAAAAAGAATAATGTCTGGGAACTAGTCCCTCGACCAAGTGAGACTAATGTGATAGGTACCCGATGGATTTTTAAGAATAAAATGGATGAAAATGGTACCATAATAAGAAATAAGGCTAGGTTGGTCGCTCAAGGCTACACACAGATAGAGGGTGTAGACTTTGGGGAGACATTTGCTCCTGTTGCGAGGCTTGAGTCCGTCCGTCTTCTGCTCGCCATCGCTTGTCATCTGCGCTTCAAGTTATATCAGATGGATGTCAACAGTGCCTTTCTGAATGGCATTCTACAGGAGGAGGTTTACGTGGAACAACCAAAAGGGTTTGAAGACCCACAGCGCACGTCTACTATCTGAGGAAAGCCTTGTATGGTTTGAAGCAAGCACCCCGTGCTTGGTACGAGAGGCTTACTTCCTATCTCTTAGCTCGTGACTTCAAGAGAGGGGGAGTAGATATGATGTTGTTCGTCAGGAGAGATGACGGTGCTATTTTGGTTGCCCAGGTCTATGTGGACGACATAGTCTTTGAATCCACATGCTCTCAACATGCTCATCACTTTGAAGAGGAGATGAAAAGTGAGTTTGAGATGAGCATGGTTGGTGAGCCTACTTTCTTCCTTGGTCTCCAGGTTCGTCAGCTAGAGGATGGGATGTTCATCTCCCAATCCAAGTATGCTAGAGATGTAGTGAAGAAATTTGGTTTAGACTCCGCTAAGCATGCACGTACACCTATGAGTACCACTACCAATCTTAGTAAGGACACTTCAGGAAAGGACGTAGAGCAAACCTTGTATCGGAGTATGATAGGTAATCTTCTCTACTTGACTTCCAGTCATCCCGACATAGCCTTTAGTGTTGGAGTCTGTGCGCGATATCAGGCGTCCCCGAAAGAGTCACATTTACTTGCTCTAAAACGTATTATTAAATACGTGAGTGGGACTCTCTCATATGGTATTTGGTATTCCTTTGATACTGATGACCGTTTGTCCGCCTATTCAGATGTCGATTGGGCCGGGGATGTAGATGGTTGTAGGAGCACTTCTGGTGAGTGTTTCTATTTTGGTTCTGCTCTTGTCTCCTGGCTGAGCAAGAAGAAAAATTCCATCTCTTTGTCCACTGCGGAGGCTGAGTACATAGCCGCCGGGAGTTGTTGCACGCAACTCTTGTGGATGAAGAAAATGCTGGAGGATTACGGGATTTCACAGGACACCATGACCATTTCCTGTGACAACACGAGCGCTATACGCATATCCCTCAATCCAGTCCAGCATTCGCGCACCAAGCGCATCAGGATATGTGAGCACTTTATACGATAGCTAGTTGAGGAGAAATTCGTATCCCTGAGTTTTTTTCCCACCGACCGTCAGTTAGCCGACATTTTCACGAAACCTTTAGATACCCCTAGATTTGAGAGTCTTAGTAAGTCTTTGGGAATTTGCACAGTTGACTGAGGGGTTGGTCTATGTCTAGAATAGGATGCTTATTCATGTTCATATCATATGCTTCCTATTGCTAGTCTGTTTTATATGTACCATTGCTTAGTTGTACAACTATTTATTTATTCTTTTTGCTTTTTATATTTCTTTTGAAAAATACAAAAAGATTTTCGTTTAAGAAAAATTTTAAGAAAAGCACAAAAAGATTTTATTTTGATAAAATTTTTTTTGAAAAATCCAAAAAGATTTCAGTTTTTGCTCCTTTTATGGATGAGCATTTGAGATAGCGAAGTCACAACTTCATTCCATATATCCATGTGACTGTTTGATAGATATTTGAGAGGCTACATCATTTCATCCATGTGCTTTACATTGTTTGGAGTCTTTGAGATGTAATTAGTGATATCTTCCTACATGTTTGACTCCTATATCCTTTATTGCACACATGCACGGCTTTATTTGATTATTGCACTTGTCTATCTCATATTGGCTTGAGTGTTTCCATCTTAATTCTGTCTATACAACTTTCAATATGCGATAAAACTTGACAAGATTGGAATGCATGTAAAAACCGTTTTGGTGAGACTATGTGTTTTTGTATAACGGGGAGGGGCTGCGAAAGGTAATCATCTATCCTTTGCGCAAAAGCCACCGTTACAAAGGACCTAAAAAATGGAAGAATTTTAATATCCGAGGTCCAAAGAGGTTAAAAGATCCCGAAAAAATTTTTAAAGGCAATAACAAGCAATTCATGCCAAATATGGGCCACTAAGGTTTCACTATCAATTCTCCAAAGTTTGAGAATTTAGAAAGCCTCTATTCAAAATTATATCTGAGGGAGTTTGGTTGGAGAATATAAACGGGTTCGCACTTCCTTGAAAGTCCTGAAAAGGCATAAAAAGTTTTGGACGTTATTGGTGTCGAAATCATTTTTCGCTTTGATTTGTTGATTTGATTGAGTCAATATCTTATATTGACATTATTTTACACCAAAGGAAGCATTTGAGTTCATTCGTTAGGAGTATCCGATATTCATCGTGCACATATGTCATGTTTGTATGCATTGATTTTCCTATCGAATTTGATCACACCACTTCATTAACGCTATCATCGACTTGGTTGCTTTGTGTTCATTCATGGTGTGATTTTGTTTGAAAAATTTTGAAAAATTCAAAAAATAGTTGTGTATTTCCTTGTGACACCCTGTCATTGCTTGTTTGCATTATTTCTCTCATTTTTCTATTTGGGTACATCATTAGCATATTGGCATATCTGTTTATTTTATCTCATTTCAAACTCGATACGTCACTTGGTATTTTGCTTTTTCTCATGTGTGTAGGTACTACATGGATTAACATTGGATTGCACACCCTGATGAGAAAAGCGTTGAAGATTCCTGAAGAGTTGAAGAACAAACGATGAAGTCTTATTCAATTGTACCTTTTTAGTTTTGGGTTCATGGAAGGGTAGATTTGTATAGGCAATTTTATACTTGATAATTCGGATGTTTGTTTTTATGTATGTACCGGCATAGACATAGGGGGAGATTTGTAAGGACATTTTTTATCCATTATCAATTTGTTATGTCGTACGCCGTTACATCGTTGAAGAAATTCAAAGATTCATACAGTCATCAATGGATCCGAATATCAAAAGAAGAAAAGGAATAAAAGTCTGACAGGCCGGACCAGTCCGCCCTGGAAAAAGAACCGATCCGCCTGTGAACCGGTCCGCCTCAGACCCGGACCGATCCGCCTGCTGAAAAGCCAGTACACCCCGAACCGCAAGAGAACTGAAGAAGCCAGAAATAAAAAGGACCGGTCCGCCTACCCGGACCGATCCGCCTCAGACCCGGACCGATCCGCCTGGGATAAACTTCAGTAGATCGTGGTCAGATTTTCTAGTATAAACGTTTCCTTTATAAACCCACTACGGGAAGTGGTTTTTTAAGACTTCGATACAAGATTTTCAGAGTACAAAAACTCTAAGTCTTCACCTGTTGAGTCCTAAGACTCTAGTTTTTGTTGATTCACATAACCTCTCATACATTTGTGAATCTGTTTTTAACCCTAAAACACAACCAGTTGTTGTTCAACCCTTGTGGAGAAGACCGTTCTTCTTCTTCATTGCAGCCCTCCTGGAAAGAGATATTTCCATCCATCGACTACAGAATCCGACACCTGAGGGTAATTCTTAGTCACTTGTATTTTCATTGTAATCCGAATTATACAGTTACAATATTATAATGAAAATAAATGGTTTTGCCCCTTTGGGGGATTTTTCCTCACAAGTATGTGTTTGAATGTTCTTGCTTAGTTCATTATCTTATTCAATCACATATTGTTGCATGTTTAGGGTTTGTTTGGGTTAAAAGGTGTTTAATATATAATTTCCTCATTTGAACGCACGCGCATACTCTCTCAATTCAAAACCAAGCAATTTTGTGTCTAAAATGGAAAGTAAAGCATACCTTCTGGATAATGCATCAGCCACCACATTTTCCTTACCTTACTTGTATTTGATCACATAAGGAAATGTTTCAATGAATTCCACCCACTTGGCATGACGTTTGTTCAACTTTTGTTGTCCCTTCAAATGCTTCAAGGGTTTATGATATGTGTGAATCACAAATTCCTTTGGCCATTGATAGTGCTGCCAATTTTCCAAAGACCTCACCAAAGCATACATCCCCTTATCATCAGTGGGATAGTTTAGGGCCGCGCCACTCAACTTTTCACTAAAATTGGCGACTGGACGACCTTCTTGCATCAAAATAGCTCCAATACCTATTCCTGAAGCATCACACTCAATTTCTTTTTTCTCAACTTTTTTTCTCTCATTTTCTTTTTTCTCAACTTCTTTTCTCTCATTTTCTTTTTTCTCAACTTCAGACTTCCATTCTTTTTCTCTCTTTTTTCATTTGACCTTTGAAACTTCAGTTGGTCCTCCATAACCTCTTTTGGTGTTAATGTCACTAGAGTGATAGGTTGAGTTTTAAGAGTAAAAGAATACTTATTTATGAACCCATTATGCGTTACCTTCCGGTTAAACTGCCATGGCCTCCCCAATAATAAATGGCATGCGTGCATAGGAACCACATCACAAAGCAGCTCATCCTCATATTTGCTAATGGATAACGCAACCAATACTTGCCTCGTCACCTTGATTTCACCACATTCATTCATCCACTGAAGTCAATAAGGACGGGGATGTTTTAAGGTTGTTAATGCCAATTTCTCCACCAAATCAGTGTTGGCCACATTTGTACAACTCCCCCCATCAATAATAATGCTGCAAACTTTGTTATTTACAAAGCACCTAGTATGGAACAAGTTCTCCCTTTGGTTACATTCTTCATCCTTAACCTGCACATTGAGAACTCGCCTTTCTACAAATAAATCTCCAATAACAGCATTTTGCTCATCATCAATGTCTTTCAAAGGTGGAATTTCGTCAACTACTTCCTCTTCATTCTCGGACTCAAGCTCTCCTTACGCATTAATCAGCATCACCCTTTTGTTTACACATTAGCTGGCTATGTGACCTCGTCACTAACATTTAAAACACTTAATATCATGTGTTTTAGAAGTAGAAGAATCCGTGTTACCTAAAGTTGTGGTTGTCGCTAACTTGGCATTATTAAAGGGTTCAAATTTTGGCTTATTTTGTACATTCTCGTCTCTTTTAGGGGTTGTCTTCCATGTGTTGTTGGTAGAACTAATTTTCCCTTCCTTGTTAACCCCTTTCGCTTAAGTTGTTCCTCCACCTTTATGGCTAGATGCACCATATCCGAAAACTCAACATAGTGCTACAACACGACTATATCAGAAATCTCACGGTTTAAACCCTGCAAAAACCTAGCCATGGTTGCTTCCCAGTCCTCTTCCACACTAGATCGGATCATAGCTACCTCCATCTCCTTGTAATACTCATCCACACACTTAGAACCTTGAGTTAATCTCTGTAATTTTTTAAACAAGCCCCTATAACAGTGGTTGTGTACAAATCGCCTCCTCATAAGCATTTTCATCTCCTCCTAAGTGTCAACGGGTGGCTCTCTATTCCTCCTCCTATTAATTAGTAATTGATCCCACCAAATAATGGCATAATCGGTGAATTCAATTGTATCCAACTTAACCTTATTCATCTCTGAATAGTTGTGACAATCAAATACCATCTCCATTTTAGTTTCCCACTCTAAATAAGCTTCAGGATCATTTTTACCTTGGAAAGATGGGATTTTAATCTTTATGTTTCCTAAATCATTATCCCTCATCTCCATGCCTAAACCTGCCCCGATTCACAATTGGCCCATCAAACTCCTCCAACTCTACTTCTTCCTCAATATTTCCCCATGGAAACGCCCGCCCTGTCGCCTATTGGTAATGTCTTGTTGGTGCCCCCTAGGTGTTCCTACTTCTACCCTATCCAACCTCTCTTGAATAGGTTCTAATTCAGCCCTCAACATACGCCTCATCTCCCCTATTAATGCTTGCATTTGAAGCTTTGGAACGACTGGTTGTTGAACTTCTTCGGTTGTGTCTTCTTCTTGAATATTGGACATGTCTAGAATCTGCAAAAAAAATTAGAAGCCTCACGAGCACTCCCTCGCGTGTTTCACTCACACTCGTGTTTTCACTCAAAATGGCTTTTACCCTCTTATGATCTTAAACTCTCTTGCCTTTTTTTCACTCTTTTGTGTCCTTTTTAGTTCTTAATCGAACTCAATAAACAAATTCAAATTAACCACCAGCAATTCAGATTGAGGAGCAACCAAAACTCATCACAATGTAAGGAATTTGATTGCGGGAGAAAAAAAATGAATGACTCACACAGTTTCTAAGGTTTCAACAATACAAAGAAAAAAAACAGCATAAATTTTTTTTGTGTTTCAATCTTGTTTCTCACCTCCTAAAAGCCCTTTTTTTTGTTTTCTTTCTTTCTTTTTGTTTTTTTTTGTTTTTTTTTTTCTAAAGAAGGAAACAAGAAAAAAAAAGGATAGTCAAACTTGCCTTAGAAATAGGCTCTGATACCAAATGATATGAATCTCACCAACAATTGTGATGAAACCCAATAACAATGACGGTTGAATAACCCAAGATCGTATAAACAAAGTTTGTTGAGCCTTGACTCGTTACCTAGTAAGATAAGAACCAAGACTACAAAGGATTAAAAACCACACTAAGAAACCTAAGAATCTCTCACGAATGAAGGTGATAAGTTTGGTTGTTTGAATGCCACAAGATTAACTTGATAAGTTTAGAAAGTTTTCTTGAGAACCAAGAGGAACAAAAATACCTCACAATAATATTAGTTTATCTCAAAAAGTGCTTACAAAATTCGTAGCTCCCCTCATTTATACATGGAACAACCCTCCAAGAATAGGAAATGAAATAAATACACCATTAAAACAACAAAATTGTCAAAGTAAACAAGTTCCCATATTTTTTAGGCCACTTGGACTTGGAAAAAAACAAAATATGACTAAATGACTAAGTTCAATGTATTTAAAGATAACCATCCAAGACTAGATTCATCCCCCATTTATTAACCTTGAAAATAGATAAATCCATGCCCATTTATGGTGTCAACATAATGGTCACGTTTTTGCATGATAATTATCTCCCCAAATTGCTTTAATGACATGGACTAAGCTTTGATTATCATTTGGGACTATATTGGTCTTCATTTTTCCACAATCAGCCCACTTCTCTTGGATCAGCCCAATAAGTGCTTCCTTAAAATGTTTGGCTCTAAGTTTTGTAATTGGACCACTAGAAAGTGACAAAGGATCTTGTAAAAATTTATCTCCACTCCCATGTGTATGATCAACCCCTGTTCATTTTTAGCATATTCACCTCCTTGAATTGCATCAGGTGCTTTCTTTTAAAGTCTTCAGAAACATCTGGTTGGGCAAGGTTCGAAATAAGGAGTTGAGCCAGCGGCGGTCCATTGGCAAGTGAGGCACGCGGAGCATGATGATACTCTTCTAGGACCAAAATAGGCTCAAGAGCGAGTGGACCCATGGCATGAGGAAAGAGAACATCGAGTTCTTTGGAATCTAGGCCCAGTGACGCTGCATCTCATGGACCTTGGTTTCAAGGTTGGCAATGTTAGCACTGAGCTGGGGTAAAACGATCATCAGATCAGGTTGCACACTCGGTGCTTGGTTAGTGTTCTCCATGAAGATGTCGTGAAGGTAAATCCTAAACTTAGATGAACTAATATAAGAATCGACAGAGCTTCAGAGAAATTTGACGAAAAACCGGAGCTAATAGGTTGCTAGGATAGAATTGGGTATGTGATCGACCTGAGAGGGATAACGGCTCGAATTTATTTTCAAAAGTAGGGAGAAAATTTTTGGTATTTTGAAAGGAGGGGAAAAAAAGTTTTTGGTGTTTTTGGAAAAGGAGGGAAAAGGAGTGGAATCTCAGCATGATTACTATTACTGTTATTATTAAGTTCTCACTTGTATTACGTTTGCCTAAATTCAGAAAAAATGTCGTACAAGACCCGATCCTGGAAAAGTAGGGCTTGAAAATTTGTAAGACAAGGTTGAACTTGTTTCCAGGGTCACGAACGAGGTCCTATTTTAGAAAAAAGGGCGAAATCATGGCGAAATTCGGGCGGTATGCAAACCCAAAATTTCGATAGAGTTTTGCATGGTAACCGGTAAACTAAATATGAGTGTCTTAGGTTTGACACTTGTATGAGGTTTATGTAATTATTGGGTTAGTGGAAGGATTCCTCCTTTGGTATGACTTCCACAAATATACCTCTTGCCTATAAGGGCAATCATTCATTGGCACGTGTGGATAAGCCATATGATAAACCTGAGTGTACGTGAATTTCCTCACTATATTGCTCATGGGGATAATATATGTAAGAGATAATTTGATACACTCAACATACATGAATAAGTTCCCTGCTATATACCTCCCGTCGTGAGTTCGATTAATCGATACGAGGTGGGGGAACCGTTCAATATACGCCGAAGGTACGAGGCCAATGGAAGGTGAGAGTCATATTGCTTAGGCTAACTACGACCTGCAGAACCAGTGCCCATCACAAAGTGACCCCCAAGTATGGGACAAAATTTTAGTCAATACTGTCATGGTCTTGGTGATGTAATGTGCAAAAATGCCTAAGCCTTAATTAACATATTATGGAGAGGGAGTATTTTTTATCATTTTTTTATTGGCACGATGAGTAAAGGGAATACTACACTAATGGGGAGCATATACAAGTATTGTGAAAAGTAAATCTAGCATGAAGACTATAATACGCATGGATACATGTGAGTGAGTAGGTGACATGGGAATATATAAATGAGTGTGTGTTGTAGTGAGCCTACATATGGATCAACTACAAGTGATGTGTGATATGTGTAAGTGAACATATATACAAGTGTAGGAAGTGCGTGTGTGTGTGTGTGTGTGTGAAGCCTAAGAATGGATATTTTAAAGTGGTGTGTGAAGCATGTGAGTATAAAGTGAAGCTAAGTGTAACTGTGTAGTGTACATGAAGAGTATGTACAAGTGTGTGAAGTGTATAAGTGAGTGGAAAATAATATATACATAAGAGAGATATATAAAAAGGTAAACAGAGGAGAAATGGGAACATACAGGTAGGTACATACACACACATGTTGAAAAGAATAATGCCTATGCAGAAATAGAGTCTAGTCCTCTTAAAATGTCCCCAGTAGAGTCGTCATTATGGCCATCTCGAGGTCGGGGTCCAAGAGTTTCTCCCAAGGTGGATCCCTCTTTCCTTCCCCTTTTATATGTGCGCATGGGATTTCATCCTTTCTTGAGGTTCTTAATCGTTGTTGATGTGTTCTTGCTTAGTTGTAGTAATCCCGTTAAGATTACCTTGTTGCCTAGACAGTGGATGCCCCGGGAGGTCGTCCATCTTCTTATCTAGTTTGGTACCAACCAACCAGAGTTGGTGGTATTGAGTTCCCGACCAACCGGAGTTAGTGGTAATTGAGTTCCCGACCAACCGGAGTTGGTGGTAATAGAGTTCCCTACCAACCGGAGTTGGTGGTAATAGTAAATAAATGCTAGAGACTTCCTCGGAGCTGACCAATAGATTTTCGGGAATAAGATATAATAAATGCTGGAGACCTCCTCAACAGATTGTTGGGAATAAGATAATATATGTTGAAGACTTCCTTGAAGCTGAATATATAGAGAGAGAATTCCGAGCTCCATGCTGAGATAAATATAAAACATGCATAGACATAAAGAATGATTTAGAATAATAATAAACTATCTTGCTGATCTGTCGAGGCAAAATTGCATAATGCCGAATAAGAATAATATTTTCCAAAATATAAGAAAATGGCCGAGTACTTTGTCGGTCCTGAATATAAATAAGAATTACCCTGACCAACTATCCGTTATGGGTGAAATATAACAAATGTTGTAGTTCTCCTCGAAGTTTAATAAGTATCTTGTCGAGGAAAAATTTTGCATAATGCCGAGCAAGAATAATATTTTCCAGAACATAAGAATATGGCCGAGAACATTGTCGGGCCTGAATATAAATAAGAATTACCCCGACCAACTATCCGTTGGGGGTGAAATATAATAAATGTTATAGATCTCTTCATAACTGAATAAGTATCTCGTCGAGCTCCATCATGAGATGAATATATAATATGCATCCGAATGGATATAGAGAATGATTCGTGCTTGAGCATAGATCAGAGCACTAATACAATCAATAGTGCCTCATTGAGGTAAAACTTCATAATGCCGAACAATGATAATATTCTCCAGAAGTTTAAGATTATTTCCGAGCATTCATCGGCACTAAATCTTGTACCTGTAAAAATTAATAACTTGCCCTACCATATGTGTAGGCTGAATTGATTAATCATAAGAACAATTTAGTCATCTAATCAATATATATGATATGTATATGCTCGGTCAATAAAAATATCAATTTCAAAAAATGAAATAATATATGTTGGCTAATATGTCGAGGAAAAATTTCCCGATATCGAGCAATAACAGTTTCAAGAAGTTAAAGATTGTGGTTGAGCTTTCGTCGGGATTGAATCATGTCCCTAAGTTGCTCGACCTCCTGTTGAGACTAGTTCAGATAGTTAGTCATGAGAATAATTATTCGGCCAAACAATATATGATGTGTATCAGCATAAAGCAATAAAAATTTCAAAATATAATACATTTTGTGCCAAATGTGTGTCATATGAGCAGATTTTTATATAAAAATGCTAAACATTTTAATTTTAAGTAAAAGAACAAATATAATTTGGTTTGGAAAATTTATTCTAAAATAAAGCTTTGGAGTATATTTTATTTAGCTTTATTTATTTATTTTATTAGAGAAGTGTAAGTTAAGAAATAGTAAGAGGTGAATTTGTCATTTAACACCATTGTGCTAACTTTTCAAAATGAGAAGACTAAAGGAATTTTCAATTTTTAATTCTGGTAACTCTTGAGTCTCAACTTCCTCCGACCAACGCTAAGATGTCGCCGACCAACAAAATGGCCCAAATAATGGTCGAGCACTGCTACCGACCTGTTTAACTTTTGGTACAAAAAAAAATTATCTCTGATCAGCAATTTCCTTGATGCCCGAAGAAATCGTCAATCCCGACCAGTGATGGGAGGTCGAGAATCCCCCAACCTATTTGTCGTATTCATTCTATACCTTCCACCGACCAGTTATATGAGGTCGGGAAACCTCCGATCTGTGCAAATCCGGCACTGACCTGTTGCAGAGGAGCTTTCAAACTGATTTGTTCGTCTTACAAGAATTATCGACCAAGAAACAGATGGTCTCCGACCAATAAATGATGCCGCCGACGAAGTTTAACCACAATACCAATAACAGACCAAGATTCAAATAATCACAGACCAGCAAATTATGTAGTCCACCGACCTAGTTGCCAAACATGTATGGTTGCTGCCGACCAAGAAATAAATATGCCCGACCAAGAATAAAATATAGTCGAGCAGTCATATATGGTCCCCGACCAATGATCGGCCAATATTAGGTGTCGTCGGTTGTTGCCGACGAAGAATGGGGATAGCGCCGACCTGCATAAAAATGTGCCGACCAGCATTAAATGGTTAGGGATCCTTCGCTTTGCACCAAATGTGTTGTCGACCAACATTTTCTGCTTTCACAGTAGTCGCCGACCACAAACAATGTTGCTAATGCAGCTTCGATTTATTTATGTATCATAGGCACTTTGATTGTGATTGCTACTTGATTGGAGTTTGAATTTTAGAGAAAAATATGGTCGGTTGAGAGATGAGTTGGGTCACTTTCTTTGAGTTCGAAATCTCATAAATGTATCCATTACAAAATTGTATTTGCTAACAATACATGTACAAACCTGTGTGCCGACCAAAAAATAGTGATGCCGACCAACTATATTAGTCAGGGATGCCACCGAGATGTTCCCCTTTCGGTTAGGTGACCACTGAGAATTACACAATGGTCCGTTGAATTTTTCGATCAATAAAATGGTCCGGTGATACTGCCCTGAACGTCGACCAAAAGAAATTTATAGATATTGCGATAAAGATCAGATCTGGTTATTGGATTGTTGCCGACTAGAAATAGTTGATCTTCAACCAATTATAAAGGTATTTGATAGGGTCGTTGACCTGATCCGTCTGTTGATGGGTCTTCGCACCTTACCTCCGTCCAATAAAAATTGTCCGGTGGAGTTGTCGACTACTAGAAGATGAGTCGGTGATGGTGTTGCTGATATGTGAGAGCTTGATCGGAGAATGATAAAAATTCAACGGTTGGGATTTTGATATCAAATTTTTTCCTCAATTTCATTCGCTGTAGAATGTTGGAATTGAGGGGATTGAATTTGAACATTTATCTGAGTCTAATTTTGACGACCAGTGATAATTCGGTGCCAAGTTTAAGAATACACCAATAAATCAACATAATCATATATAAGGGAGAATCCATAAACCAGATCTATATGTAATAATTTGGTCAGTATCCCAAAGTATAGAGAATCGTTTTGAATCTTTATTGCCATGTAGAAGACGCAAAATATCCAAATAGGTGAATCGTTATCCCCCATGTAACCCTATGAATGGTTTGTCTAGAAAAAGATTTACGGATATCTCAAAATTGAATACAATATATAATTTTTCCAATAAATCAAAATGACGAGAACAATATATCTGATCAAATTGACGAGAACACTAAATCTCAGTTAGAATTGTGATTTCCTGGCGAGAAAAAATCGTTTTTGACTTTGAAATTTTCCTCTTTTCTAATTACAAAATCAGATATAAAAATATGATAGGAATTTGAATAGTCATCAAAGATCTTTCAAAATTCGTTTCAGAATCAACAATCAAAATTATCAAATTTGATAGAGTTTGTTCAGATCTATAGGTGAATAACAATTGAGTTGTATAATTCACCAAAATAAATAAGACGATGTGGTTACCGTCTTTGAATTTCAGATTGCATATAAGATGGCAAATCATTCTATATAACAGTGTTATATGGATTCTAAAAATTTATATAATCTCTGAATATGTGATCCATGATTGAATGGAATATTATATGTATAGCATGTAATTATTCATATAAAAAGATAGAAAGACTTAGCATTTGACGACGATCTTCATTTCTAATAATAAGAAGGAAAGAATTCTTGTGTCGAATTCCCACAGATGGCGCCAATCTGTTGAAGACAGAAAATGGTCCATGCCATTTTAGTGGCATCAACAGCAGATAAATGATGAGGATGAGATTGAAAGATGAAGATAAACATTCACATCAAACAAATAAGAGACAAAGGTTTTTAAAGTGGTTCGGCTATGAATATAGCCTACGTCCACTGTTATTTTATTCCCAGGGGTTTACAATAGAAAAATATGGTGTAGAGAGAGAGATGTGTATCTTGTGTATGGTGTCTCTTAGTTGTCCGTCCCTTTTGTCTAAGGGAATACATGTATTTATAGTGATGGGAGTTAAATAGATACAATGTTTTTATACATTCAGACATTTATGTCTATATACAATGAATCTAACTGTTGGTCTTCTAGGATGGTTGATCTTCATTGAGTTGCTTGGTATGCCTTGCGTTGGTTGGTATGCCGACCAACTCTCCTCGGGTGTCGACTAACTCTCATCGGGTGCCGACCAACTCTCCTCGGGTGCCGAATAAGTATAAATATTGCCACGTAGGATGACAGGTGTCCTTTAATACTGGTCCTCGCAGATGGAGAATTTTTGCGTCAACACCCGTGTTTTTGTTAACTATTTTTATTAATTAATTGGAATTTTTGAGAAAAATAAATTTTTGAATTTAATAATTTTTATTGGCTAAATATGTTGGTGTAACAACCCGCGTAATTTTGGGGTATTTTCAAAATATAGAGGAAAATAAAGTTTTTGGTAAAATTATTTTTATTGCTCAAATATGTTAGATTTTATTTTTAAAGATGATAATTTCAAACGGTTTCGGAATTGGAATTAAAATGGAGTTTGAATTGAATTTTTATTATATAGAAGAGTCCTCAAAACATAAAACTCTATAGCAAAAAAAATGTTTAAAAATATTAAACAGTCCGATTGAGCTGAATTTTTTTGCTATAGCTTCCTCTCGTCTTCATCTAATTCTCTGTAAAATTTCATCCAATTCCAACGGTCCGATCGTCCGGAATAAATTTTTTAGTGTTTGTATCTAATTAGAACTCTTTTCTTAATCAAACTCTTAATCCTTTATATATCAACAAATTCGTGGATGGACTTTTCAAATCACTTTTTCTCAAACTTTTCAACCAGAAGACCTCTCCAAAATTACTCCCTTTCATATACAAACTATAGCCCCAAACTTATTCAAGATTTCAACCTTAGATTAGAAGGCTTATTTGGTGTTTTCTCGAGTTAGGGCTAGAACGAGATTTGATTATTTTCACGAGAGGAGCTTGATGGCACGATCAGATTTAGAGGTCGATTATTATGTGATGATTAATGCGATGATTTTGAGGTATGGGGTTTTACACAATATGTTCTCTAATCTCGCGAGTATTATTTTCGTTGTTTTCTTGTGATTATTGACTCATATTTGAATTGCTAAATTCATTTGGAAATCTGGAAATATTTGTTGGAATCTAATTTCGATTCATGTGATATTATATTTGGTGTTGAGCATGTTGTCATGAGATTTTAATATGGCACTGAAGTTGGGCACCTGCCAATATTCCTTTTTCCGAATATGCTTGAAAAATGCATAGGCGCGGTACGGTGGTGAGGCCTGGTGACCCGGTTAATGTGTTGTTGAGAAATTATATTGATATAATTACTATTGAGATTCGCATTTGATTTGAATATTCGTATTCGTATTGTTACGTTTTATTCACCGCTAATATTTGTTGAGCATCTTTCCCATCGTATTGTGTACTTCCCCATATTTTCTTTTAGTGGCAGGTTAGCGCAGATTTTGGGATGCTATGGAGATTGATTTTAGCGAGGATTATTTTATAAAGATTTTTAATACAAGATGATAAGATTGTATTTATTTTGGTTGTATAGAGCATTGGCGATTTATTTTCTTTCGAGAGATTTTTGGTTGCATGTAATTTGAAGATATTTCAGATTAGCAGATTCTCTTATTTTTATTGTGGGTTTTAGATGCTCTATACCTTGTTATATTGTGGATTAGTTTAGTTTTTCGATAGTAGCGCTCCGTTCGCTCTCCCCGGGAGGGCGGGGTGTTACAGTTGGTAATGATTTTAGAAGAATAAAACTTCAAGCGGAATTGAAATCGGAGTTAAAATGGATTTTATATTGATTTTACAATTTTTGTCCCTTATAAATTTTTTTGGACGAACTGTCAGATTTTGGGCATGATCGATTGATCGATGCCTGTGGGTAGCTCGATCGACCCTCCCAGAAAACGTGAGCAGTAAGCTGTTTTTAAGAATTTGTGTAGGATTAGGACTCCTAATCACTATATAACCTTGTTAATCTGTGGAGGAACTTACCATAAACACTTTTTCTCCAATTTTTCACCAGAGAACACTTCCAAATATTTTTCTTCTCACTCATAATCATCAACCTTCTTCATAATCAAGTTTTTTTACACAAGTTTTGGGAGGCTTAATTGGGGTTTAATCAAGTTGGTTCAAGAACACTCTTTTGCTAATTTTTCGCAAGGAATCCAGATTTCTAATCAGATTTTCAACACAATCTTTACAGGCATGAATACTCTATTCTTTTCCTTTAGTATTATGCGTTTTAAGTGTCGCCTAAACACTTAATTACATGTTTTCTTAAAAATAATTAGTAACTTAATTAGAAAAAGTGGATACTAATTATGGGGTTGTTTTTATAAAGTCTTTTAATCTGAATAATATTCATAACCCTTTGGGTACGTAGGATTCATGAATGATTTTTGGTTTTATTGGTGTAGGTTGCATGTAGAAAAATCCTAGCCTTAAAATAATTGACTTTTGGGTGCGTATAACTCATGTAATACATGTAGAGATGATAAAAATTGGTTTTGATGGATATATGATGAAAACTTGGTATATTTAATTTAAAATAATTAAATGAGATTATTTGGGTATTGTTGACGTTGGGATAATTAAAATAAAGATTTAATTAAATTGGACTATCATGCGCAGTTTTATACGTTGACTAATTATTCTTGTTGGTATTATTAAATATCATTGTGACAACGGGTTGTTGGGTATTATTGCTCTCCCTATATTTTAGAATGACTTCTAGGAATGTGACTAGTGAGGAAAAATTATCACGATTTTATTGTGTTGGGGTGGGATGATTTTTATTACTTTGTCGTCGTTACGCTAGTTTAGGTATGAGACTAGGTTATGATTTAAGTTAGAAAATCCTCCTATACATAGGTTAGGACGTATTGATAACTTGGGGACCCTTAAGTATGGGACTAAGGGGTATTTTGAGGATCTCACATCGATTAAAGGGGAGGGTGTTTATAAATTATGAATTGAGAAATTGAGAACTAATACCTAAGATAATAAGACGGGTATTAAAATATATTGGTGACATAATCAGCGAGGGCCGACAGTTTAAACAGTCCAACGGGCGTTTTATGTCGTGTCGTATGTTGAACCTTGTCAATCAGCGAGGACCGACAGTTTAAATGGGCCAGCCGGCGTTTTGACAAGGGGATGTGTATTTTTGGTGGAGAAATCACTCGAGGCGGGAGGACCGCCATAATAAAATGAGGTTATAATAAAAGCTGGTTAATTTAATTAAATTAACATCGTGGGACTTGGGAATTTAAAATCATATTGGTGTGCCTTTATAAATGGGATTTTTACGGGTAGTTAGTGGTTTATATCTATCGCGTTTAAATTATTCCGTTTAATTTAAAATATTTTATTGTGATATTTATTGCGTATAATGCTACTGTCTGGATTGAAGGATCCTATTTGAGGGGAGTAGTGTGTATTCTTGCTCGGGGCTTTGGCTCTGACCCATACGTTGACTAATCTTTTTCAGGATTAGAATTGGAGAAGCTGCATAAGATTTTTTGGAGATTATCATTTGGAGGTGCAGCTGGAGTTATTCATTTTATGGCATAGTTTAGTTAGACTTTCCTTTTCAGTCGTATTTAATTATGAGACTTCATTTGAGTTTTATTGGGCCATTCGGTTCCAAAGTTGTTTAGAGGATTTCTGTTGGGAGTATTCAGATTTTATTTTAATCATTATTGGAGAATGGATTTTTGGAGTTAGCATGTGATGGATCTTTTATCGCTTAGTTGTTAATGATCATTTGAGATTGATTCAATTGTTTATCTTATGGACTGATTTATTTATGTCTCATATTTGTCTCATGCTAAGAATGGTATTTTATTTACTCATGCCCGGCTTAGTTTTGGTGGCTGCCGATGCCAGAATTAGGCGGGGTGTGCATGTAGACCTACGAATTTTATTATTGTATATTAGATTATGTGTTGGGGAATTTAGGGTTATCAGTTACCAAACCAAAGAGAGGCTGCATGAGGAGGAAGGAGAAGGGTTTTCAGGGAGACTCTAAGGCTTTTCCACTATTCTTGCACCACCACCACCACCACCGTTGGGTAGATTGGAAGGAGGGGAATGCCACCCGACCACCAATTTACAGAAATTCAGACCTACATTTAGAGGCAAGTATTTATCTTGGTACTTTTTGAGCATATATAACAACCATGTTAGTGTAGAATGAATAACCCCATATAAATATGAATGTTTGCTTGAATTGGAAGACTAAAACCATATTCTTGGGTATGAATCATGATCGGTTTAATTGTTTATGCATGTAGAACGAATTTGAGATATTATTATGATGAACATATAAAAAAATTTGAGTTGTTATTAATGTTCTTGAATAAAAAGGATAATCTAGGGTTCTTGGAGTTAAATGTTGAATTAATTTGGTTTAAAGGAATTTTTTGAGGATTCAATGATTCAATTACATTAGAAATCATGTAATTATGTTAGTGAAATGTTTATAACACTTGGTTGCGAGTTTGGGGTTTAATTATGGGGACTTAGAGGGCTAAAACTCGTGGACCCTTTAACTGGTATTATGCATAAAACGAAACCTGTTATAGCGAATCGATTCGCCCTTTGGCCGAATCGATTCGGAATAAGGCCGAATCGATTCGGTTTCCCATAATTGGACAATTTTTCCCATTTTTCCTTAGAACTCATGGGAAACGTTCAGGTTAACCATTGGAATAATTTTAAAACATAATGGGATATATTTCAATTACTAGTAGGCTAATGTTGGGATTGAGACTTATTTACATGAGGAGAATTTTTGGCCAAAGTTGATCAGGTTTAATTGAGTAATAAAACCTATCTCAAAGAATGATATCGTGTCACGAGAAATCTAGAGAACGTATGACCAAGACGGGTAGGGTACAAGTGAGGATCTATTGAACTAACTTAGGGGACAATTGGTAACATTTCGAGCATTGGGAAACACTTTGGATTATACGATGAGAAGTGTTATGGTAAAGTAATGATACGTAGAATATTCGAGAGTTATTATGCTACGTATGGATTCTTATTATAGGTTGAGTGTGTACCTATATGGATTATATGGATAGATGGAGGGTATACCTATACAGATTATTATTATAGGTTGTGTGTATACCTATATTGAATATACATGTGGATAAATAGTGTGTATGTCTATTATGTGTGTAAACATACCTACGCTGCCTGCTATCGCGGGAGTTTTTCGCGTTGTGTACAATCTTATCCCGATGAGCCCATTTGGGGTGATTTTAGACTTATGCCCAAGAGCATAGAACCTAGGTGCGTGCTATGTGAGGGTATGATAGTTTTGACGGTCAATTAGTCATGTTTGGTGTGTCCGTGACTCATAGGCTTGGAACTATGTTCGCCTATAATATGTGTGATTTGATTTATGGTTCGAGAGTGATATCCGAACGGATGTCCTTGTTTAGTACGTGATGTACCAAGACTTAAAGAAGAGAGTATGCCCGCATCGCAGGTCTCCACCTAGGGATTACGTATACGTACGTATTATAATTGTGATGTAAATATGTATGTTTGTTTTTACTATGGGTGTTTTAGTACATATTATGTATGGAAATATCTAAGTTAATCCTAATATGTGTGAATTGAATAATTAACTGGTAGCTCATAATAAATGAAAGGAATTGGAAATTTTATATCGTATTGTATGGGCTATACGGGTGGGCACAATAAATTATTAAGAGGGAATAGATTTAAGTCAAACTAGTTAGGCGGGGTAGCATAACTAGGTGGGTTAGAAGAGTACGTTAGGTGTGCACAATAGTTGAGAGGTGAGGATCTCAAGTGAGACAACGTGAAACTAACATGTATATAATATGTACTCTTTGAATGCATTTTAAATACTTGCTAAAATGTTTTCAAACTGTTTTACCTGGGCTCTGACCCGTTTCAAATCCATTTTTATAAAACCATTTTAGGTGCCTAGCCACAGGGATGCTAGGCTTAGGAGTTCCTTTACTTTACGTGCTACAGCTGCTGTGGAAGTTGCTGGACCTTGGTATTAGACGTCTCCACATCTTTCAGTTCCTGTGGCATATTTTATCTATTCCGATTGTTGGTGGTTATTTTTGGGGCATTGTACTTTTATTTTATTTCCAACATTGGACTTACATTTTATTTATGGATGACTATATTGGGATTCTTATCTGGAGTGTTATTCCAGGCACATTTATTTATTTCGTTAGCTTATCGTTCATTATTATATGTGTGGAAAATGTGAATATGATTTATTTAGTTTATATCAACTTCATGTTAATAACAAGAATTAAAACTTGAACACCGGGCCATTAAGGTATTAGTAATTAATTAAATTTCGACAGTGATGCTGAGAATGAAACTATTAATGATTCCTGTTAAATTTAATAATAGATTGATCAACAGTATTAGAATAGGCGGGGTGTCACGGATGGTATTAGAGCATCGGGTTATAGTGTCCTTATGATATATGCAACTTATTGCATTTCAGTGTAGCGTTCTTTGATATAGAGCCCTATTATAGGATTGTTGTATTTCTCTTCGTAAGCACGTTTATGTTCTCCAGCTACTAAGTATAGTTGATGTGATTCATATACGAGTTTGGTTGGGCTTCGTACACCGAATAATATAAGATTATCAGCGAGGACCATTTGTAGGACTACAGGAGAAGAGGCTCGGAAGAAGCCATATATCATTTTGGGGAATGGTGAACATGATAGAAGTCACCATGATTATGGTTCAAACAGATGACAATAGGATAATTACTCGAGAGTAGTAATTTCCCCAAGCACTGTCATTAATAATGGTGGTGCAAATTTAGACTCACCTAGAGTAGTCAGCGGGGTGTCGGAGGAGCTCTATCGAAGAGCCAGCAGTAAGGATCAGGGTAAGATAGGAAGTTTAATGGGACAACGGAAGGAGACAATCCAAAGGCAATGGTGTATGGTGTAGTGCAGTGGCACTCAGGATTTAAATTTTGGTTTAAAATTTTAGCTCATAAGATCAGTGCTGCCATGGTGGGAGATAATCACCACATATAAAAATGCAGATAAGGAATTAATCGAGAAATTTTGGGTGCGGTTTAACCACAAGTTCTTTCATCTGCTATTCAGACGGAGATGCGAAGGAAGTTTCTGGACTTTTTACGGGAGGGGAGGACAGAGGATGATTGTGATGAAGAATTTATTTATTTAAGTGAACTTCATACCTAGGGAGGTAGGTAGTGGAGAGGAAGGTTCTTAAAGGTGATGATGGACTCACGAGTAGGAATCTCGAGTATTTATGGGAAATCAGTCTTGGATGAATTATGCACATGTTGTCAATAACGTGCTTTTAGAATGTTTATATCAATTCTTCTATGAGAAGGGAGCCAAGAGAGTTGGAAAGCATAACCAAAGGTCAAGACTAAAGATAATTGGTGATAGTGATGCACCACAGAGGGATACCCTGTAGGGGACCCATTTGAATAATATAGATCAATGAAATTCCTATCGAGTGACGATGGATTAAATTAGGGCCGCTAGGGACAACAGTATGTTTCACAGGGTCAGCAAAGCCAAAGGAACAACGAGGTTTATAATAGGGGCCAAGACAACCAGGTCTAAAAGAAGGACAATTTCGATATGGCCAATAGGGCAAGAGATCGATGAATGACACCAAGAGGTGTCCTATGTGGGGAGAGTAGGTCTACATGTATCGACCTTGTTCGCAACGAGTTAGGTGACAAGAGTGGAATGCCCAGCAAGGGCAATAGTTGCAAAAGTTTTTGGATCGGTTTGGACGATAATTTTATGTCCATGGAGCATTTAGAACGCTGGTTCTATTGGCAATTAAAAGTGTAAGTTTTATCCTAGGGTGAATGGGGTATGTTTGTGTGAAATGAGCGAGTCACAGTATCTCGTTAGCATTAGATTCGAGCTTGATACGGGTTTGGTGGGGGTATTGTTAGTATTACTATTGTATGCCTATATTTTACCATTTAACAGTGGGGATCTTTGGTCCCATATGCAAGAAAGTGGGTATAGTCTTTGAGAGGATATATTTCAGTGGAATTACTCATTTTGAGAGATGATATTCGAGTATGATGTTGTCCTGAGTATGGGTTGGTTAGTGATGGGTTGAGTGATGGTGGGCTATAATAGCAAGGCTATTTTGTTCGCTATTCTGGGTCAGGATGTTTTGTTTAGCACCCAGAAGAGGGTTGAGCTTGAATTTATATTACATCATGGAGGAAACTTCAGAGGTTATAGTCGTTTCATTATATCTAATCCTAGTGTGCAGGGACTGTACTGATATGACTTGGGTTATATTGTCAAGCGGAGAAATTTAGTTCGTCATCGACTCAGCACGGGAAAAACTAGTGATAGTGAGAGCAACGTGTTGTTTAACTCCTTTAGTGATGTGGGAGTGGACAGTTATACGTGTACATACGGGGATAGGATTTTAGATATTTTGGTCATATGTGTAGAACCTACGGATCTCGATGATTGATAATGTCGGGTAGTAGTGTATCGGGGGGTTCCTTGTTTGGATTTTTCTTGAGAGACATACCATGCACGAATCCCAACAAATGTCGAGAGTTGAGAGATGTGTTGGTCACTAGGGCATGAGTTTATAACTTTAGTTATTACACATTTATGTGGATGGAAGCATGAGCTGAGAGCTATTCTATGATACAAGACCTATAGAGTCTAGTAGTGTTGTGTGGGAAGCATAGAAAAAATTATAGACCACTAGTTGATGGATGGGTAAATCTCAAGGAGAACCAAAAAATTTTAATAGGGTAACTGAGGTTAGCCATATGATATGTCCACACTGAGAATGCGGGGCCGGACTTGAGATAAGTGTGTTACATGTGGGATGATCGAGATGCTTGTACAGTTATGCACGGGATATAGGGTGTATGGGTGACCTAATTAATTGGACTTTTAGCATCATTCGTGATAAGGAGACCTATAAATATGTTGTAAATATATCTGTGAGACAGCCAAAAAAATAAGTGGAAAAGTGTGAGGGATTGAACTTCGTTTGAGGAAAGAAGATAGTTTGACTGTGTGTATATCACGAGAAATCTCCCATAACCGAGGTGAGATGAAAGACCTTGGAAGCAAATGGAAAAGGTATCCCTTAACAAAGGATAACCCCACAACTTTGGGAAGTTGGACGAAGTCTCACCTAGTCGAATGCATAAAGTGGTTTGCGCATAGATAAGTTGTTAATTCTAACAGATGGAAAAGTACCTAGCAAGTGAGGAATTTTGGAGCAAACGTACGGGACATGATTATGGTATATCTCAGAAAAATGGGAGTAAGATGTTCCATATGACGTGAGATGTTGAGTGTGTTGATTTCGGGTTGAGTGGGAAATAGAGAAGTTGTCTCCGAGTGCGCCCCTCAAAAAAGGAAAAGGTTGGTCCAATTATACTGACCTAGATGTTATGATAGATTGATGATTCCAGGTACGAAATGGATATGCAGATTGGGAAAGTTTATTATTGGATTATCAAAATCGTGGAGTAGTCAGGATTTTCTTTGGATTCCGAAGTGAATTGTCCACGAACAAAATAAGGACGAGATCCTTGAGTCCGACCTTGAATAGAGAGTGTCAAGAGGTGATGGGGGCGGAGTTGAGGCATGAGGTAGGTGTGTCAACAGTAGACCGATGGATAGTCGGGAGGGGTGACATAGAATGTGGTAGTATGTGAGAATGCATGCCTTGGACTTTTGGCATAATTAAAAATATTAACTACAACTGTTAGGGTGGCATGTGATTACTCGTAGGAGGATATTAATCACGGAACGACTTCTAAGGCTTAATAGGAAGGAAATTTTCATCCATCATTTTGATAGTTAAAAAGGGGAAATAACAAGTTTCTCAAACCCATAGTGATTCATGGTCCGCCGACAAGGATTGAGTCAATCCACACACCTTTTGTATGGTTCAGAAACGTAGTGAGTGTACGTTGATGTGAACCAAAGTTTTAAGGCCTAGCATGAGTAGTCAGGGAGTGCTGAGGACGTATCCCGCGAGGAGAGATGGATTGGTACGGAAATAAGGGAAATTGGTACCTATAGAAGTGAGGCATTTTCTAACACACATATGATAGAACCAGTAGAGTATAGCCTCATCTTTTGAGACATTGTGATCAAATTCACGATAGTTTTGCGGGTAATTATATAAGTGAGAACTTAAGCATAAAGGAATATATCAGTATGTAAGGGCTTAAATGAACTTGTCACTAATAATGGGTTGTAGTGAGTAGACCTTCGATTGAAACGGTAACAATTGTGTATGTATAGTGGGAATAGCAAAAGATTATTGCGAGTAATTTTTTTTAATACCTTCGAATGCAATTGTGTGCAAGAATTTGAGTTGGTAATATGGGGCTTTATATTGCCAACGAGTCACTTTGGGAGGGCGAAGATGAGATGCGCGACAAACATCCAGAGTTATTCATACTAGGTATTTCCTTTTCCCGAATTTCAGGACGAAATTCTATTATTAGGGGGAAGTATGTAACACCCCGTAATTTTAATGATTTTTATGTAAGGATTTATTAAATTAAATTGAGTATTAATACGGATTTAAATAAATATTAATTATCGAGACAAGGATTAATAATTATTTGTATTGAATATTACTTTATGAATAAGTAATAAATTGATAAGAAAGTATTATGAATGTCGTGAGTGAGAAATACGGCTGTTATGATAAATTTAGTCGGGACGCGCGTGTCAGTCGTGTCGGGACTTAATTTTGGGAAATAAAAGGTAATTTCATTTTAGATAATTCAAATGGTCATTTTGAGTGCGTTAGTGCGTTTGGAAGGGTCGAAAAAGTGTACTCAGAAAAGTGTACTCGGGGGGATTCAGAATAAGGCCGAATCGATTCGGTTTCCCAGAATTGGACAATTTTTCCCATTTTTGCTTAGAACTCATGGGAAACGATTGGGTTAACCTTTGGAATAATTTTAAAACATAATGGGATATATTTCAATTACCAGTAGGCTAATGTTGGGATTGAGACTTAGTCACATGAGGAGAAATTTAGGCTAAAGTTGATCAGGTTCAATTGGGTAATAAAACCTATCTCAGAGAATGATATCATGTCACAATAAATCTAGAGAACGTATGATTTAGACCAGTAGGTTACGAGTGATGATCTACTGAACTAAATTAAGGGACAATTGGTAATATTTTGAGCATTAGGAAACCCTTGGGATTATACGATGAGTAGTGTTATGGTAAAGTAATGATACGTAGAATATTCGAGAGTTATTATACTACGTGCGGATTCTTATTATAGGTTGAGTGTGTACCTATATGAATGATATCGATAGGTGGATGGTATACCTATACTGGTTATTATTATAGGTTGTGTGTATACCTATATTGAATATACATATGGATAGGTTGTGTGTATGCCTATTATGTGCTTTCTTATATGTGTAAACATACCTACGTTGCCTACTATCACGAGAGGTTTCCGCATTGTGTATAGTCTTATGTTGATGAGCCCATTTGGGGGAATTTTAGACTTTTACCCCTGGGCATAGATCCTAGGTACGTGCTATGTGAGTGTATGATAGTTTTGAATGGTCAATTGGGCACGTGTGGTGTGTGCAGACTTGGAACTATGTTCGCCGCCAATATGTGTGATTTGATTTATGGTTCGAGGGTAATATCCGAATTGATGTCCTTATTTAGTACGTGATGTACCAGGACTTGATAGCAGAGTATGATCGCATCGCAGGTCTCTACCTAGGGATGCCGTATACGTATATATTATAATAGTGATGTGTGTGTGTGTATATATATATATATATATATATATATATACGTGTGATTGATTCTGCTGCCGATGTTTTAGTAGATATTATGTGTGGCAATATCTAAGTTAATCTCAGTATGTGTGAATTTGATAATTAATTGGTAGCTCATAATAAATTAAAGGGATTGGAAATTTTTTATCGTATTGTATAGGAAATACGGGTGGGCACAATAAATTATTAAGCGGGAGGATATTAAAGTCAAACTAGTTTGGTAGGGTAGCATAACTAGGAGGGATAGAACAGTACGTTGGGCCTGCATAATAGTTGAGAGGTGAGGATCTCAAGTGAGAGCACGTGAAACTAACATGTATATAATATGTATTCATTAAATTCATTTTAAAGACTTACTAAAATGTTTTCAAACTACTTTACTTGGGCTCTGACCCGCTTCAAATACATTTTTGTAAAAATATTTTAGGTGCCTAGCCATAGGGACAGTCACACCCCAAACCCAGTATCTATACTAATCATTTGTTATTAGAATAATTGGATCATGATATTGAGCCCATTGGAAATATAATAAATTTATCAATATTTTCTACACACTGTGTATAATGAACATAATATTATTATTATACCATAAAGAAATCAATATCAGAGTCAGAATTAACCGGACATACAATACTATGATTAACTATGATAAAATTTCACAATCATCAACTCAATCCATACTAACGCAATATATACAATGTGTGAGTATATTAAAAACTTCAGTGTGACAACGATAAAATCCCCATTTTTAAACCCCAGCTCTCTCCAACGGTGCAACTCTCAAACTTACCAATCATATGGTATCCTATCTGGTAGCGTAAAATATAAACCGTAAGCATTAAGGTTAGTGAGGTACTCCTTCCCTGCAACATAATAACAATTCTATATCGAATATGTAGATATAAAATCTGAATATCCTGCCCATTGGTAATAACAAATCATGGATCATAAGATCCAAATAATTCTGCCCATTGGCAATAACAAATCCTGGATCATAAGATCCAAATAATTCTGCCCATTGGCAATAACAAATCCTGGATCATAAGACCCAAACAAATCCTGGATATTTTAATATTCAAACAAATCCTGAATACCTAAGTATTCAAACAAATCCTTCTCTTAGAGCTATATTCATATTTATATATAAAACAAATCATAAGTACACTCACCTTGATAGTTTAACTGGCTTTTCCCTTGCCTTTATCCGGTATTTGTTCAATCAGATCTTCTTCCCTTCCTATCATTCTTAAAATATTAGTATCATCATAAGAATATCAATAATCCAAAGAATGATTTAAACATAATTCAATCCATAAGCATCACATGATTGCATTCAAATCATTTATCACAAGTGAAGTTCCATCCAAATCCATGTTAATATATTTAACATATCCAAATCATAGACCAAATATAAATTCATTTATTCTTGGTAATTCAATACTTATCATATTAGTATTCCAATACAAAAGACGGTACATCATTTCAAGTCTCCTAGAGCAAGATGTGCCCATTTCTTTACCACATAACAAATCTGCCCTATAGGCTCTTTTATCGTTCATTCAACTTCCAGGAATTTTCATAATTTTTATACATCATAAATTCCTATGATATTTTACCCAAAATTAGTAAACATATTGAAAAATACAAAATTAAAGTTTCATAATTTTTAAGGTTCCTTTGCTATGTCAACCAAAACATCGAACACATGCGGGAATACTTTCATGCTTAGGGCAAATTTCATACCCGAACTTCAAACTCTCACCAAAGACTCATTTATTGGTATTTTCACATGATTTTAGGATATGTCATACATATATGAGTCCAGGTTAATCTCCAATTGTAATAAATCAATTCCAGTAAGTATAGAGAAATATATGGAAGTTTGAATAAACAAGCTTCCTAAACAAAACAATCTCAAGGGTTTACACATTCAAGTTTACCTAAACTTGTATCTATCCATAAGTACATATCAAGACATGTAATTTCAGTAAACAAACTACTATTTAAATCATTTAAATAAGTAATACAAAAAAATAAACAAGATTTATGGATGGAAATACCTTAGGGGCTTTTACGTAATTTTTCTATGATTTTTTCTTCAATTTCTCCTCACACTTTCTTCCTAAACTTCAAAACTCTTTTTCTTTAAGCTTCAAATCTCTCATGGATGAGTTTAGATGAATAAGGAGGTAATTATAAGGGTTTGAAGTCGACCAAAGCTACCACCCTTCCCAACCAATCAAAATATAACATGTGGCATTATATAAAACAAAATATCATTTAAGGCTAAATGACTACTTTACCCCCTGTTCGTAAAAAGACAATATCTTCCCACTCGGATGTCCGTTCGATGAACCGTTTGTTTTTTTATAAACCTAACTCATATATCTACAAATATCTAGTTTACACCTCAAGTTCATTGTTATGTCATAAAGGTCAAAACTAGCCTCCAACAGGAACATTCCTACCGAAAACTTTAAAATTTCACATTTGTAACTAATTTGATATTTCATGTTTTATGAAGGTAGGATTAAACTAAACATAATTACTTACATTATATATATACTAATAACATATTATTCATATCACATAATCTAATCATGATTTAAACATGATTTATCATAATTATATTCGGGTTGTCACAATTCTCCCCCCATTAGGAAATTTCGTCCCCGAAATTGACATACCTTGGTTGTCTGAATCAAACAAATACGGATAACGCATCTTCATGATATCTTCACTCTCCCATGTAGCTTCTTCCATGGAATTCCTTCTCCACATAACCTTCACAAGTGGAATCACTTTTGATCTCAATATTTGTTCTTTACTATCGACGATTGCAAGTGGTTCTTCCACATAGCTCAAATCTTCTTTCAACGCAATAGGTTGTTCCACCAATACATGTGAAGGATCTGCTACATACTTTCTTAACATAGAAACATGAAAAACACCATGTAACCGAGCTAACTCTGGTGGTAACGCTAACTTGTAGGCAACCATCCCGACTTTTTCAAGAATTTCATAAGGTCTAATGTAGCGTGGACTTAATTTCCCTTTCTTTCCAAATCTCATAACTCCTTTCCATGGCGATATCCGAAGAAACACATAATCCCCTTTCTAGAATTCCAAATCTTTTCGTCGTTTATCCGCATAACTTTTTTGTCTGCTTTGAACTGTTCTCATTCTATCTTGAATAATCTTCACTTTTTCAGTGGTGACTTCAATCAATTCTGGACCCTCTATCTTCCTTTCACCAACTTCACCCCAACATATCAGTGTACGAGATCGTTTACCGTACAATACTTCATATGGAGCCATACCAATAGTAGACTGAAAACTATTGCTATATGCAAATTCTATCAAAGGAAAATATTCATCCCAATTACCTTTGAAATCAAGCACACAAGCTCTAAGCATATCTTCCAAAATCTGTATTGTCCTTTCAGACTGCCCATCTGTCTAAGGATGAAAATCCGTACTAAACTTCAAGTTAGTACTGATAGCATACTACAATCTATCCCAAAATCAAGATGTAAAAGTAGGGTCTCTATCTGAAACAATAGATACCGGTGCTCCATGCAATCGAATAATTTCATTAACATACAATCTAGCATACCTATCAACTGTATACATAGTCTTGACTGCTAGAAAATGAGCAGACTTCGTCAATCTATCCACCACTACACAAATCGAATATGACCCCTTCTGAAATCGAGGAAGCCCAACCACAAAATCCATCATTACATGATCCCATTTCCATTCCGGTATTGGCAATGACTGAAACAGACCAGTAGGCTTGTGATGCTCCACTTTCACTTGCTGACATATAAGGCACCTAGCAACAAAATCATCTATTTCCTTTTTCATATTATTCCACCAATAATAATCCTTTAAATCCCTAGACATTTTAGTACTACCAGGATGCATAGTATAAATGGAATTATGAGCTTCATCTAAAATTTCTTCTTTCAATCCACACATATTAGGCACGCATGATCGCTGCTTATACAATAAAGTGACATCATTCACAATACCAAAATCTTCAGACTTACCATCTCGGACATCTTGTCGTTTTTCTCAAGAAAGGGATCTTGACTTTGCAAATCACGAATACGGGTAGCTAACAAAGGCCTCACCCTTACATGAGCAAAGAATCTATCCCCATCTGCTAGTTGCAATTCCACTCCCATCAATCTCAACTCCATAATATGAGAAACTCTAGCACACTGAATGCAAGATTACCTGCGCGAAGCTTTTCTACTTAAAGCATCTGCAACTACATTCGCCTTCCCCGGATGGTAGTGAATTGTACAATCACAATCTTTAATTAACTCCATCCACCGCCTCTGCCTCAAATTTAACTCCTTCTGAGTAAATAAATACTTAAGACTCTGATGGTCAGTAAAAATTTCACATACCTCACCATATAAATAATGACGCCATAATTTCAAAGCAAACACAATAGCAGCAAGTTCCAAATCATGCGTAGGATAATTTTGTTCATGTGTACGCAACTGCCTAGAAGCATAAGAAATAACTTTACCATGATGCATAAAAACACAACCCAACCCATGATGTGAAGCATCGGTATAAATAACAAAACCATCTCCATCGTGTGGAATAGTAAGAACAGGTGCAGTTACCAATCTCTTCTTCAATTCTTCAAAACCATTTTCACAATCAGAATTCCATTCAAACGTAATATCTTTCCGAGTCAATTTAGTCATTGGCAAGGCAATTGAAGAAAATCCCTTAATAAACCTTCTATAATACCCAGCTAAACCCAGAAAACTTCTCACCTCGGTGACATTATTGGGCCTCTCCCATTTTACAATAGATTCCACCTTCTTGGGATCAACACATATACCATCTCCAGAAATAACATGGCCTAAAAATACAACTTTTGATAGCCAAAATTCACATTTGCTAAACTTAGCATACAATTGCTTATCTTTCAACACATTCAAAATAGTTCGGAGATGCTTTTCATGTTCAACCATATCCCGTGAATAAATCAGAATATCATCAATAAAAACTATCACAAATGAATCAATGAAAGGATGAAGTACCCGATTCATAAGATCTATAAATACAGCTGGAGCATTAGTCACCCCAAAAGTCATCACTAGAAATTCAAAATGACCATACCGAGTACGAAAAGAAGTTTTAGAAATATCACTCCCCTTCACCCTCAACTGATGATAAGCTGATCGCAAGTCTATCTTTGAAAACACTTTAGCACCCTGTAACTGATCAAACAGATCATCTATACGAGGTAAAGGATATTTGTTCTTAATTGTAGCTTTATTCAGTTTCCTATAGTCAATACACAAATGCATGGTAACATATTTCTTTTTCACAAATAAAACTGGCACACCCCATGGAGATACACTTGGCTGTATGAACCCTCTATCAAGTAAATCCTGTAACTGAATCTTGAGTTCTTTTAATTCAACAGGTGCCATTCTATACGATGCCATAGAAATAGGGGTTGTCCCCAGTGCTAATTCAATATTAAATTCAACTTCTCTCTCTGGCGGTAATCCAGGCAATTTGCTAGGAAACACTTCTGGAAAATCTCGTACTATAGGAACATCAACTAATTGTAAAGCCCCCTTCACAGTGTTAAGAACATATGCAATAAAACCCTCACAACCCTTACTCAATAATTTCCTTGCCTGAATAGCATAAATAATGCAACTAGGAACAATTTTCCTTTCCCCCACAAATTTAAATTCAGACTCACCAGGTAATTTAAAAATAACTTCCTTACGAAAACAATCCATGGATGCATGATATTTGGATAACCAATCAATTCCCAAAATTATGTTAAAATCAGAGATACCCAATGGAAGTAAGTCTATAATTGTATCTCTAACCCCCACAGTCAAAACACAATCACGAAAAACATATTCAACTACAATCATATCCCCCATAGGCATGGAAATACCCAACCCCACCTCTAAATGAGTACACAGTCTATTCAGATATATGAAAAATGCATATGAAACAAAAGAATGTGTGGAACCAGGATCAATCAAAACATAAGCACTTCTATCAGTAACAGAAAGTGTACCTGTCAACACATCTGGAGTAATCTGAGCTTCTTTCATCGTAAAGACTCATCCACCTAGCCTGGAACCACTAACTTGTCCTCTACCCACACTTTTCGCTCCACTGCCTGGAGGTAACACTCTGCTTGCTGCTTTACTCGGTGTTGTTGGAGTCTCTGCCAACTGTGGACAATTCTTCTTAACATGCCCCACTTGATGACAATGGTAGCATTCCACTCCCTTAAGCTTAGGACACTCAGATTTATAATGCCCTTCCTCTTTACAAAAGAAACATGTAACACCTCCTATTGGGGCCTCACCTCCCCCTAACTTTCTGGTTGAACCAAAAGATCCTCCACCCCTAGTATCTCTGCCCAATCTCCCCTGACCTCTACCACTATCTCCACCACCTCTCTGAAATTTATAAGGTTCCATCTTAACACTTCCGCCCTCACCTCCCTGAGAGTGAGATGATCCGAATCTACTCTTCTTAAAACTCTCTCTACTCTCCACCCCTTGGTTCATTTGCCTTTCTGCTATCGTGGCTTTGTTTACCAGAGAAGCATAATCTTCTAACTCATAAGTGGCCACTCTATTTTGAATAGTCCAAATCAGTCCATCTTGGAACTTACTACATTTATCTTCTTCATCCTGCACATACTTAGTAGCAAATCTAGACAAAGCAGTAAATTTAACATCATACTCCCTCATAGACATGTTCCCTTGGGTTAAATTTATAAACTCCCTCAGCTTCTCCCTCCTATAAACCTTAGGTAAATACTTAACATACAAAGCTTTAATAAATTCAGCCCAAGTAATAACATCAGTACCTTCCATCCTGGGCACCATATGGTTGCTGGCTTCCCATTAATATTTCGCCTCTCCTTTGAGCTTAAACACGGCTAGATTCACTTTTTGGTTATCTGGAACCTTCATAACTGTAAAGATAGTTTCTAGATCTCTGACCCACATCTCAGCTTCTGTAGGTTCAACTGACCCTGAATATTCTGGAGGATTCAACTTTAAAAACTTCTCATGCATAGAATCTTTCATTTCTTTCCTTGCCTCTTTCTCAATCCTGGCCACAGTCTTTGATTCTAGATATCTAGACTGTTGTTCTGCCATTTGCGCCATATTTCTTTCTTGTTGCTCTGCCATCCTCATCATTGCATGTGCCATTATTTGCATCTCTGTAGGCTATTCTTTCTCTCTAGCCCTTCCAGCAACACTTTGCTCTACTTCAGTATTCTCTGTACGAGAAGCTGCTCCCTCTTCTCTAGGTTGTCCATTCCCAGGTTCCATCTGAAATTATTTGTAATACAACAAAGTTCTAACAACCAATATAAATAGTTTATAATACTAAACTATCGGTTAGTACATAAACAATTCATAAACATCAATCAAGTCAATACTGTCATCTAACCGTTACACACGTCCAGAATTAATAACCACGCTCTGATACCACTAACTGTCACACCCCAAACCCAATATTTATACTAATCATTTGTTATTAGAATAATTGGATCATGATCTTGAGCCCATTGGAAATATAATTAATTTATCAATATTTTCTACACACTGTGTATAATGAACATAATATTATTATTATACCATAATGAAATCAATATCAGAGTCAGAATTAACCGGACATACAATACTATGATTAACTATGATAAAATTTCACAATCATCAACTCAATCCATACTAATGCAATATATACAATGTGTGAGTATATTAAAATCTTCAGTGTGACAACGATAAAATCCCCATTTTTAAACCCCATCTTTCTCTAACGGTGAAACTCTCAAGTTACCGGTCATATGGTATCCTAGCTGGCAGCGTACGAACCTGAAATTGTTAAAATATAAACCGTAAGCATTAAGCTTAGTGAGGTACTCCTTCCCTGCAACAGAATAACAATTCTATATCGAATATGTAGATATAAAATCCGAAAAATCATGCCCATTGGAAATAACAAATCATGGATCATAAGATCCAAATAATTCTGCCCATTGGCAATAACAAATCCTGGATCATAAGACCCAAGCAAATCCTGGATATTTTAATATCCAAACAAATCCTGAATACCGAAGTATTCAAACCAATCTTGGATCATAAGATCCAAACAAATCCTGGATATTTTAATATCCAAACAAATCCTGAATACCGAAGTATTCAAACCAATCCTGGATCATGAGACCCAAACAAGTCCTATATTTTTTTTTATATCCAAACAAATCCTGAATACCGAAGTATTCAAACCAATCCTGGATCATTAGACCCAAACAAATCCTGGATATTTTAATATCCAAACAAATCCTGAATACCGAAGTATTCAAACCAATCCTGGATCATGAGACCCAAACAAAACCTGGATATTTTAATATCCAAACAAATCCTGAATACCGAAGTATTCAAACAAATCCTGCTCTTAGAGCTATATTCATATTTATATATAAAACAAATTATAAGTACACTCACCTTGATAGTTTAACTGGCTTTTCCCTTGACTTTATCCAGTATTTGTTCAATCAAATCTTCTTCCCTTACTATCATTCTTACAATATTAGTATCATCATAAGAATATCAATAATCCAAAGAATAATTTAAACATAATTCAATCCATAAGCATCACATGATTGCATTCAAATCATTTATCACAAGTGAAGTTCCATCCAAATCCATGTTAATATATTTAACATATCCAAATCATAGACCAAATATAAATTCATTTATTCCTATTAATTCAATTCTTATCATATTAGTATTCCAATAAAAAAGACGGTACATCATTTCAAGTCTCCTAGAGCAAGATATGCCCATTTCTTTACCACATAACAAATCTGCCCTATAGGCTCTTTTATCGTTCATTCAAATTCCAGGAATTTTCATAATTTTTATTCATCATCAAATTATATGATATTTTACCCAACATCATTAAACATATTGAACAATACAAAATTAAAGTTTTATAATTTTTAAGGTTTGTTTGCTATGCCAAGCAAAACATCGAACACATGGCGGGCATACTTTCATGCTTAGGGCAGATTTCATACCCGAACTTCAAACTCTCACCAAAGACTCATTTCTTGGTATTTTCACATGATTTTTGGATATGTCATACATATATGAGTCCAGGTTAATCTCAAATTGTAATAAATCAATTCCAGTAAGTATAGAGAAATATATGGAAGTTTGAATAAACAAGCTTCCTAAACAAAACAATCTCAAGGGTTTACACATTCAAGTTTACTTCAACTTGTATCTATCCATAAGTACATATCAAGACATGAAATTTTAGTAAACAAATGATTATTTCAATCATTTAAATAATTAATACAAAAAAATAAACAAGATTTATGGATGGAAATACCTTAGGGGCTTTTACGTAATTTTTCTATGATTTTTTCTTCAATTTCTCCTCACACTTTCTTCCTAAACTTCAAAACTCTCTTTCTTTAAGCTTCAAGTCTCTCATGGCTGAGTTTAGATGAATAAGGAGGTAATTATAAGGGTTTGAAGTCGGCCAAAGCCACCACCCTTCCCAACCAATCAAAATATAACATGTGGCATTATATAAAACAAAATATCATTTAAGGTTAAATGACTACTTTACCCCCTGTTCGTAAAAAGACAATATCTTCCCACTCGGATGTCCGTTCGATGAACCGTTTGTTTTGTTATAAACCTAACTCATATCTAAAAATATCTAGTTTACACCTAAAGTTCATTGTTATGTCATAAAGGTCAAAACTAGCCTCCAACAGGAACATTCCTACCGAAAACTTTAAAATTTCACATTTGTAACTAATTCGATATTTCATGTTTTATGAAGGTAGGATTAAACTAAACATAATTACTTACATTATATATATACTAATAACATATTATTCATATCACATAAGCTAATCATGATTTATCATAATTATATTCGGGTTGTCACAGGGACGCCAAGCTTAGGAGTTCCTTTACTTGACGTGTTGCATCTGCTGTGGATGTTGTGGGACCTTGGTATTAGACGCCTCACATCTTTCGGTTCTTGTTACACATTTTAGCTATTTCGATCGGTCATGTCGCCCATTCTTACTCAGTGGTTATTATTAGGAAATTGTACTTTTATTTTATTTCCAACATTGGATTTACATTTTATTTATGGATGACTGTATTGGGATTCTTATCTTAAGTGTTTTTCCAGACACATTTATTTATTTCGTTAGATTTTCGTTCATTATTATCTATGTGAAAAATGTGAATATGATTTATTTAGTTTATATTAACTGCATGTTAATAACAAGAATTAAAATTTGGATATTGGGCCATTAAGGTTTTAGTAATTAATTAAATTTCGACAGTGAAACCATTAATGATTATGGTTAAATTTAATAATGGATTGATCACTAGGATTAGAATAGGCAGGGTGTCACAGATGGTATCAGAGCATCAGGTTCTAGTGTCCTTAGGATCTGTGCGGCTTATTGCATTTCAGTGTAGCGTTCTTTCATATAGAGCCCTATTATAGGATTGTTGTGTTTCTCTTCGTAAGCACCTTTTTGTTCTCCAGCTACTAAGTATAGTTCATGTGATTCATAGAGGAGTTCGGTTGGTCTTTGTACACCAAACAATATAAGACGACTAGCGGACCGCTAGTAGGGTTGCAGAGGAGAGGCTCGATAGATAGTGTCACTCCCCGCCTAATTCTGGCGTTACCCGCCACCAAAACTATGCCGGGCGTGAGTAAATAAATACCATTTTTAGCATGAGACAGATATGAGACATAAATAAACCATTCCATAAGATACATAATTTAATCAAACTCAAATGCTCTTAAACAACTAAGCAATAAAAGATCCATCACATGCTAACTCCAATAATCCATTCCCCAATAATGATTAAATAAAATCTGAAATAATCCCAAAATAAATCCTCCAAACAACTTTGGAACTGAATGGCCTAATAAAACTCAAATGAAGTCTCATAATTAAATACGACTGGAAAAGAAAGTCTAACTAAACTATGCCATAAAATGAATATCTCTAGTTGCACCTCCAAATGATAACTCCGATAAATTTATGAAGCTTCTCCAATTCTAATCCTGAAAAAAAGATTAGTCAACGCAAGGGATAGAGCCAAAGCCCCGAGCAAGAATACACATTACTCCCCTCAAATAGGATCCTTGAATTCAGAGAGTAGCATTATACACAATAAATATCACAATAAAATATTTTAAATTAAATGGACTAATTAAACGCGATAGATATAAATCACTAACTACCCGCAGAAATCCCCATTTATAAAGGTACACCAATATGATTTTAAATTCCCAAGTCCCACGATGTTAATATAATTAAATTAACCAACTTTTATTATAATTCTCACTTTTTTTTATTAAAGTTTCACACTTCCCCTTGTCAATCGTCCTCTGACCCGTTTAAACTGTCGGCCCCGACACATGACAAGGTTCCACGCACGACACGACATAAATCGCCCTCTGACCTGTTAAAACTGTCGGCCCCGACACATTATGTCGCCACAAATTTTTATACCCATTTTTTAATCTTAGGCATTAATTCTCAATTTTTCAATTTATAATCACCCCACCCTTTTAGTCGATGTGAGATCCTCAAAATACCCCTTAGTCCCATAACTAAGGGTCCCCAAGTTATTATTACGTCCTAACCTATGTGTATAAAGATTTTTTAACATAAATCACAACCTAGTCTCGTACCTAGACTAGTGTAACGACAATAAAGTGATAAAAATCATCCCACCCCCGACATGATAAAACCGTGATAATCTACCCTCGTTAGTCCCATACTTAGAAGGCGTAAATCATTAAAAGGCCTACCCACTAGTTCCATACCTAGAAAGCATCCTAAAATATAGGGAGAGAAATAATACCCAACAACCCGTCGTCACAAATATATTTAATAATACCAACAAGTCACACCAACAAGAATAATTAATCAACGTATAAAACTGCGCATGATAGTCCAATTCAATTAAATATTTAATTTAATTATCACAACGTCAACAATATACAAATAATCTCATTTAATTATTTTAAATTAAATATACCAAGTTTTCATCACATATATATCAAAAACCAAATTTTATTATCTCCACATGTATTACATGAGTTATACGCCTCCAACTTTATTTATTTTAAAACTAGGATTTTTCTACATGCAACCTACACCAATAAAACCCAAAATCACTCATGAATCCTACGTACCCAAAGGGTTATGAATAATATTCAGATTAAAAGATTTTATAAAAAATAGCCACATAGTTAGTGTCCACTTTTTCTAATTAAGTTACTAATTATTTTTAAGAAAACATGTAATTTAGTGTTTAGGCGACACTTAAAACGCATAATACCAAAGGAAAAGAATAGAGTATTCATGCCTGTAAAGATCGTGTTGAAAATCTGATTAGAAATCTGGATTCCTTACGAAAAGTTAACCACAGAGTGTTCTTGAACCAACTTGATTAAACCCCAATTAAGCCTCCCAAAACTTGTGACAAAAAGCTTGATAATGAAGAAGGTTGATGATTATGGGTGAGAGGAAAAATATTTGGAATTGTTCTCTGGTGAAAAACTGGAGAAAAAGTGATTATGAGAAGTCCCCCCACAGATTAACAAGGTTATATAGTGATTAGGAGTCCTAATCCTACACAAATACTAAAAACACCATACAACACACATTTTCTGGGAGGGTCGATCGATCTACCCCCAGTCATCGATCGATCGATCATGCATAAAATCTGACAGTGCGCCCAAAAAAAATTGTAAGGGACAAAAATTGTAAAATCAATATAAAATCCGTTTTAACTCTGATTTTAATTCCACTTGAAGTTTTATTCTTCTAAAATCATAACCAACATATTTAGCCAATAAAAATTATAAAATTTAAAAATTTATTTTGTTTCTCAAAAATTTCAATTAATTAATAAAATAGTTAATAAAAACACGGGGTGTTACATACTTCCCCACTAGCAAAGAATTTCGTCCTCGAAATTAGACGAACCATACACATAAACATGTAAATCTCGTAAAAAGAACATAAGGCTCATATATGCCTACCCGTAGAATGCTATAATTGGGCGCCCATACACCCAATCCTACGCGCACTTCCCCACGAACAAAAAAATAATATATATATTGCCTATATGCATACGCATAACTATGAAAATAACGGCGTACCACACGCTCTCACAAATCCCCCACTCGATCCGATAGCCGAAAGTTATCAAAATGCAAACGTCCTCAAATTAAATCTCAACAACAAAAATCGATACATACGATACTGTAATACCCCGTATTTTTATGCTATATTAATTTGGGAATTTATTAAATTTAATGTGAGTTAACTATTTAATAAAAATTCGGAAATTAATTATGTTATAATTATTAACGTGACGAGAGTTAGTAATTATGGGAAATTTTTTGAATATTACTAATGAGCAAAGTAATATGTAATATTGGTTATATTGAATGTCAAGAGTGAATAAAATGACAATTTTGGAAATTTGAGTCGGGACGGGCCCGTGTCGCGTCGGGACTAAATATTGATAAATAAAAGTGAATATTTTATAAGTTGTTCGTATGGTCGTTTTGAGTGTGCCAACGCGTCCGAAAGGGTTGAGATAGTCAGAAAAGTATACCCGGGGGTTTAGTTTGGGTCTCGGTGCGTTTTTAGGCCTAATTAGTACCCCGGGAGGGCGTTTTGGACATTTCGCAATTATGGGTAATTAAACCCACGAAATTCTAAGGGTTATATAAGATGTCTAAGGTTGTCTTATAGGGTTAGAACAACCAAAGACAAGTGACGGCCATAGGAGAGGGAAGGAGAGAGCTTCCAAGGCAATCCAAGGCCCAAAATCCATCCGTTTGCACCGCCACCACCACCAACGCGTAGATCGCGCGACGGGGAACGCAACCACACCAAAATCATCCGCAAACCAGAACGTCAAAAATCCTAGGCAAGTGTTTATCTTGATTATTTCATTGGTGCATCCTTCATATTAGTTTAGGAGTAATTAGAATGAGTTTTTATGGAAGAAACCTAAGATATGAGTTAGGAAATTGCATGTAATGATGGATATATTGATAATCCTGGAAACCCTTGCCATGTAGAGGAATTACCCACGAAATTATGATGTTTAAAAGAAGATATTTTCTGGAAATACTTGTTAGAACCATGTTTAAGAGAATTCAAGGGTTCTTGATAATTATAATAATTTTTGGGCTATTAATCCATGTTTAGTGATAGAAATCCACATGCTTTACGTTGGAAATACCTAGTATGATGATATTATGTTAGTAGTATGAATATTTGGACGTTTGGGAATGAAAAACTTGAATTTTAATGAAGATATGTGTTAGAACCCTTAACTGTAAAACTCGCAATACCTGCTTGATCGATCGATCGAGCCCAGAGCTTCGATCGATCGACCCCTCCTGGCAGACTCCTATTTCCCTTTCTAAATTAGTTAAGTTCAATTTATTGTGAAATAATTCTTGGGCATCCTTAATAAAATGTTTTGGGAGATAGGAAAGACCAGTAGGACATGTGAATAAATTTTGGGACCCTTGATGTCGGGCAAAGATTGTATTTTGGGATAATTACATAAGGGTCGGTAAATTTATGATTTAAAGAAAGAGACACGTAAGAGAGTTACTTTGGGACAAATGTGTATACCTACTAAATTTTATAATTTGGAGAATAAATCCATGAGAGTTATGTGGTAAGTTGGAATAATACCGAATTAAGGTTAGAGACGAACCCTTATACGCGATACTAATAATATGATAATATGGATAAAAGTCGTAACTGTGGGATTTGAGAATATACCCATTATTGACATGGTAATATTAGTATAGTTATATGATTGTGTATGCATATACTATCTATGTGTGAAAATCATGCCCACGCTACTTGCTATCCCTGAGGTTTCCGCGCTGGGACAGTCTTATCTCGATGGGACCTTTATGGGGGATATTGACTTGTACCCTAGAAGATAGATATCCTTGGTACAGGTATGTGCTTCCCTCTTAGAGACTTGGAATCTATGCTTCGCCTCATATTGTTTGTGTATAGATATCCTTGGTACAGGCTATCGCAGTGATAGTTCGGATGGTCCTAAGAGACGCAGACTTATGCCATCCTCTTAGAGACTTCCGAATTTGTATTTCCCTTAGTACGAGTGATACGGGGATTGGATAGTAGAGTATGCCCGCACCATAGTTTTTATTTGGGGTGCTGTTATGATATATATATATTTTACGAGTAGTTAATATATATATGAAATTCTGAAATCTGAAACTGCCTACTGTGATTTGATATGTAGGATATGGTTGATGACTCAAATTTTAAATACTTGTTTTGAGAAAGTATAATATAACCCGAAACTCGTAAGATCCATATCTCGATAAGAACGCAGTCCTCGAGACATCCTCCTCCCTGATACGCAACTGATGGTATCCCGATCTCAAGTCAATCTTCGAGAAGAAAGAAGCTCCTCTCAACTGGTCGAATAAGTCATCAATTCGAGGCAACGGATACTTATTCCGTATCGTGACCTTATTCAACTCTCGGTAGTCCACACACAATCTCAGTGAACCGTCCCTCTTCTTCACAAACAAAACCGGAGCGCCCCAAGGTGAGGTACTCCTGCGAATAAAGCCCTGCCCTAACAGCTGCTCTATCTGATCCCGTAGCTCTCGCATCTCAGCTGGAGCCATACGGTACGGTGCACGTGCTATAGGTCTCGTACCCGGTAGCAAGTCTATAACGAAGTCTATCTCTCGACTAGGTGGTAAGCCTGGTATCTCCTGAAACACATCCGAATACTCCCTGACAACCGGGATCGAATCTAAAGGAATAACAACCTCCTTAGAGGTATCCTCCTCTATATAATACAGATGAGCGGTCGATCCTCCCTCTGGGCGAGGCATCGCCACTATAAACATCTCTTGCCCCGGAATGGCAAAAACAATGCTCCCGCTGAAGCAATCAATCATGGCCCTATATGCTACGAGCCAATCCATACCGATGATCACATCGTGAACATGCATGTCTAACACTAACATGTCTGCAGGCAATACCAAACCACCAACCTCTACTCCCACTCCCCGACATATAAAGAAAATAAGTGACCCACTCCCCAATGGTGAGTCGACACACGTCACTGTGCTCTCCGCCGTAGCTAACAATCCTAAAGCTTTCGCGAAGTGTGTAGCAATAAAACAATGTGTAGCACCCGTATCAAATAACACCCGACCCATAGTGCCATGGATAGGAAACGTACCCTCGATCGCGGGCGGTGCCTGTGGAACTGCATCCCGGTGGACGTTGTAGACACGTCCATACTGTAACTGCCCTTACTGAGCTGGGACTGCTGGAATGGGTGGCAATGCTGCCATCTGTGGCGATGCGGGAAGAGCTACGGGAAACATCGGCCTCTGTGGCTCCTGGCGAGCACCCTGCTGTTGCTGCTGTGGGGCCCTGCCCCTATCAGGACAATCCTGCTTCTTATGGCCAGTCTTGCCACAAGTAAAGCACTTCCCTGGGAAGTTCCCTCCCCTCTGCCCCTGCTGTCCCCGGCCCTGGTGGCCGTTACCATTCCTCCCTTGGCCCTGCTGGCCTTGGTGAAACTGCTGCCCATTCTGTCCCTGCTGGCCCTGATGGTCGTTTGGACCCTGATGGCCCTGACGGAATCCTCCCTGTCCCTGCCTGTAGTTCCCTAACCGGAACCTCTTATTATCCCCCTGCTGGGTACCCTGCTCATTTTGTCTCTGCCCCTGACCAGATTGTGCCCCGCTGGCACCATGTCCTCCAGTCCTGCCCTGATGGCTAGACTCCCCCGACCGCTTGCCCTCGGCCATATGAAAACGGTGGTCCTGGCAGTGTAGTAATGCAGCGTTAACCACATCAGAATAAGTGGCCAATGATAGGTTCCCTAGCAGATGCTGACGGATCCTCCAATTCAACCCATCTGTGAACTTCTCAATCTTCTTCTTCTCTGTTGGAATCTCGTCTGGAACGATATTCAACAGGTTAGTAAACTCGGCCTCATACTCGGCCACTGTCTTACCTTCCTGCTTCAAACTCATCAGCTTCCTCCTCATCTCTGTATGAACTGCGGACGGAAAGTACTTGCGGTCGAACCGCACCCAGAACTCCTGAATCGTGAGGGTATCCCTCTCCTCCGCGGTGGTAATGGACTCCCACCACTGCAGCGCAGATCCAACTAGCTTGAAAGTAGCTAGCACCTGCTTCTGAACATCTGTGCACTCATGCATCCTCAAATGCCTCTGTATGTCCTTCCTCCATTGGCTCGATACTACTACATCAGAGCTACCTGCAAACTCTGGCGGATGCGCTTTCTGAAAAGCGTCTCGTACACGCTCCCAAGCAGACGGGAATGCATTAACCTGTGCTGGCGTGGCAACCGGCGCCTGTGGCGGTGCCTGCTGAATCACGGCAATCGCGGCATTTACCGCTTGAGCTACTATAGCAGCAACCTCAGCGGCATTTAACATGCCCTGAACTGGAGCGGGCTGTGGTTCGGGCGTAGCATTCCTGGGAACTCATCGTGCACGTCGTGGAGGCATCTGAAATAAGAACAAAGTTTATAAGTTCACGGTTTATAAACTTAATATAGCTGAAGAACGAAGCATACACAAAAAGAGTACAACAGTCCTAAAATATAGGGCTTTATATCAAAGAAACGTCGCGGAAACATAATAGCCGTACAGATTCTAAAGGACACTAGAACCTGATGCTCTGATACCACCTGTGACACCCCGACTAATTAAATACCGGGTAGCTACTCCTTTATTAAATTAATTCAAAATGCCAAGTTGGCTCAGTTAATAGCATCACTGTCGAAAACATTTTAATATTACTAACCACCTAGTATTTAAAAAGCAAGTTGCCAAATTTTAATTTAAGTCTGATTAACATGCAACAAGAGTAATGAAGAAGTAAATAACACCATTCACCATACTGAAGTAAAACGAATAACCATCACATAACAGTAATTAAAGTCTGGAGGAAAAACTCCTCACTACAATCCCATAACTGAAATGAATAACTAAATACTGAAACCATAAATGCTAAAGTCTGAAAAACTGAAATATAAAAGATGTCTCTAAATAGAAATGGGCAACATGCCCTACAACTGATAGATAGTGACTCTGGAATCCAAAAGATAGAAGCGTCTATAAGCAAATCCCTGTAGCTTCCACAAACAGCTACAGCTCGTCACCTGAATGAGAATCCTATGCTTGGTGTCCCTGTGGCTGGGCACCTAAAATGGTTTTACAAAGAAAAAGAGATTTGAAAAGCAAACGGGTCAGAGCCCGAATGTGGAGTTATATTTTAAAAACCTGCAAGTGCTTTAAAAACATTTAAAACAATAAATGCAAAGTACATGTTAGGACGTGCACTCACATTATATTCTCACCTCTCGTCTAACTGTGCACTCCTAACGCAAGTACCCATCTATAACTACCCATACTTCTAGCTAAGTGACAACATATCTAGCTAGACTGCCAAAGGTCCTGCCCATACTACTTGGTTCCATTTACATAATAACGCTCGTAATTAAATAGGGGTTTAACGTCAACTCAGATACTCAATATGCAATATTTATAACTATCAGTTAACTCGTTATATATCTCGAAACAATACCGTAATACATTTACAACATTAACATGAGGATTCCCATTAATTAAATGTATATTATTCACATCATAAATATACAATACAAGCACCCCGCAATCTAAGCTATGGTGCACACATACTCTGCTATCCATCCCGGTACATCACGTACATAAGGATCACATATTCCGAATCTCTCAGGAATAGTTCAGATAACACAAATCACAAATAGTGGAGGCGAACACAGTCACCATCACATGGGTCACGCACATACCTACGCTCCCATGATCATGCAGACTTATTAATATCACAATAAGTCCTTCTATGACCTATGTTCATCAAGGTACCAGTCTATATCCCCCCCGTAGGCACACAAGGATTAGAGGGTCCTAAGCGAACGTAACCTCCCGTGATAGCAAGTATGGTAGGTATGTCATACACACAATCCATATAACAATACTAAGTAAACACACATCTTAGTAATACCGTATTTTAATCGTAGTACATATTGCACTCTCGCACTAACTATAATTATCACAATTCGTACTATTCCGGTTTGTAATTATACGCGCTATAATTCATCCTCACATCGTAGTAGACACTCACGTCTCAACCCAAATGGTTTATTGGATATAACTCTCGTATATAATTTACTCCTCTCAATAACCCAAAAGTCCCAAATCTATCCTTACATCATCAAAGAATGTTAACTCTACCCTCGAACCAGTTTCCGGGACTCCAAAAATCAAAACAGTCCAAAAAGGACCAAACTGTCAACTCGTTAGAAGTCTCGTTCGAACGAGACTTCGAACGAGTTTGGACTGTCAGGTCGTTAGAAGTCTCGTTCGAACGAGGTTGTTCGAACGAGATCCAGTTCGTTCGAACGAACTGTCCCTTCTAACGATATCTCGTTCGAACGAGATATCGAACGAAATCCCCACTCGTTAGCAACGACTGGTCAACTCGTTAGAAGCTCGTTCGAACGAGTTCGTTCGAACGACCTGGGGGCTGCTTCTAACGAGCTACCAGTTTCGGCCCAGAATTTCCCCAATTCGTTTTTCATCCATTTTTACTCCTCAATCCTCTTCTAAAATTCGTTCCAACAATATATAGAGTTCTCTAATCATCCTCAAACATGCTAAGGTGCTATACTAACATCATTAAAGGGGTTTAATACCTTCTAAACATCATTAAATCACAATTTTCTACATCAATTCCCAATTTTCTTCAAGAACATAAACCCTAGGTTCTTCTCATCAATATTTCCCAGATTTTAATCCGTTTATACATCACATAGATATGAAATCTCTGAATTAAATCTTCAAACAATGTTTCTACATGCAAACCTATCCCAAAATTAAACAACAATCTTCCAATTTCATGGGTTTTCTTTTAACTCTTATATAGGCTTGATTAACAATATTTCTAACATGGAAAAAGCATTCACTGCATAAGGAATGTAATTTAAATCACTTGCCTTGGTTTGATTCCGGATTTGGTGTTGATTTGCTGAAGAATTTCTGCAGATTTTTCCTTTCTCCAAGCTCTCCTCCAATGGTGGCTTAAGGTGGCTAGGGTTTTGATTTGGGGAATATTGTAAACCTAATATTAGCCTCCGTAGCTTAAAGGGTTAATATGGGTTGATCATGGGCTTAGTGGGTCTATATCCACATCAGATTTACATCTCTAATTTTCGTCACTTTTAATTCCTCAAAATGTAAAATTACCAAAATACCCTTTAAGTTACCGGTATGGCCTAAAAATACCCCGGGACCCAACTATACCCCCGACTAGTGTTTTCTGACTATCTCGACCCTTCCGAACGCGTTGGCGCACTCAAAACGACCATACGGATTATAGATTTTATATTCACTTTTATTATCAAAATATTATATCGTGACGCGGCGGTCCCACGCGTCTCAACAAAATTTCCAAATTGCCGTATATAAATCTCACGACAAATTTTATAATACCAAATACATATATAATCATATATGCACATAATCAAATACCAATTCTCATCACATTAGTATTTATAACCCGGATTAATTTCCAATTAATACACAATTTAATTAATTAATCCCAAAAATAAATATAGCCAAAAGTACGGGGTATTACATACTTCCCCCCTAATAACTGAATTTCGTCCCGAAATTCGAAACTAGAAAGTACCTGCTAAAAACAGTTCTGGATAATGCTCGCGCATCTCATCCTCGCGCTCCCATGTGGACTCCTCGACATTGTGATGTTGCCACTGAACACGCACTAACGGGACTATCTTTGACCGCAGTTTCCTCTCGCTTCGGTCCAAAATCGCTATTGGTCCCTCCTCGTAGGAGCTATCCGGCTGGAGATCGATGTCCTCCACAGCAATGTGAGAATGGGCCAAATTATCTCTAAGGTATTTCCTCAGCGAGGAAATATGGAACACGTCGTGAATCCGATGCAAGTGCTCTGGTAGTCCAAGTCTATACGCAACAGGTCCGATCCGCTCAATAATAGGAAACGGCCCCACGTACCTCGGTGCCAACTTCCCTTTCTTCCCGAAACGCATAATCCCCTTCATCGGAGATACCCTGAGCAAAACCTGGTCCCCCACTTGGAACTCCCTGAAAAACCTCTTCGCATCAGCATAACTCTTCTGCCTGTCTTGAGCTACTCGAATGCGACTCCGAATCAACTCAATCCTTGCCGAAGTATCCTGAATCACTTCCGGCCCAAGTAGTTTGTTGTCCCCCACTTCCAACCAACATGCTGGGGAGCGACAAGGCCTACCGTACAACGCCTCAAACGGAGCCATGCCAATAGTGAACTGATAGGAGTTGTTGTAAGCAAACTCCACCAGTGGAAGGTACTGCTCCCATCCACCCCCGAAGTCAATAATGCACATGCGTAGCATGTCTTCCAACATCTAATTGGTGCGCTCTGTCTGCCCATCAGTCTGCGGATGATAAGCCGTACTCAACCGCAATTCTGTGCCCATGGCCTCCTGGAAACTCTCCCAAAACCTCGAAACAAATATCTTGTCTCTGTCAGACACGATATTTAGGGGCACACCGTGAAGTCTCACAATCTCTGAAATAAAGAGCTGGGCGTACTGTCCCGTAGTGTAGTCAGTCCTTACGGGTAAGAAGTGAGCGACCTTGGACAACCTGTCCACAATTTCCCAAACGGAGTCGTGACCCCTCTGCGACGTAGGCAACCCCGTGATAAAGTCCATGGATATGCTCTCCCACATCCACATCGGGACCTCCAACGGCTGTAGCAATCCTGCCGGTCTCTGATGATCCACTTTTACGAGCTGACAAGTGGCGCATTTCGAGACAAACTCAGCGATATCTCTCTTCATACCGCTCCACCAATACTGCTGTCTCATGTCCTGGTACATTTTGTCCCCTCTGGGATGTACTGCGAACCGTGAGCCGTGCGACTCCGCCATCACATCGTGCCGCAATTCTTCCCCATCCGGAACTACCAATCTCCCATTGAAGCGCAATCCCCCATCTGAGCTAACGGTATAGGACTCGGCTCCCTCTGCAAGTAATCGAACTATCTTCTCCTGACAGAACGAGTCATTAGCCTGTGCCCGTACTACCCTCGTGATAATCTGCGGTGTAACGGTCATCACAGACATGAAAGATCGGGCCACTGCATCCTGGTGTCCCAATTCCTTCCACTTTGCTTTCCACACCTCTGCCACCTCATCGGCTGGCCTACGGCTCAACGCGTCTGCTACCACGTTAGCCTTACCCGGGTGGTACTGGATGTCGAACTGGTAGTCTTTCACAAACTCAAGCCACCTACGCTGTCGCATGTTCAACTCCTTCTGCGTGAACAGATACTGTAGTGACTTGTGATCCGTGAACAGCTGAAACTTCTCCCCCAAAAGATAGTGCCTCTAAATCCGTAAGGCAAATACCACTGCCGCCAACTCCAAATCATGCGTAGGGTAATTCTTCTCATGAGGCTTAAGCTTACGGGAAGCATAAGCTATGGCCTGTCTCTCCTGCTGCAATACACCTCCAAGTCCTTGCAAAGACGCATCGGTGTAAACCAAATACTCAACTCCCGGTCTCGGCAATGCTAACACCGGTGCTGAGGTCAATTTGTCCTTCAATTCATCGAATGCCAACTGACAGGCATCACTCCAGATGTACGGCACACCCTTACGAGTAAGATGTGTGAAAGGACCTGCTATCTCCGAGAAACCCCGAATAAACCTCCTGTAGTATCCTGCTAGACCCAAGAAACTACGAATCTCCGTTGGTGTCATGGGCTGTCTCCACTCCCTCACCGCTGATACCTTCCCCGGATCAACAGATATCCCTTGGTCTGAAATAATGTGACCCAAGAACTGGACTTCTTTTAGCCAAAACCCGCACTTCTCATATTTTGCATACAACTCGTTCTAACGGAGTGTATGCAAAACCTGACTCAAATGCTCGGCGTGCTCCTCCTCTGTCTGAAAGTAAACCAGAATGTCATCAATGAAGACAATGACAAACTGATCTAGGAAATCCCTGAACACTCTGTTCATCAAGTCCGTAAACACTGCTGGAGCGTTGGTCAAGCCGAAAGGCATAACCCGAAACTCGTAAGATCCATATCTCGATAAGAACGCAGTCCTCAAGACATCCTCCTCCCTGATACGCAACTGATGGTATCCCGATCTCAAGTCAATCTTCGAGAAGAAAGAAGCTCCTCTTAACTGGTCGAATAAGTCATCGATTCGAGGCAACGGATACTTATTCCGTATCGTGACCTTATTCAACTCTCGGTAGTCCACACACAATCTCAGTGAACCGTCCCTCTTCTTCACAAACAAAACCGGAGAGCCCCAAGGTGAGGTACTCATGCGAATAAAGCCCTGCCCTAACAGCTGCTATATCTGATCCCGTAGCTCTCGCATCTCAGCAGGAGCCATACGGTACGGTGCACGTGCTATAGGTCTCGTACCCGGTAGCAAGTCTATAACGAAGTCTATCTCTCGACTGGGTGGTAAGCCTGGTATCTCCTGAAACACATCCGAATACTCCCTGACAACCGGGATCGAATCTAAAGGAATAACAACCTCCTTAGAGGTATCCTCCTCTATATAATACAGATGAGCGGTCGATCCTCCCTCTGGGCGAGGCATCGCCACTATAAACATCTCTTGCCCCGGAATGGCAAAAACAATGCTCCCGCTGAAGCAATCAATCATGGCCCTATATGCTACGAGCCAATCCATACCGATGATCAAATCGTGAACATGCATGTCTAACACTAACATGTCTACAGGCAATACCAAACCACCAACCTCTACTCCCACTCCCCGACATATAAAGAAAATAAGTGACCCACTCCCCAATGGTGAGTCGACACACGTCACTGTGCTCTCCGCCGTAGCTAACAATCCTAAATCTTTCGCGAAGTGTGTAGCAATAAAACAATGTGTAGCACCCGTATCAAATAACACCCGACCCATAGTGCCATCGATAGGAAACGTACCCTCGATCGCGGGCGGTGCCTGTGGAATGCAGCCTGGTGGACGTTGTAGACACGTCCATACTGTAACTGCCCCTGCTGAGCTGGGACTGCTGGAATGGGTGGCAATGCTGCCATCTGTGGCGGTGCGGGAAGAGCTGCGGGAAACATCGGCCTCTGTGGCTCCTGGCGAGCACCCTGCTGCTGCTGCTGTGGGGCCCTGCCCCTATCAGGACAATCCTGCTTCTTATGGCCAGTCTTGCCACAAGTAAAGCACTTCCCTGGGAAGTTCCCTCCCCTCTTCCCCTGCTGTCCCCGACCCTGGTGGCCGTTACCATTCCTCCCTTGGCCCTGCTGGCCCTGGTGAAACTGCTGCCCATTCTGTCCCTGCTGGCCCTGATGGCCGTTTGGACCCTGATGGCCCTGACGGAATCCTCCCTGTCCCTGCCTGTAGTTCCCTGACCGGAACCTCTTATTATCCCCCTGATGGGTACCCTGCTCATTCTGTCTCTGCCCCTGACCAGATTGTGCCCCGCTGGCACCATGTCCTCCAGTCCTGCCCTGATGGCTAGACTCCCCCGACCGCTTGCCCTCGGCCATATGAAAACGGTGGTCCTGGCAGTGTAGTAATGCAGCGTTAACCACATCATAATAAGTGGCCAACGATAGGTTCCCTAGCAGATGCTGACGGATCCTCCAATTCAACCCATCTGAGAACTTCTCAATCTTCTTCTTCTCTGTTGGAATCTCGTCTGGAACGATATTCAACAGGTTAGTAAACTCGGCCTCATACTCGGCCACTGTCTTACCTTCCTGCTTCAAACTCATCAGCTTCCTCCTCATCTCTGTATGAACTACGGACGGAAGTACTTGCGGTCGAACCGCACCCAGAACTCCTGAATCGTGAGGGTATCCCTCTCCTCCGCGGTGGTAATGGACTCCCACCACTGCAGCGCAGATCCAACTAGCTTGAAAGTAGCTAGCACCTGCTTCTGAACATCTGTGCACTCATGCATCCTCAAATGCCTCTGTATGTCCTTCCTCCATTGGCTCGATACTACTACATCAGAGCTACCTGCAAACTCTGGCGGATGCGCTTTCTGAAAAGCATCTCGTACACGCTCCCAAGCAGACGGGAATGCATTAACCTGTGCTGGCGCGGCAACCGGCGCCTGTGGCGGTGCCTGCTGAATCACGGCAATCGCAGCATTTACCGCTTGAGCTACTATAGCAGCAACCTCAGCGGCATTTAACATGCCCTGAACTGGAGCGGGCTGTGGTTCGGGCGTAGCATTCCTGGGAACTCATCGTGCACGTCGTGGAGGCATCTGAAATAAGAACAAAGTTTATAAGTTCACGGTTTATAAACTTAATATAGCTGAAGAACGAAGCATACACAAAAAGAGTACAACAGTCCTAAAATATAGGGCTCTATATCAAAGAAACGTCGCGGAAACATAATAGCCGTACAGATCCTAAAGGACACTAGAACCTGATGCTCTGATACCACCTGTGACACCCCGACTAATTAAATACCGGGTAGCTACTCCTTTATTAAATTAATTCAAAATGTCAAGTTGGCTCAGTTAATAGCATCACTGTCGAAAACATTTTAATATTACTAACCACCTAGTATTTAAAAAGCAAGTTGCCAAATTTTAATTTAAGTCTGATTAACATGCAATAAGAGTAATGAAGAAGTAAATAACACCATTCACCATACTGAAGTAAAACGAATAACCATCACATAACAGTAATTAAAGTCTGGAGGAAAAACTCCTCACTACAATCCCATAACTGAAATGAATAACTAAATACTGAAACCATAAATGCTAAAGTCTGAAAAACTGAAATATAAAAGATGTCTCTAAATAGAAATGGGCAACATGCCCTACAACTGATAGATAGTGACTCTGGAATCCAAAAGATAGAAGCGTCTATAAGCAAATCCCTGTAGCTTCCACAAACAGCTACAGCTCGTCACCTGAATGAGAATCCTATGCTTGGTGTCCCTGTGGCTGGGCACCTAAAATGGTTTTACAAAGAAAAAGAGATTTGAAAAGCAAACGGGTCAGAGCCCGAATGTGGAGTTATATTTTAAAAACCTGCAAGTGCTTTAAAAACATTTAAAACAATAAATGCAAAGTACATGTTAGGACGTGCACTCACATTATATTCTCACCTCTCGTCTAACTGTGCACTCCTAACGCAAGTACCCATCTATAACTACCCATACTTCTAGCTAAGTGACAACATATCTAGCTAGACTGCCAAAGGTCCTGCCCATACTACTTGGTTCCATTTACATAATAACGCTCGTAATTAAATAGGGGTTTAACGTCAACTCAGATACTCAATATGCAATATTTATAACTATCAGTTAACTCGTTATATATCTCGAAACAATACCGTAATACATTTACAACATTAACATGAGGATTCCCATTAATTAAATGTATATTACTCACATCATAAATATACAATACAAGCACCCCGCAATCTAAGCTATGGTGCACACATACTCTGCTATCCATCCCGGTACATCACGTACATAAGGATCACATATTCCGAATCTCTCAGGAATAGTTCAGATAACACAAATCACAAATAGTGGAGGCGAACACAGTCACCATCACATGGGTCACGCACATACCTACGCTCCCATGATCATGCAGACTTATTAATATCACAATAAGTCCTTCTATGACCTATGTTCATCAAGGTACCAGTCTATATCCCCCCCGTAGGCACACAAGGATTAGAGGGTCCTAAGCGAACGTAACCTCCCGTGATAGCAAGTATGGTAGGTATGTCATACACACAATCCATATAACAATACTAAGTAAACACACATCTTAGTAATACCGTATTTTAATCGTAGTACATATTGCACTCTCGCACTAACTATAATTATCACAATTCGTACTATTCCGATTTGTAATTATACGCGCTATAATTCATCCTCACATCGTAGTAGACACTCACGTCTCAACCCAAATGGTTTATTGGATATAACTCTCGTATATAATTTACTCCTCTCAATAACCCAAAAGTCTCAAATCTATCCTTACATCATCAAAGAATGTTAACTCTACCCTCGAACCAGTTTCCGGGACTCCAAAAATCAAAACAGTCCAAAAAGGACCAAACTGTCAACTCGTTAGAAGTCTCGTTCGAACGAGACTTCGAACGAGTTTGGACTGTCAGGTCGTTAGAAGTCTCGTTCGAACGAGGCTGTTCGAACGAGATCCAGTTCGTTCGAACGAACTGTCCCTTCTAACGATATCTCGTTCGAACGAGATATCGAACGAAATCCCCACTCGTTAGCAACGACTGGTCAACTCGTTAGAAGCTCGTTCGAACGAGTTCGTTCGAACGACCTGGGGGCTGCTTCTAACGAGCTACCAGTTTCGGCCCAGAATTTCCCCAATTCGTTTTTCATCCATTTTTACTCCTCAATCCTCTTCTAAAATTCGTTCCAACAATATATAGAGTTCTCTAATCATCCTCAAACATGCTAAGGTGCTATACTAACATCATTAAAGGGGTTTAATACCTTCTAAACATCATTAAATCACAATTTTCTACATCAATTCCCAATTTTCTTCAAGAACATAAACCCTAGGTTCTTCTCATCAATATTTCCCAGATTTTAATCCGTTTATACATCACATAGATATGAAATCTCTTAATTAAATCTTCAAACAATGTTTCTACATGCAAACCTATCCCAAAATTAAACAACAATCTTCCAATTTCATGGGTTTTCTTTTAACTCTTATATAAGCTTGATTAACAATATTTCTAACATGGAAAAAGCATTCACTGCATAAGGAATGTAATTTAAATCACTTGCCTTGGTTTGATTCCGGATTTGGTGTTGATTTGCTGAAGAATTTCTGCAGATTTTTCCTTTCTCCAAGCTCTCCTCCAATGGTGGCTTAAGGTGGCTAGGGTTTTGATTTGGGGAATATTGTAAACCTAATATTAGCCTCCGTAGCTTAAAGGGTTAATATGGGTTGATCATGGGCTTAGTGGGTCTATATCCACATCAGATTTACATCTCTAATTTTCGTCACTTTTAATTCCTCAAAATGTAAAATTACCAAAATACCCTTTAAGTTACCGGTATGGCCTAAAAATACCCCGGGACCCAACTATACCCCCGACTAGTGTTTTCTGACTATCTCGACCCTTCCGAACGCGTTGGCGCACTCAAAACGACCATACGGATTATAGATTTTAAATTCACTTTTATTATCAAAATATTATATCGTGACGCGGCGGTCCCACGCGTCTCAACAAAATTTCCAAATTGCCGTATATAAATCTCACGAAAAATTTTATAATACCAAATACATATATAATCATATATGCACATAATCAAATACCAATTCGCATCACATTAGTATTTATAACCCGGATTAATTTCCAATTAATACACAATTTAATTAATTAATCCCAAAAATAAATATAGCCAAAAGTACGGGGTATTACAAGAGGGTCGCACTAATATGTTGTTGCATTGGCCTGTATCAATTTAAATACTTGCTAAACAATTTTTAAATCATATACACTATCGGGCTCTGACCCGTTTCTCTCTCTCTCTCTCTCTCTTGTATATATATATATGTACTACAGGTGCCCAGCCACAGGGGCGTCTTGCTTAGGATCCCTTGGAAGGAACGTGTTGCAGCTTAGGTGGGAGTTGCAGGCCACTTGCTTAGACGATTTTATTTACTTGATTCCACTTCTATCATTCTCCTCATGGGGCATGTGTAGCCCTTTCCAATATTTATCTGTTTTGTTGGGACAGTTGTATTTCAGTTATTTCTACTACTGTTACTTTGGGATTTATTCAGCATGTATGTTTTACATTAAGTTTTAAATGTTGGGATTTTGGATGTTGAATGTTTAAAGTAATTAGATTATGTTCCAGGATAATTGTTGTATGATTCTTACTTATTGAAAATGTTGTTACTAATTAAATAAATAATTTTCCTTTAACAAATAAAATTGGTCAGAAATGTTGAAAAATGGTTTTTACACTTAGCTTAATTAAGTAGGGTGTTAATTTGGAAAATTTTATTTTCACGACAGTGATGCTAATAATGAACCAACTGTTCACCTTGATTTTAATTTAATAAAGGAGTGATCGCCCGGTATTTAATTAGGCGGGGTGTCACAGGTGGCATCAGAGCATCAGGTTCTAGTGTCCATAGGATCTGTACGGCTTATTTCGTTTTCAGCTTAACGTTTTTGCTATAGAGCCCTATTATAGGATGGTTGTATTCTTGCTTTCAAGTTTACGTCTTCAGCTATTTGAGATTTGTTAATGACTGTAGACTAATAAACTTCTTCACGTTTCAGATGCCTCCGAGACGTCCACCGAAGGATAGGCTTACCCAGGCCAAGCAGCCAGCAGCTCCGGCACAAGGCACTGTGAATGCTAATGAAGTAGCCGTCATTGTTGCTCAGGCGGTGAATGCCGCGCTAGCGGTGGTTCAGCAGGCTCCACCCCAGATTCAGGCAGTGGCGCCAGTACCAGCACAGCTTCCATCTGCATGGGAGAGGGTTAGGGATGCTTTTTAGAAGGCGCATCCCCCTGAGTTATCTGGTAGCTCAGATATCGTCACAGTCATCCAATGGAAGAAAGACATCCAGCGGCATCTTCGTATGTATGAGTGCACCGACATGCAAAAACATTTGTTGGCTTCCTTTAAGTTGGTGGGGCCCGCTTTGCAGTGGTGGGAGTCCACTACCACCTTGGAGGATAGGGACACGATCCCTATTCAGTTGTTCTGGGAGCGGTTTGACCGCAAGTATTTTCCACCCGCCGTGCAGACTGAGATGAGGCAGAAATTACTAAATTTGAAATAGGAGAATTCTACCGTAGCTGAGTATGAGGAGGATTTCACGAGACTTCTCACCATCGTTCCAGATGAGGCACCCACTGAGGGCAAGAAGAATATGTTGTTCGTGGACGGGTTAGCTTGGAGGATCTGTCAGCATCTTATAGGGAATCTATCTCTGAGTACTTTTATTGATGTACTCAATGTTGCGTTACTACATTTCCAGGATCACCGCTTCCATCTGCAGGGAAGCAAGAGAGCAGGAGAGTCCAGCCAGCAGGGCAGGACCGGGGGTAATAGTGCTAATGGGGCACCATCTCATGGACAGACTCGTCAACACGAGCAGAGCTCCCATCATGGGGACCCTGCTAAGAGATTCCATTCAGGTGATTCCAGGCAGGGATTTGGGGGTTATAGGCAGGGTCAGCAGGGCCAGCCTAATCATCAGGGCCAGCAAGGCCAACACCGACAGCAGGGTCAGCAGCAGGGCCAACAGCGTGTTCATCAGGGCCAGTGGCAGGGAGGTAACGGCCAGTAGGGCCGTGGTCAACAGGGTCAGAGGGGAGGCAACTTCAAAGGCCGATGTTTTGGGTGTGGTAGACACGGTCATAGGCGCCAGGATTATCCGGAGGGAGATAGGGCCCCACAGCAGCAGGGTGCCCGTAATGAGCCACAGAGACCACTTTTTCCGGCTGCCCTCCCAGCTCCAGCCCAGGTGCCAGCCCTACCAGCCGTTCCAGCAGCTCCAGTGCAGCAGGGGCAGTTACAGTACGTACGTGTCTATAACGTCCACCAGGCAGCAGCTCCACAGGCAACACCCACGATTGAGGGTATGTTTCCTATCCATTGTACTATGGGTCGGGTTTTGTTTGATACTGGGGCAACACATTGTTTTATAGCTACGCATTTTGCGAAGGCCTTAGGGTTGTTAGCCATAGCAGAGAGCAGAGTGACGTGTGTAGACTCACCACTGGGGAGTGGGTCGCTTATCTTCTTTATATGCCGAGGAGTGGGGGTAGAGATTGGTAGTTTGGTATTACCTGCAGACATGTTAGTCTTAGATATGCATGAGCATGATGTTATTATCGGTATGGATTGGCTCGCAGCTTCTAGAGCCATGATTGATTGCTTCGGTGGGAGCATTGTTTTTGCCATTCCGGGGCAAGAGATGTTTGTAGTGGCGATGCCTCGCCCAGAGGGAGGTTCGATCGCTCATTTGTATTATATAGAGGAGGATACCTCTAAGGAGGTTGTGATTCCGTTAGACTCGATTCCAGTTGTTCGAGAGTATTCCGCTGTGTTTCAAGAAATACCAGGCCTACCCCCCAGTCGAGAGATAGACTTTGTTATAGATTTATTTCCAGATACTAGACCTATAGCACGCGCTCCATACCATATGGCTCCGGCGAAGATGCGAGAGTTACGAGATCAGATAGAGCAGCTGTTAGGTCAGGGCTTCATTCGCAGGAGTACCTCACCTTGGGGCGCTCCAGTTCTGTTTGTGAAGAAGAGAGATGGTTCACTGAGGTTGTGTGTGGACTACCGGGAGTTGAACAAGGTCACGATACGGAATAAGAATCCGTTGCCTCGAATCGATGATATGTTCGACCAACTGAGGGGAGCAACTTTCTTTTCGAAGATAGATCTGAGGTCGGGATACCATCAGCTACGTATTAGAGAGCAGGATGTTTCAAAGACTGCCTTCTTGACGAGATATGGGTCTTACGAGTTCAGAGTGATGCCATTTGGTCTCACAAATGCTCCAGCCGTATTCATGGACTTAATGAACCAAGTATTCAGAGAGTTCTTGGATCAGTTTGTCATCGTCTTCATAGATGACATTTTGATATATTCACACTCCGAGGAGGAGCATGTCGAGCACTTGAGGCAGGTTCTTCAGACTCTACGAGAGCATCAGTTGTATGCTAAGTACGAGAAGTGTGGATTCTGGTTGCGAGAAGTATAGTTCTTGGGCCATGTTGTTTCTGAGCAGGGGATTGCAGTTGACCCGAGTAAAGTGTCAGCGGTGAGGGAATGGGGACAACCCACGACACCGACGGAAGTGCGTAGTTTCTTGGGGTTAGCCGGATACTACAGGAGATTCATTCGGGGATTCTCCAAAATAGCGGGTCCATTGACGAATCTAACTCGCAAGGGGGTACCATATGTTTGGGATGACGCTTGTCAGTTGGCTTTCGACAAGCTGAAAGACAAGCTTACTTCAGCACCAGTTCTTGCTTTACCAAAGTCGGGTGTGGAGTACCTGGTTTACACCGATGCCTCTTTACGGGGACTTGGGGGAGTACTTCAGCAGGAGGAGAAGGCTATAGCTTTTGCCTCCCGCAAGCTTAAGCCGCATGAGAAGAATTACCCCACCCACGACCTGGAGTTAGCAGCGGTCATTTTTTCATTGAGGATATGGAGGCACTACTTATTGGGGGAGAAGTTCCGTTTGTTCACAGACCATAAGTCACTGCAGTACCTATTCACTCAGTGAGAGCTGAATATGCGACAGCGCAGATGGTTAGAGTTTGTAAAGGACTATCAGTTTGACATACAGTATCATCCGGGGAAGGCCAACGTAGTTGCTGATGCGTTGAGCCGTAGACCGGTAGACGAGGTAGCAGACGTCTGGAAAGCAAAGTGGAAGGAGTTAGGCCACCAGGATGCAGTAGCCCGTTCCTTCATATCTGTTATGACAGTCACACCCGAGATTGTTATGAGGGTAATACAGGCCCAAACCACAGACCCGTTTTGCCAGGAGCAGATTGTACGACATTTAGTGCTGAGTCCTACTCTGTTAGTTCTGATGGGGGTTTGAGGTTTAATGGGAGATTGGTGGTTCCAGAATGAGCAGAATTACGTCATGCAGTGATGACCCAGTCTCACGGGTCCCGATTTACAGTACATCCTGGAGGAGATAAGATGTACCAGGATATGAGGAGGCAATACTGGTGGAGTGGGATAAAGAAGGACATTGCTGAGTTCGTGTCCAAATGTTCTACCTGCCAGCTGGTGAAGGTGGACCATCAGAAACCGTCAGGATTGCTTCAGCCATTGGAAGTACCCGTGTGGAAGTGGGAGAGTATTTCCATGGATTTTATTACAGGGTTGCCTACATCACAGTGGGGCCACGATTATATCTGGGTGATTGTAGACCGTTTGACCAAGGTGGCTCATTTTCTGCCGGTGCGGACAGACTATACCACGGGTCAGTATGCTCAGTTGTTCATTGTTGAGGTTGTCAAATTACATGGGGTGCCCCTGAATATTGTGTCAGATAGAGACAAGATTTTTGTGTCACATTTCTGGGAAAGCTTTCAGGAGGCTATGGGTACTGAGTTGAGGTTGAGTTCACCTTATCACCCACATACATATGGACAGATAGAGCGTACTAATCAGATGTTAGAGGATATGCTACGCATGTGTGTTCTTGATTTTGGAAGAGGTTGGGAGCCACATCTTCCACTGGTAGAGTTTGGTTATAATAACTCTTATCAGTTTACGATTGGTATGGCTCCATTTGAGGCTTTGTATGGCAGGCCTTGTTGTTCTCCAACTTGTTGGATCGAGGTGGGGGATAACAAGTTGTTGGGACCAGAGGTGATTTAGGAAACCTCCGTGAGGATTGAGATGATTAGGAGTCGCATTCGAGTAGCCCAGGACAGGCAGAAGAGCTACGCCGATGCGAAACGGTTCTTCCAGGAGTTTAATGTGGGGGATCAATTGTTACTGCGTGTATCTCCTATGAAAGGAGTGATGAGGTTCGGGAAGAAATGGAAATTGGCCCCGAGGTACGTGGGACCATTTCCCATCATCGAGAGGATTGGGCCGGTAGCATACAGATTGGGACTCATTTGCATCGCATTCACGATGTATTCCACATCTCGTCGTTGAGACGGTATCTTCGGGATGATATGACCCATACTCACATTGCGATAGATGAGATAGACTTATAGCCTGACAGCTCTTACGAGGAGAGACCGGTGGCTATCCAAGACTATAGTGAGAGGAGATTGAGGTCGGAGATAGTTCCACTTGTGCGAGTCCAGTGGGAGCATCATAATATGGAGGAATCCACTTAGGAGCGCGAGGCCGATATGCGCGAGAGATATCCAGATTTGTTCTTACCAGGTATGCCTTGTTTTCCGAATTTCGGGACAAAATTCCGTTATTAGGGGGGAAGTATGTAATACCCCGTATTTTTATGCTATATTAATTTGGGGATTTATTAAATTTAATGTGAGTTAACTATTTAATAAAAATCCGGAAATTAATTATGTTATAATTATTAACGTGACGAGAGTTAGTAATTATGGGAAATTTGTTGAATATTACTAATGAGGAAAGTAATATGTAATATTGGTTATATTGAATGTCAAGAGTGAATAAAATGACAATTTTGGAAATTTGAGTCGGGACGCGCCCGTGTCGCGTCGGGACTAAATATTGATAAATAAAAGTGAATACTTTATAAGTTGTTCGTATAGTTGTTTTGAGTTCGCCAACGCGTCCGTAAGGGTCGAGATAGTCAGAAAAGTGTACCCGGGGGTTTAGTTTGGGTCTCGGGGTGTTTTTAGGCCTAATTAGTACCCCGGGAGGGCATTTTGGACATTTCGCAATTATGGGTAATTAAACCCACGAAATTCTAAGGGTTATATCAGATGTCTAAGGTTGTCTTCTATGGTTAGAACAACCAAAGACAAGTGACGGCCATAGGAGAGGGAAGGAGAGAGCTTCCAAGTCAATCCAAGGCCCAAAATCCATCCGTTTGCACCGCCACCACCACCAACGCGTAGATGGCGCGACGGGGAACGCAACCACACCAAAATCATCCGCAAACCAGAACATTGAAAATCCCAGGCAAGTGTTTATCTTGCTTATTTCGTTGGTGCATCCTTCATATTAGTTTAGGAGTAATTAGAATGAGTTTTTATGGAAGAAACCTAAGATATGAGTTAGGAAATTGCATATAGTGATGGATATATTGATAATTCTGGAAACCCTTCCCATGTAGAGGAATTACCCACGAAATTATGATGTTTAAAAGAAGAGATTTTCTGGAAATACTTGTTAGAACCATTTTTAAGAGAATTCTAGGGTTCTTGATAATTATAATAATTTTTGGGCTATTAATCCATGTTTAGTGATAGAAATCCACATGCTTTACGTTGGAAATACCTAGTATGATGATATTATGTTAGTAGTATGAATCTTTGGATGTTCGGGAATGAAAAAATTGAATTTGGATGAAGATATGTGTTAGAACCCGTAACTGCAAAACTGCAGAAATCGCAATACCTGCTTGATCGATCGATCGAGCCCAGAGCTTCGATTGATCGAAGGTTCGATCGATCGAGCCCCAGACCTCGATCGATCGACCCCTCCTGGCAGACTCCTATTTCCCTTTCTAAATTAGTTAAGTTCAATTTATTGTGAAATAATTCTTGGGCATCCTTAATAAAATGTTTTGGGAGATAGGGAAGACCAGTAGGACATGTGAATAAATTTTGGGACCCTTGATGTCGGGCAAAGATTGTATTTTGGGATAATTACATAAGGGTCGGTAAATTTATGATTTAAAGAAAGAGACACGTAAGAGAGTTACTTTGGGAAAAATGTGTATACCTACTGAATTTTATAATTTGGAGAATAAAGCCATGAGAGTTATGTGGTAAGTTGGAATAATACCGAATTAAGGTTAGAGACGAACCCTTATACGCGATACTAATAATATGATAATATGGATAAAAGTCGTAACTATGGGATTTGAGAATATACCCATTATTGACATGGTAATATTAGTATAGTTATATGATTGTGTATGCATATACTATCTATGTGTGAAAATCATGCCCACGCTACTTGCTATCCCTGAGGTTACCGCGCTGGGACAGTCTTATCTCGATGGAACCTTTATGGGGGATATTGACTTGTACCCTAGAAGATAGATATCCTTGGTACAGGCTATCGGAATGATAGTTTAGACGGACCTAAGAGACGCGGGTATGTGCTTCCCTCTTAGAGACTTGGAATCTATGCTTCGCCTCATATTGTTTGTGTATAGATATCCTTGGTACAGGCTATCGCAGTGATAATTCAGACGGTCCTAAGAGACGCAGACTTATGCCATCCTCTTAGAGACTTGGAATATATGCTTCGCCTCAATATTGTTTGAGTATGTGTTAATACAGTTCGAGAGTGATTCCGAATTTGTATTTCCCTTAGTACGAGTGATACGGGGATTGGATAGTAGAGTATGCCCGCACCATAGTTTTTATTTGGGGTGCTGTTATGATATATATATATATATTTTACGAGTAGTTAATATATATATGAAATTCTGAAATCTGGAGCTGCCTACTGTGATTTGATATGTAGGACATGGTTGATGACTCAAATTGTAAATACTTGTTTTGAGAAAGTATAATATGACACTGGAAAACTTTATTGATTAATAAAGTTAAAATGAGAACTTTGGTTACTAATTGAAATATTCTATTCAAACAATTGAATCGTTAAATTTTGAATCCTGTGAATAACCTAAGATAAGTTAAACCATTGGGAAAGGATAGCATGATATATGATGAGATGGACCACTGGGAAGGTTAGTGCGATAGGTGTGCACATTAGAAGAGAGGTGAGAATTTCTCAAGAGAGGGTCGCACTAATATGTTGTTGCATTGGCCTGTATCAATTTAAATACTTGCTAAACAATTTTTAAATCATATACACTATCGGGCTCTGACCCGTTTTTCTCTCTCTCTCTCTTGTATATATATATATGTACTACAGGTGCCCAGCCACAGGGGCGTCTTGCTTAGGATCCCTTGGAAGGAACGTGCTGCAGCTTAGGTGGGAGTTGCAGGCCACTTGCTTAGACGATTTCATTTACTTGATTCCACTTCTATCATTCTCCTCATGGGGCATGTGTCGCCCTTTTCACTATTTATTTGTTTTGTTGGGACAGTTGTATTTCAGTTATTTCCAGTATTGTTACTTTGGGATTTATTCAGCATGTATGTTATACATTAAGTTATAAATGTTGGGATTTTGGATGTTGAATGTTTAAAGTAATTGGATTATGTTCCAGAATAATTGTTGTATGATTCTTACTTATTGAAAATGTTGTTACTAATTAAATAAATAATTTTCCTTTAAAAATAAAATTTGTCAGAAATGTTGAAAAATGGTTTTGACACTTAGCTTAATTAAGTAGGGTGTTAATTTGGAAAAATTTATTTTCACGACAGTGATGCTAAGAATGAACCAACTGTTCACCTTGATTTTAATTTAATAAAGGAGTGATCGCCCGGTATTTAATTAGGCAGGGTGTCACAGATACCTAACATATGTACTAAATTTTCCAAAAATAATTATCATCTCCCTAATCCATTATAAGGATCCCCACATCAAGCATACTAATTCTAAACTCAATGCCTAAAACGTTCTTAAGTCAAAACTTCACATCTCCAAGAAACACATCTAACACGTATACTAGAACATCTACCTTAAGAAGTACGAATCAACAAAGGGAATCAAAGATCGGTAATGCAGAAGCTAAACGGACTCATAACCTACGAGACCTAAGACCATGCTCTGATACCATCTGTCACACCCCGCCTAATTCTAGCGTCGGCCGCCACCAAAACTATATCGGGCGTGAGTAAATAAATATCATTCTTAGCATGAGACAGCTTTGAGACATAAATAAACCAGTCCATAAGATACATAATTTAATCAAACTCAAATGCTGATAAACAACTAAGCGATAAAAGATCCATCACATGCTAACTCCAATAATCCATTCCCCAATAATGATTAAATAAAATCTGAAATAATCCCAAAATAAATCCTCTAAAAAACCTTTGAACCGAATGGCCCAATAAAACTCAAATTAAGTCTCATAATTAAATATGACTGGAAAAGAAAGTCTAACTAAACTATGCCATAAAATGAATAACTCTAGCTGCACCTCCAAATGATAACTCCGATAAACTTATACAGCTTCTCCAATTCTAATCCTGAAAAAAAGATTAGTCAAAGCATGGGTCAAAGCCAAAGCCCCGAGCAAGAATACACACTACTCCCCTAAAATAGGATCCTTGAATCCAGACAGTAGCATTATACACAATAAATATCACAATAAAATATTTTAAATTAAACGGACTAATTAAACGCGATAGATATAAATCACTAACTACCCGCAGAAATTCCCATTTATAAAGGCACACCAATATGATTTTAAATTCCCAAGTCCCACGATGTTAATATAATTAAATTAATCAACTTTTATTATAGTTCTCACTTTTTTTTTATTAAAGTGTCACACTTCCCCTTGTCAATCGTCCTCTGACTCGTTTAAACTGTCGGCCCCGACACAAGACAAGGTTCCACACACGACACGACATAAATCGTCCTCTGACCCGCTTAAACTGTCGGCCCCGACACATTATGTCGCCACAAATTTTAATACCCGTTTTTTAATCTTAGGCATTAATTCTCAATTTCTCAATTTGTAATCACCCCACCCTTTTAATCGATGTGAAATCCTTAAAATACCCCTTAGTCCCATAACTAAGGGTCCCCAAGTTATTATTACATCCTAACCTATGTGTAGAAATATTTTCTAACATAAATCAAGACCTAGCCTCATACCTAGACTAGCGTAACGACGAAAAAGTGATAAAAATCAGCCCACCCCCGACATGATAAAACCGTGATAATCTACCCTCACTAGTCCCATACCTAGAAGGCGTAAATCATTAAAAGGCCTACCCACTAGTCCCATACCTAGAAGGCATCCTAAAATATAGGGAGAGCAATAATACCCAACAACCCATCGTCACAAATATATTTAATAATACCAACAAGTCACACCAACAAGAATAATTAATCAACGTATAAAACTGCGCATGATAGTCAAATTCAATTAAATCTTTAATTTAATTATCACAACGTCAACAATACACAAATAATCTCATTTAATTATTTTAAATTAAATATACCAAGTTTTCATCATACATATATCAAAAACCAAATTTTATTATCTCTACATGTATTACATGAGTTATACTCCCCCAACTTTATTTATTTTAAAACTAGGGTTTTTCTACATGCAACCTACACCAATAAAACCCAAAATCACTCATGAATCCTACGTACCCAAAGGGTTATGAATATTATTCAGACTAAAAGATTTTATAAAAACAGCCCCATAGTTAGTGTCCACTTTTTCTAATTAAGTTAATAATTAGTTTTAAGAAAACATGTAATTTAGTGTTTAGGCAACACTTAAAACGCATAATACCAAAGAAAAATAATAGAGTATTCATGCCTGTAAAGATCGTGTTGAACATCTGATTAGAAATCTGGATTCCTTACGAAAAGTTAGCAACAGAGTGTTCTTGAACCAACTTGATTAAACCCCAATTAAGCCTCCCAAAACTTGTGACAAAAAGCTTGATAATGAAGAAGGTTGATGATTATGGGTGAGAGGAAAAATAATTGAAAGTGTTCTCTGGTGAAAAACTGGAGAAAAAGTGATTATGAGAAGTCCCCCCACGGATTAACAAGGTTATATAGTGATTAGGAGACCTAATCCTACACAAATACTAAAAACACCATACAGCACACATTTTTTGGGAGGGTCGATCGATCTACCCCCAGGCATCGATCGATCGATCATGCATAAAATCTGACAGTTCGCCCAAAAAAAATTATAAGGGCCAAAAATTGTAAAAACAATATAAATCCGTTTTAACTCCGATTTTAATTCTGCTTGAAGTTTTATTCTTCTAAAATCATAACCAACATATTTAGCCAATAAAAATTATAAAATTCAAAACAAAAATCTCAAAAATTCCAATTAATTAATAAAATAGTTAATAAAAACACGAGGTGTTACAGATAGATAGATAGATAGATAGATAGATAGATAGATAGATAGATAGATAGATAGATAGATAGATAGATAGATAGATAGATAGATAGATAGATAGATAGATAGATAGATAGATAGATAGATAGATAGATAGATAGATAGATAGATAGATAGATAGATAGATAGATAGATAGATAGATTAGATAGATAGATAGATAGATAGATAGATAGATAGATAGATAGATAGATAGATAGATAGATAGATAGATAGATAGATAGATAGATAGATAGATAGATAGATAGATAGATAGATAGATAGATAGATAGATAGATAGATAGATAGATAGATAGATAGATAGATAGATAGATAGATAGATAGATAGATAGATAGATAGATAGATAGATAGATAGATAGATAGATAGATAGATAGATACTCGGGAATATATGCCTGACTCGACTAGCGTTGATGACACTGATGAGTTCGTCGATGATGGTGGTCATGTGATGGGAAAACGAGTGAAATTAATGAGTTTGCAACATGAACAAGTAGCTCGTTATCTATTTTACACACATGAAGATGTCGAAGAATGGAAAAGGTAAGTTTCAATTATTATAATGCTTAACATTATTTTAGATTATTTTATACATGATTAATTTTGTAATATGCAGAAAATATGAAGCCTGTGAGAACAATAAAAGACGAAAAACAATGGTACAATCAGACAGCGAATTTAGGTTTTGGTGGACATAAGAGGTAATTATAATGAAAATGACTGTTATATAACGTTATATTACACTCAAATTTTACCACTAATATAATTAATTTATCTATATTCTCAGCTCTTAAAGACGGGTGATGCGATATCAAGGCTTGCTCGTCTAGCCACTGGACCCTTATTCGTGGCACAAGAGTACAAAAAGTATTGATTGAACGGTTACATTTTCGGCGCTAAAGTGTACGAGGAAAGTACAAATGTACAGAACTCAGGCATTTCATACAAGGCTCTTACTTTCTTTCGAGCGAACGCAAAAGATAAAAACCTCGTTGAAGCTAAAATGACTTACTATGGTGTAATTCGAAATATATTTGAATTGGATTATATAAGCTTCAAAGAGGTTGTATTTTACTGTGACTGGGTAAGAGTTGAGGATAAAAATGCTTGTAGCGAGATCCCTCGAGCTGGTAAAGACGATCATCGGCCCGGGGTACATTAGTTGGAAGGAGATGCCATATGAGCTCAAGTTAGCTGTTTGGGTGGCACTACAAGTAATATATTTGTATTTATATTTATATGAATATTTCAATTTAAATTTAAATTTCATTTTATATTTATATTTATACTTATTTGCAACTAACATTGTATTTGTTGGACAGGAACAATTCAACCTGGATCCAAAGCTACGCGATTCCGTCTGGAGCAGTTGAGGGAGTAACACAAGACGTGGAAGAAAAATATGCGGACCCGATACTTTGGGAAGACATGAGAGTCCATTATCCAAAGGAGTGAATCCGTCCCGCCGAAGGAGACGATCTCATTGGCACAATGGCAAAGGTTCATTGACAATAAGATCGGGGAGCGACAATTGGCATCTCTCCGATCGGGAAGGGAAAATCGGGAAAAAAAGACGGACGTACACTACTCCGGCCAGACGCCTTACGCCGAGGTGGAGCATAGGATGATGGTAAGATTTAATTTTTCTATAACTACATAAAATATATTATTCTGCATTATTTTACTTTGCGGGGCCGATACTAATTTTACTTTATTTTATTTCAGGAGACAGGGAGTGGCCCTGGGGGTAGGCCACATAGACTCGATACTTATGTGGATCTTCGAACGAAGAAAGGGAAGGATAAGGAGGTGTCCCCAAGCGTCGCGGCTACAATTGTAAGTAATCCGATAGTTTACTTTTTATTAATTACGTTGTAATTTTTTAATTTACTTATTTTACTAATTCTGTGTTTTTTTCGTTTTAGGCAAAGCTTAAGGAAGTGCATGAGTCGCAGTCTGATGCCGACAAGGCATCTTTGTCCATAGACGCACTCAGCCAAGTGCTTGGATCTGATCGCAAGGGGAGTACAAGGGAGTGAGCTCGCGGGTGGCCAAATCTAGTATCATCGAATTGGAGACGAGTGACACCGAGTTAGCTCGAATGGTGGATTCACAAGACGCGAAGCTGTCCCATTAAGAGGCGAAGGTCTAGGATATGTACTCATTCGTAAAGAATTCGTTGGGCAGAAACCTTAAGGGTAAAGGGAAGGAGAAGGCGGTGCGGGAGGAGGTGTGGGAGGATGAGGACGAGGATGTGGACCTGGTTGCTTCATCGCCGAGATGTGCGGACTTTGATAATCCACTTCCCTATTTGGCTCCCTTCAATAGAGCGATGTCGACACTTGGTTGGCCGAGCGTGTTTATAATGGACATATTTTATGGCCAGTGGATAGGGCGGGGGTTGAGGGACCCGAATATCGTCCAGGGTGCACTAGTTCATGGACGTGAGCTTTAAGACATTGAGTCCAGGGTGCTCGTCATGCATGTGATGCCCGGGAAGGAGAACTCCCAATTGTGGTTGCGCGAATAATGCAGCACGGCGTATATTAGTGGATGTGTTAATTCGTATATCGTGTGGCCTACTCACCTCCTCAGCGTTAACCATACCCCATACATTTAGTGACATTGATTTAAGTTTGAATTGAATTGTTTTAAATTATTACATTTGAATTATATTTAGATTATATGGTGATGCATATTCTCTCTATTTTGAATGTATATTAACATTATATCTATTTTATTTGGATATGTGATGTTTGAATAGGTACAATGTTGCTATAACAGGTACAAATATACTGCTGGACAGTGGCAGTGGCCATACTGCCCAGCAGAATTTTTTTCAATTCTGCCCAGAATTGTCACGATCATTGACCGTGACAATTTTTTAAAGAATGTCACGGGTTTGTCATGGTCTTTGATCGTGATGAATCTTGTCACGATCAGGGACCGTGACACGACCGTGACAATACTAACGAAATTATCACGGTCAATGACCGCGACATGACCGTGACAAAAAAAGTTGTCTCGCCTAGAATTGTCACGGTCATTGACCTTGACAAGCTGAAGTTGTCAAGGTCAATGACCGTGATAATTCGACAGATTTGGTGTAGATAGATAGATAGATAGATAGATAGATAGATAGATAGATAGATAGATAGATAGATAGATAGATAGATAGATAGATACCCCACCCTAGAAATAAATAATTTTATTATAATTTAAATAGTTATTCGCCGAAAAATTATCTGAGAAAAAAATACATAAGGAAATTCACCAAATTGTACAAAAGGTGACACGTCGCATGTACAGATTAAAATGAAAGAGTTTACGTTGCATGGCCCACATGGATGAATATTCGTGTTAAATTAGTTAGTACGGATACATTGGTGGTATATGACATGAATTAGTCGAGGAACGGAGGTGACCCAGGGCATGGTTAGTATTATACAATAATAGTGTCGGTACGCGACATAAAAAAGTAGAACTTTGCGCAATTTTTCTAGAGCTCCTCGTTGGCGATAAAAATTATTTGACCAAGTTTTCAAAGTCTTAAAAATAAATAAATAAATTCTTTAGGGTCAAAATTAGAAAAAAGGGAGGTCTTGAACATGGGACCCGATCTACTGACCCCTTGGTCGCGGTCGATCGGTCCAAGCAGTTATCAGGCGAGACATTTCTTTTTAGTGCTGTCACGGTATGGTCCATTTGATTGGACACTTATCGACCTCTTGTGGATCCCAATCAAGATGATATCGATGACAGAGTAGTTTTGTGGTATTTAAGTCCAAGTATAGGATGCTAAGGAGAGAGTTTTGATTCCCTTATGTAGTCTCTCTTTATCTCTCTAAGATGAAACCTCAATAGGAGTGTTTCTGGCCAGAACTATTAGGAGCTTAAACCACCCACATTAAACCACCTAAACACCATGTAAACCACCTCTAGAAAGCTTCTAACCACCTTATGTTACCTTAGTGAACCCAAGGTGACCTTGTGTTAATGGAGAGGATGAAGTTCTTGATGTTTGGAGGAGTGCTTAAAGAGTGTACTTGAGGAGGAAGAATAAAATCATTTGGAGCAGTCCTGGTGAATCTATGGAGTCAAGCTTGAGAGGGCTTTTAGAGACCCCCTTGAGTCCACCTTTGGAGGTGGGGGGTCCTCCATCTTCTACATCATTTCTAAGAGCTCTTTGAGGTGGAATTTGATAACCTTGGTTTAAGGTTAATGTTATGTATAAATTTTAGATTTACTATTTACATATTTTAGGATTAAAATATGCAGGATTTGTGATAGATTGTATCCATGAAGTTTATTGGTAGATTTACATGATCTTATGAACAAATAGGTCTCAAATAATGGTTTTAAAGTGGGTTTTGAATTAAACAAAAATTCATATTACTATTTCCCACCATTTGAGTGTAAAAGTGTATAGGAAAATGGCTATAATGTATTTATGAGTTTATTAAATACACCCTTGATGTTTTAGAGAAAAATGGGCACTTAAAGATGGTTTTAATGAGTTTTAGAAGGGTTATAAAATTCAGAATGCTATTCATGGACATTTTTATGGAAAAAAAATGTAAGAAAGTGTCATTTCTGTGTATTTCTAGTGAAACGAAATAATGGATATTATTATGAAATAAAAATGTAAGAAATTAGCACTTGTGTGTATTTCTAGTGAAAAGAAATAATGGGCATTATTATGGATTAAAAAGAGCATTTGTATGTATTGTTAGTAAGAGTAAAAATGTGAGAAATGTTATTTTAGTATATTTCTAGTGAAAGGGAAATAATAAACATGTTATGGAACAAAAATGTTGATAATATTGTTTAGTGTGTTTTCTTGTAAGACTAACAACAAACAACTTTGAAACAAAAAAGGATATTTTGTGAAGTAAAATATTGAATAAGGTATAGTATGAGACTACTAATACTAAATGGAAGAAATGTTAAATTCTGAGAAATAAAAAGTAGTCTTGTGAAAAGGTATGTGTTAAGGATGTTAAAGTAATGAATGTGAAAGTTGGTAAAAGTGTGGTATTAAACAAGTGTTAAAATGGCTAGTGTTTTAAATGTTAAGTTGGAAACTTAATAACCATTTTGGAGGAATAACACTTGTTAAAGAACTAAACTGCAAGTTTAGTAAACAAAGGGTAAATTGGTAGTTTACTTAAAGTGGAACATTTTTATGGAATAAAAATGTTAAATAATATGTTACGCTAATGTGCGTGAAAATAAGTTACGTCCTAAAGAGTGAATGATTTTAGTATAAATCATGTGTGTGTGGATAAGGGACTTAAAGGGGAAAAGAAATAATTTTTCAAGTGTTACTGGAAAAACAGACGGTTAAGTCCGGATTTTGGCTTCGGTCGAGTAAAAGTAAGAAAACAAAATTATGTGGACGTGTGTAAAATGTTACACACATAAAAAAAGGACTTGGATGCAATCGGAAATAAGTAAGAAGGGCCCAAAATCCTTGGGTGAAAAGCCCGAAATCCTTGGGTGAAAAGCCCTAAATCACTGGCCAAAGCATATGGTGCGCATAGCCGTCGGTGTGGAGCACGTGTAAGTATGCAGTATTGGAAGATTCCAAAAAAAGATAAAGGAAATTTGGAACATATCAAGTAATGGGTTGTGTGGTAAAATACATTAATACAACCTAACTTGAATGAACGTAATAAATGTTCCGGTAAAGATGAAATGGACAAGTAAGTACGTAAATTTATTAATGTCCATAAGATACGGTAAAAGGATAAAGTAAGCGAGTAAATGGGTAATTAAGCAACCAAGTTGTTAAACCCATAATTGGCCTAAGTAGGTATGGAAAAAGTGTTTTCGAAGGACAAAAGAGTATTTTCTATCACGGTGAATGTGTGTGATGAAATAGCGATTTCAATGAAAAAAATAAAGTGTAATGGTTTCAAGTATTGAACCGAGTGTTTTAAACAAGATGAATTCTAAGTATGACTTAAGGAAGTCTTTACTAGATTATGGTAAATTAATTTGGATAAGTAAGGTTTTCGAAAGAAAAAGTTATATATACATTGGAATGTGTGTTTTCAAAGGTATACATATGTATATATATACATATTTTTACAGGCATGTAATTGTAGCGCGTGAGTATTCCTTTATGTCGTTCGTTTCTATATTGTTTGTATAAATCCCACTGGGCACAGGCTCACATCCCCACTTTGTTACGGTAGGTTGGAAGCGATACCGTAATTTGAAGTCATTTTATAGGTAAGTATGTTTATTTATGTTTTACGTTAGTATCTCTGTTTACTTGGACTCCGAGGTGCTCCCCATGGGTCCCTCGCGTAGTTCATCTCGAAATTGGAATCGCATGCTAACAAATGAAATGTTAATTAAAATAAAACTGGACTTGCAATATTATTTAGGTTGTTTCATTGCACTTCACACCTAACCTTCGATTCAGATTGGGTTGACTCATGGGTAATTCATAAATCCGAGTCGGGTCATTGTAAATGGTATCAGAGCTCTAAGTTCAACATTCCTTTCGGGAGTGACATGGTGAGGTCGGTAGTGGATCTTTCAATGTCGGTGTGGTTCAGGTCGGTCATGCTATTTTGATGGAGGTTTAGTACGTGGCCTCGACGGTTAATCTAGGAGGTTAGCACGACAAGTTAGCATAATGTCGATTGGCGCACGATTAGAGTGATGGTTATTAATTTCTTCCATTTTTCTTATTAGAATGGTAGTAATTTACAGGTATCCATGTAAGCCTATAGTGGTGACACCGCAGGTGTTAGAGTAAGGTGCTTCCATTAAGATTTGGTAACATAGAATCAATTGAGATGTCGATAGAATGAGATGATGCCCATTGGGAAAGTTGCACCAAGTTGTTAATAACCAATAGCGAAGACTGATTGCTAAAGTGTCAGAATTACGTAGTGGGAAATCGTGATTTAAATTATATGTAACCTTGGGTATGACATATGTGAGAGGTCAATATCAATGTGGGAATTAGGCAAATTCGATCCTTGGGGTAATACCATGGTCGATGGTAAATTTGGTGATAATGTAAAATTTTATGGATCAACACTTGGGAATAGGTATATCCAACCTTAGTTAACTAGATGATTTTAATTTAGAGTTTGAGGATTGTAGCTTGGCATTGAGTGATATGATCCCTTATGGCGTTCATAAGCACGAGCCTTAGTGTTCATAGGCAATGCTCAACGCCCCATATCCTACCAAGATATATAATTATGTTAGTTGGTAGATTATCACGTAGTGAGATGATTGCATAATGAGGAAACTTAGTTATCATGGTTGAACACTCGTTGTGAATTTAATAATGTAGCCTTGTGAGGTGGACTTCGGGTTAGTAACATAGATAAGCATGTGAAGTCGTATTAAAATTCCATGAAGATGTATACTAAGGTTTATTTAGTGAGATGTTAATGCGAGTGGTAGACATTTCCTAGTAATGATGACTTTAAGATTACATACCATGTATTACAATGACAATAGTGTCTCTCCTCAGAACCCTTGGGAATTATTGTTACATCGAAGTTTATGTGGTGATACACATTCTTATTGGTAGACCCTAGGTTACATAGCATAAGTCTTGATATGACTTGCGATTTCCCGTATTAAACGTGCGGGTTATTGGGGAAATAACTGAGTATGGTGTCATCATCCATAATGCAATGGGAATTATTATCGTATTGGAGTCTTCATAGTGATGGTAAATCATTACTGGTTGCAGTAGGTTTGGGTCATGTCGATTTTTGGCAAGTGCCTTGGAGTTAGTGCCATGACTTTTGAGTTTAGGCAGGTATCGTGCTTCGAGGATAATTTCAAGAAAATGTTGATCAATGCTAGGTGGTGCACCTGGGAGACTTAGAACACGATGAGGTTTGTTGTGGCTTTTAGAAATAGCATTCGGGATGAAGTTCTAGACTTGATTATAGCACCTAAGTGTGCTACCTATATGGTTAGTAATGAGTCTGTTAAGGGAAATCATTAGGCATAAGTGATTCTTAAAAGTTGAGGTGCCATTAGAATGATTATGGTTTGGTATCATGTAGGTTGTACTAAGGGTGGTAGTAATGGTTCATGTTTGAAACTATGTAAGCGCTATATTCACTTAATGAGAGTGATCTCGAGAACGGAGGTTAGCTATTGCGTGTCGAAATTATGGAGGCCTAGGTATGATAGGTCAATGGCTAATGATAAGCGTTGAAAGAATGTAGTTTCATTTGGTTCTGGTGATTTCACTTACAATGATCGAAAAATGGCATTAGTTTTAAGGAGGGAAGCCTAGAGTTCCATTTTCCCAAAGAATCAGTCCCGTACTTCGTTCGTTCTGTAAGGATGGATGATTTATAGTTAGATCCCATCAGGGTTGACAGGCTAAGCCGGGAAATGTAGCAAGTCTAAGGTGTTAGTAGATAAGGGTAAGAGTTATATACTTCAAGTTTACGTTGTGGGTTCGTACTTCTTGTGATACGATTCATTATTAGGATTTAATGGTTTCTTTTAGCAAGATGGTCACCCCATTCATTGCATTTATCATATCCACTTTGATCTTGATAATGGAAAGTTATTGATCAGTTATGGTGCGGGTATGGCACCGCGTAAGTTGCGTATTAATGCGGGTTAGGCCGATTGTGGCTGATGTGTCACGGTATGTGAGTGCGCTCTTCATCGGATGCACCTTTATTCTACACCAGTTTGTGTGTGCGCGTGGTCTTGCATTGTTGCATGTAGTTGCATATATTATCTGATTGGTTAGGTAAACATGCTTGTTAATTAGCCAGTGCAACCAGTGTGACTGGGTCGTGTGTCCTGAGGTTGTGACTTGAGAATATTATGAATATTGGAATTTGATAAGACATTAGATGGTAGTGTTGCACTTGGTTCGGAATTATACGGATTGAGGATGTGATCGCACGTATGCATTACGTTATGATACCTAGTATGGCTCTAGGTTAGTATAAGGATCTCGTAGGAGATATCGGTCGGGTAGACCTTTATGATAAGGTAACTGACTTAACAACCATTGGCGTGTATAGTCATAAGTGCTGACGTTTTATCAGCCTAGGCTACACGTGGTCCAAGATTTGTTGAGGAAATATAGGTCGTGAAGACATAGAACGATCCATAATGATGAGTTCATTTGTGATGGTACCGCGTTCGACGAATATCGAACATTTCAAGGTTTTGTTTGAGTAGGCATGTTAGGCATGCTTAAAAGGTTAGATAAGACCTTAGGGTTCATTGTGAGCAGGCTAATAATGATAATTGATGATATTGAAGCCTTTGGGTTTAGACCATAGTGTTTGGAACACCCTAGGATTGGAAACTAGGTGAAGATATTGATCCTAAAGTTGAGGGCTAAGAATTTTGAGGACGAAATTCCTTAAGGTGGGAAGTTTGTAATACCTCGCCCTAAAAATAAATAATATTATTATAATTTAAATAGTTATTCGCAGAAAAATTACTGGAGAAACAAATGCATATGGAAATAGACCAAATTATACAAAAGGTGACACATTACACGTACGGATTAAAATGAAAGATTTTACATTGCATGGCCCGCATGGGTGAATATTCATGTAAAATTAGTTAGTACGGATACATTGGTGTTGTATGACATGAATTAGTCGAGGAACGGAGGTGACCCGGGGCATGGTTAGTATTATAAAATAATAGTGTCGATACGCGACATAACAAAGTAGAACTTTGCGCAATTTTTCTAGAGCTCCTCGTTGGCGATAAAAATTATTTGACCAAGTTTTTAGAGTCTTTAAAATATACACAAAAATTCCTTGGGGTCGAAATTAGAAAAAAAGGAAGTTTTGAATATGGGACCCGGTCGACCGGCGCCCTAACCACGGTCGACTGGCCTAAGCAATTATCAAGCGGGACATTTCTTTTTAGAACTATGATGGTATGATCCATTAAATTGGACACTTGACGACCTCTTGTGGATCCCAGGCAAGATGATCTCGGTGATAGGGTTATTTATGTGGTATTTAAGTCCAAGTATGGGATGCAAAGGAGAGAGTTTCCGTTCCCTTATGTAATCTCTCTTTCTCTCTCTAAGATGAAACCCCCATGGGAGTGTTTCTGGCCAGAACTTTAGGATATTAAACCACCCACATTAAACCACCTACACACCATGTAAACCACCTCTAGAAAAGTTATAACCACCTTATATTACGTTAGTGAACCCTAGGTGACCTTGTTGTAATGGAGAGGATGAAGTTATTAATGTTTTGAGGAGTGCTTGAAGATGGTACTTTAGGAGGAAGAATAAAATCATTTGGAGCACTCTTGGAGCATCTATGGAGTCAGGCTTGAGAGGGATTTTAAAGACCCCCTTGAGGCCACCTTTGGATGTGGGGGTCCTCCATCTTCTACACCATTTCCAAGAGCTCTTTGAGGTGGGTTTTGCTAACCTTGGTTTAAGGTTAATGTTAATTATGTATAAATTTTCGATTTATTGTTTACACATTTTAGGCTTAAAATATGTTGGATTTGTGATAGTTTTCATCCATGAAGTTATTGGTAGATTTCTATGATCTTATGAACAAATGGGTCTCAAATAAAGGTTTTTAAGTGAGTTTTGAATTAGACAAAAATTCAAATTACTATTTTCAACCATTTGAGTGTAAAAGTGTGTAGAAAAATGGCTATAATGTATTTATGAGTTTACTAAATACACCCTTGAGGTTTTAGAGAGAAATGAGAACTTAAAGAAGGTTTAAATGAGTCTTAGAAGTGTTATAAAATTCGGAATACTGTTCACGAACATTGTTATGAAAAAAATGTAAAAATGTGTCATATGTGTGTATATCTAGTGAAAAGAAATAATGGACATTTTTATGAAATAAAAATGTAAGAAAATAGCACTTGTGTGTATTTCTAGTAAAAATGAATAATGGGGCATTCTTATGGATTAAAAATAGCATTTGTATGTATTATTAGTAGAAAGGAATAATAAACATTTTTATAGAGTAAAAATGTGAGAAATATTATTTTAGTATATTTCTAGTGAAAGGGACATGTTATGGAACAATAATGTTGATAATATTGTTTAGTGTGTTTTCTTGTAAGACTAACAACAAACAACTTTGGAATGAAAATGGATATTTTGTGAAACAAAATATTGAATAAGGCATACTATGAAACTACTAATACTAAATGGAAGAAATGTTAAATTCTAAGAAATAAAAAGTAGTCTTGTGCAAAGGGTGAAATTTTATGTGTTAAGGATGTTAAAGTTTTGAAAGTGAAAGTTGGTAAAAGTGTGGTATTAAACAAGTGTTAAAATGGCTAGTGTTTTAAATGTTAAGTTGGAAACTTAATAACCATTTTTTGAAGAATAACACTTGTTAAAGAACTAAACTGCAAGTTTAGTAAACAAAGGGTAAATTGGTAATTTACTTAAAGTGAAATATTTTTATGGAATAAAAATGTTAAAGAATATGTTACACTAATCTATGTGAAAATAAGTTAAGTCCTAAAGCGTGAATGATTTTAGTATAAATCACGTGTGTGTGGATATGGGACTTAAAGGAGAAAAGAAATAGGTTGTGTTACTGGAAAAATGGACGGTTAAGTCCGATTTTAGCTTCGGCTGGGTAAAAGTAAGAAAATAGAATAATGTGGACGTGTGTAAAATGTTAAACACATAAAAAAGGCCTCGAATGCAACCGAAAATAAGCAATAAGTTCCCAGAGCTCTTAGGTGAAAAGCCCTAAATCACTGGCCAAGGCATATGATGCGCATAGCCATCGGTGTGGAGCCCGTGTAAGTATACGGTATTGGAAGATTCCAAGAAAAGATAAAGGAAATTTGGAACATATCAAGTAATGGGTTGTGTGGTAAAATGCGTTAATACAACCTAACTTGAATGAATGTAATAAATATTCCAGTAAAGATGAAATGGACAAATCAGTGCGTAAATCTAATAATGTCCATAAGATACAGTAAAAGGATAAGGTAAACGAGTAAATGGGTAATTAAGCAACTAAATTGTTAAACCCATAATTAGCATAAGTAAG